>CM042192.1:4178753-4194975 GCA_023539305.1 Ilex asprella
GGGTGGGGTGGGGTGGGGTGGGGGGGATGGGAGAGAGAAAGAGATGAACCAGTCAAATAATATTTTATTTTTGTAATACTATAACGATCATTTTTTTGTACTACATATTATTGATTGATTCTTTAAAAGATTAATGACGTTTTTTCTTCTTTCTTTTTCTTATCTACCATTTAAACGGTACGCATTATTGTTTGTCATTTACGTGAAAACAAGAAAAATTTAACAGAAACGACATGCAAAAAGAAAAATATTGTTTACAATAAATAATGTACAATATACTCAAAATGTTTACTCATTCGACAAAAAAGAATGACACGTGCACACACACGTTTAGAGCTTACATGAAAATTGTATTTCTCTACCATTTATGTATGTATCGACAACTCCATTTGAATCTTCAGAGTAACATTGTTGAATTGCCCAAAAACTAGAAAACAAATATTTAAAGCAAAATTGACCATGCAAACGAAAATAATTACTGCCATTTTTATGTTTGTTTATGATTTCAAGTAACGAGGACCATGCAAAAGTAAATAGTCATAACTATTTGACATAAAAGAGAACATACACGCATATCTTGTATGAAATATTTTTGGCATAGATACGTGTCATCGTCTCAAAAACATTTTTGAAAAGGAAGGATCACATCATGTTCACCATCTTATGTTCCTTCTTATTAGGCCATGCATTTCAAAAATAAAGTATACATCACATATTAATAAAACATTTTAATAGTAATATTACCACCAGGAACTTGCTATCAAGGATAGTAAGAAGACAGTGGCAGAATAGTAAGAAGAAATTGCTATCAAGGATAGTTTCGTCATACTACGCTATTCATATTTCTTTTTTCTATTTTTGCGGCTTATCTCTTTTTAAAAATCCTAAAATACTAAGCTACGATCAGGTGTGGTTTGTGGATGCAAGCTTCCGATAGAGTCAACTGTTGAACTGATCATTAAGTCCACAAAGTTTCAAACATGTTTGACTTCTTACTCTCACAGCCAATGTCATCTTCACTCCTACTGAATTTAACTACACCCAATCTCATCTGATCTTTCCTCCTCCATCTCTTTTCAAAAACCGTCGTTCACGTCTCTCTCTCTCTCTCTCCAGACCCGACCAGTATAAAAATCAGTCTACACCCACCTCTCTTCTCCACCTCGCGAATCCCAAGTACTCCAACGATCAAATTCTTCAAAGCTTCCTCTCTCTTTCTCTCTGCCTTGGTCTTTGACTCTTTTTGGATGATGAGCATTGCTCCAATGGCGCAGGTTACCCAACTGCCTATCGACAGCGATGGCATTTGCATGGTCTGCAAGGAAAAGCCCGGCGAAGATCGAACACTGACTTGCAACACGTGCGTGACTCCGTGGCACGTGAGCTGCCTCCCTAACGTTCTCGAAACCCTACGAGCCGCGCTCCACTTTGTTTGCCCAGACTGTGAAACACTCGCTGACGGCGGAGATATCGCCGGAGCTCCGGCACCAGATCCATCCGGAGGCGACCTTGTAGCAAAGATTCGGGCGATCGAGGCTGATACAAGTCTCACGGAGAGAGAGAAGGCGAAGAAGAGACAGGAGGTTTTGAGTGGAAAAGCTCATGAGGAGGATGGGAGTGATGATGAGAAGGAAAAGAAGAACAGGAAGGGGAAAGAGAAAGTGGTGGAGAGAGGAGAGAGTGATGTGTTGGATGTTCTTGGCGAGAACTTCAAGTGCTCGTTTTGTATGCAGCTGCCAGAGAGGCCTGTTACGGTATATACCCTTTTGTTCTTTGCTTTTTTGTGGGCTTTGTCTGTGTTTTCTTGTTTGTTTAGCCTATAGTTATATATCACTTATATATACATATATATATATATATATATATATATATATATACGTAGCTTGTGTAAATATATATTTGCATTCGTGCATGGGTCCACAATCTGCATTGGCTTTTGGAATTGATTTGTGATTTCAGAGAACTCTCAGATATAGTGTTTTTAAGGTCCTTTTGTTGTTCGATCGCTCTAGATATCTTTTGAGTTTATTTTTTATTTTTTACCTTTTTAATAGTTTCTGATGATCTCTCTTTCTCCCCCACAGTCCTACCACAACCCACAGAAAGCGATCGCCCAAGTCGATTTTCCCTAGTTATTGATAGATTCATGCCATAAATGCTAGTGGCGTTCCTGTTCTACGCTTCAAATTACCTCTTGTATTTTGATTTTTGTCTTTATAAATTTTCTTGGTTTTATCGGAAATTAACTAGGGTTTTTGTGGGTTCATCCTCAATTCAATCATATCTACTCTTATTCAGTTGATGTGGTTTACCATTTCATTAATTCTACTTGGTGGGTTTTCCGGTTTACACTTGCATCATTGCTTTGATACTTCATGCGAGATTGCTTTGTTGAATGAAGTTCGATATGTATTAGACTGTTATGAAATTTTAATGTACTTTGCTTTCCTAATCCACTGTTTATGTTTGATTACTTTAGATGCTTTTTTAGGTACACTCTCTTGATTCATTGCTCACTCTTTCCTCTTTTACTATACTCGTTTCTCATTTACACAATTTTGTCATACATCTTGTTCAATTTTAGTGGCTGTAAAATATGATTTAACGGTTTGAAAATGTCTGTCCTCATGCTTGTCCTAGTGTGACATGCCTTAAGACGGATCAGATCACCATTCTAAAGGATGCATTTAGGTGTTGTGATCTATAATTGTGCATTTTCTTTAATGGAACTATATGTTTCTTATATTGGCACTGATTAAGAGTAGGGAGTAGGGACTATGCACCAACTAACTTGTCTTAGTTCATAGTTCGAGTTGGATAAAGCATATCATTTCCATTTTTGATACTGAATAGAAAGTCAATTTTGAAGTTCTTGTACGTTTTATGTCTCATGGGCTTGCTATTCCACTAAGCAAATATAAATGAAGAGGTGAGTTTTTCACAGCAGCAGTGCACATCACTGCATTCAGAGGGCCCTTTTTTGGACGTCTCGACGTGTCAGCAGTCCTATATTGCAATGTTTTGTTGATGGAATTGCATGTTTGTATTCTATGGTTTTGTTTTATGGACGGTGCATACATGTACATCAGAGGAGTGAGGTTGCTAATATTCCTTTTTTGTTTCCATTTTTCCAGACACCTTGTGGTCACAATTTTTGCTTAAAATGCTTCCAAAAGTGGATTGGGCAAGGGAAACGGTCTTGTGCAAAGTGTCGTTGCAATATTCCCCCCAAAATGGCAAGTCAGCCGCGCATCAACTCTACTCTTGTAGTTGCCATCCGAATGGCCAAGATGTCCAGATCAATTGCCACTGGTGGGCCTCAGAGCGTATATCATTTTGTGCACAACCAAGACCGACCTGATAAGGCATATACTACTGATCGGGCACAGAGGGCTGGAATGGCCAACGCTGCCAGTGGGAGGATATTTGTCACTGTCCCACCTGACCATTTTGGACCTATCCTTGCCGAGAATGATCCAGATAGGAAGCAGGGTGTCTTGGTTGGGGAGTGTTGGGAGAATCGCATGGAATGCAGGCAATGGGGAATTCATCGTCCTCATGTTGCCGGAATTGCTGGACAATCAGAATATGGTGCACAATCGGTGGTACTTTCAGGAGGTTATGAGGATGATGAGGATCATGGGGAATGGTTCCTCTACACAGGAAGGTCTGTTTTATGGGATTTCTATAATTCACTTGAACTAGTAGCAAATAAGTTGTTCTCTAAGCCTATTGTTGGAGACAATTTATGCAGTGCTTTGTTGATTGCTTAAATGCCCTGGTCATTGCACATTCTGCCATGCATGTCACTTAGGGATTTAAAATTTTGTTTTGACCATTTTGCCATCAGCAGTAGAGAAGAAAGGTTACAGAACATAGTCAGTGTTATGACCTGTGCCTTGCATCGCTTCCACTATGAACGACTTGTGTACCCTCAGGGATCAAGGGTGGTGCACTTCAGTGTATATTCGGAGGCTATTATGATTTTTTTTCTATGCTTTTCACCTTTTGCAGATGTACAACACTGAACTGGATATTCTCTGCTACAATATATGCCCTTTCCCCTTTGTCTGAGCACCTTGAATCACCATGATAGATTGATGTGTGTCTGCTATTCTTTGTTGCCGTTTCTTTTTTGCTTTTAGTGAACCTTTTGTAAATCTTCGTCAGATTTTTGTTCATTTTGTGTTCTGATGATAATGATGTGTTTTTCATGGTGAGTGTGGCAGTGGTGGGAGGGATCTTAGTGGGAACAAGCGGACTAACAAGGAACAATCATTTGATCAGAAATTCGACAATTACAATGAGGCTCTGCGAGTTAGCTGCAAAAGAGGCTATCCAGTCCGAGTAGTCAGGTAACTATAATTGCGTGGGAATTATCAAACGCATTTATTTGTTCCTTTTGTGATTGGATTAAATATTCCCTAGTTTTGTATCGTGAAGAATCAGAGGATACCAAACTGTGGAGATTTAGATTTCTTTTCTTGGCTGCATAATTTCACTTAGTTTAAAACCTTTCTTACTTTCTGAGAATGATGTTGCGTTTCGAAGTCGAGCGTAAAACTTTTATCCTATAATGGAAAAACCTCCCTTGGTGATTTGAAGTATCAAGCAGCTAATGCTTTTCAAACATCTGTAACGCCAAACTTATTTATGATGTATCATTTATCCTTGCGTTTTCATAATTATAGATACTGGATTATACATTATACTAGTACCTTTTACGAGTTGTGAGAAAGCCAAAAGATTATAATGTAAAGTGAAAGTATTTTCATGAGACCAGAATGATGGTGGCACTCTCTAAATGAAACGTAACTGATAGGTTTCAGGCTTAATGGAGTACTTAAATGAGAAGTGACCTATCGATTAATAACTTGGGGTTTGAGTTTTACACCTAGTGCAAATTTTCATATACAACTCGGTGCATGGTCTTATGGTAGTTGCCATAGTTTAACTTTGTTTCTAAAAGCCTTCACTAGCTGTGAGTAAGTTGCAGTTCCAAGGAATGACTAAATACCTTTTTGCATTCAGTACCCGAGTCAAATGAAGATCGGAGTCAATTCCACCAATGAACTGGTTTGTGAGAATGGATTATTCGGCTTGGATCAGTTAAAAGAGATCAGCTTCTGTAGAATGGGAATTTGGAAAAAGGATACTGATTGCTATTTTTTTCGCATCTTAATCAATTGCTGCTATGTTCTTTTGTTCGACAGATCTGAGAAAGAGAAGCGTTCTTCCTATGCCCCCGAGAAGGGGTTGCGGTATGATGGGATCTACAGGATAGAAAAATGCTGGAGAAAAGTTGGTAAACAGGTAACAATTTGAGATGTAATTGCAGTGGACATGCATGCATGTCATGTTGTTTTACTATCTCAGCAGATTTTTTATTAACTGGATTTTGCTGCATTAGGGCTTTAAGGTTTGCCGATACTTATTTGTAAGATGTGACAATGACCCTGCACCATGGACCAGGTTTGTGTTTGTTCATACTCATGTATTTTTCCTTAATAGAACTATTTCTTCGTTGACTTTCATCATATCTAACTTCAGCGACGAGCATGGGGACCAACCTAGATGCCTGCCAGTCATTCCTGAACTCAAGCAGGTGATTGACCCTTTCGGAAGGGTGGAGAATCCGTTCTGGGATTATGATGTGAGTGGATATCATTTCTCTTCCAGGAATGCAAATTTAGTTTTTGAAGATGATGTGTGCTTATATACATCTTTGCATTAAATGTAAAGTTATCACCTGTGAATCTATATTACATGTATACATTTATGGTGTGTAATAGTAAGCCTGTATAAAGCCCCAAGGGCTCAAGCTATTATGCTGCAAAAGGTATGATGTCAACATGACCAACCAACAAAGTGCTAATGTAGACAGTAACCGCAAAACCCCCAACTCATTAAAAGACTTTACTTTGGGACCTCAATTATGGGCGCGATCTTATTTTTCTTCCCCTAGCTTTTAGCCACTTTTTTCTACATGCCTTCAGTTTTCTTTAATTTGAATCTCAGGAGGAAGAAGCCCTCTGGAAGTGGAAAAAACCACCACCTCCTAGCCAGAAAAGAGTAACTGCAGCGATTCCTGAGGACAGAGAAAGGGCTAGAAGAGAAATAAGGAAGGCACAAAATACATCTGTAAAAGAAAAACTTCTGAAAGGTTTGGCCTCCTTGCTTATACTTTTTCTGTTGTAGTTACTTGCTCTCTGGGGCTCGATAGTCTGAACCAGTAAGTGGATCCACATTTCATAAGATTACCCTAGTTGTGGTTTCTTATAAAACTAATATTGTAAGTTTACAGCAATTGGTAGGATTCCATAATTTGGAAGGCAAAAGCTGGGTTATGTCGTCTGCTAGGTTTTTTTTTTTTTTGTTACACATCGTCTTACAAATTCATTGCGGTATAGTGTTACTATTATAGATCTTGCATCTTTGATTTTAAATGTGTGGGAATTTATTATGGTAAGGTATCCATGCAGAATTCAATTGTCTGCTCTGTAAAAGGGTGTTGAATCTCCCTTTCACAACACCATGTGCTCATAACTTTTGCAAAACATGTCTGGAAGGAGCATTTGCTGGCCAGACTTATATGAAGGAGAGAACATGCCAGAACGGACGGAAGCTGCGTACGCAGAAAACTGTCATGAAGTGCCCTACGTGCTCACAGGACATATCAGAGTTCCTCCAGCATCCACAGGTTTCGTGCACATGCTCTTTATATCTACTCTATGCCCTTGAGATATTAGTGCAACCATTTTCACTGATTGCTGGAAAGATGAACTAGAGAGTAAAACCTGATCTCCTCTGTCTATCTGGGGTTGGAATGCTTTTGAAAATTTTCTTGATGCAGTCATCGTATGCTCTGTGGTTCCCTTTGTTTAGTGAGCAGTATTGTTGAGTACACATGACCTATGCATTTTCCTTCCTTACAGGTTAACAGAGAACTTATGGAAGTAATACAGCAACTTCAACGTAAAGTGGAAGAGGATGGGAATAATATAGAGAATTCCTCTGAGGGGAAAGCTTTTATGTTTGTTGAGGAGAGTTCGAATGCTTTATCTGAGGGGCCTGAAATAGAATTGTCTAATCCTCAAGCTGAAGAAAAGCCTGGAAAGACCTTCAAGCGAAAGAAAACTAACGCTAGCCCTTCAACCGAGCAGAGGCCCAAGAGGACATACAAGAGAAAGAAAAATGATGCTGTAGATGGCTTGTTCAATAATGGTGATGATGGTGTGAAAGAAAACACAATTTGTGGGGATAAGCCTGATGGCAGCAATGATTTGCAAGCCCTCATGGTTCAATGCCATGAAGCAGGCCAGGGGAGGCCAGAAGGCAGGGCGAAGGCTCAAGAAGCTGTGGATGACGGAAATGATTCACCTTCAAGTCCCCTCCATCTGCAAACACATGAAAGTGAATAATAATGTTTGATTGAAACAGCTAATAAATTTGTACTCATTGGGTGGATCAGGGAATCACTAGTTTTTTATTGTCGTGAAACAGATTACATTGCTTTAGTTTCTAGATTAAGTTCAGCGCGAGGTAATTCAGGTCTTTAGAATCCACAAAAGTGTAGTCTTGTTTTTAATATTTTTTTCTTTTTTAATACAGCATGTGAGATAAATAATGTTAGATTTCCCTTTTGATAAACAAAAGCTTGTTTATGTTTGCTTGTGACTTCCTTTTTAATTGATCCAAATTTGCTTGAGTTCCTCTTTAATTGTGGTCCAAATTGCCTTTCCTATTGTTTATTGAGATACCGGGTGACTCTGTGTACTTCTGAAAAAGGTAAGAAACAAAGTAATATCATGAATCACATATCTAAAAGAACCAACTTGGGAAAAGGTAATTACTGTTGATGTACGGGAGATTTCTCACACAACAATGAGATAGCGACACTACGGTTTGTACTGGAATGAAAATCTTGGGCTCTCGGGTGGAATAACCTGGCAGTCAAAAATAAAAATAAAAAGAAATATTGGAGGTGTCTCCGGCATTTTCCCTCCGATACTTAAAAGTTAGTTTCTGAGGAGGGAAATACATACAAGATTTATTTTAGGTTCACATTGTGTACCTTTATTTTTTAACTTGGTGTCTTATTTATACCTTTTAGGAGAGTGGCTAAATCATACGAGGTTACCCTGATCCCATTCTTACAAAGGCTTCTGATTGGTTCATACCAAAGACATCAAGGATTTTCCTCTGGTCTAATCAAATGAGCAGGCATTAAACAAAGTGCGTGCTTTGCATCGATCCCTAACATTCTGCATGCATGAGCATTTGACACTACGTTAATGACATTAAATGCTCTGTATCTTGATCGAAGTTGAGCATTTATTGCTTTTGACTTAAATCTCTCGAGCGTTAATTACTTGTTAAATATAAACGCGTGCGTATAAAGAGCATTTATTGCTTATAGAGGTCTTGAGACTTAACGTTTACTAAATATTTAAGAATGCCCCCTCATGATTGGTTGCAGAGTACTTTTGTGCTCCTTCTGACCAATTGGGGAATAAGAACCATGCCTGTTGATCAATCGAACACATCTCCGGAAGACATTCCTTCAATTATTCTCAGGCAGACAAATTCTCCAAGGTCGCACCATCATATGGCAACTGTTTCCTAAGGCCGCATCGATAGATGAGCTCGGCATATATAACCATCGGTCGTCTGTTTTTCCTCGGCTCGTGTCTGCGTTGGTGTTCCTTGGCATCAATATACTCCGGACCGAGGTTGTTGCGCTCCTGAACATTGCTTGCCCATGCTTGGCTTACATAGGAGCGTCGAGTCATGCCAAGGTAACTGAGGTCCGTGTTCTAGGTGCTATACCTTACATATTCATCACTGTTTCTTAAAGTATCTTTTCTTAAGTAATTGTTACTTTTCCAGTGAAATAGACAATAGACATCATGTATTTGTATCTAATTGATCTGACAGATCACGTCTCGTCAATTATTATCAATTCTATTGTGATTTATCCCTATACAAAATTAAGAAACCCAACAAATTAGTATAATTTTCTCGTCTAATTAAACAAATTAGAAGGAATTTTTTGGCCTCAGACATAAATTAAAAAAAGAAGAAGTTAAATTTAGCAAATGCCACCAAAATTAACCACTCTGAGTCCCGACCCGTGAGGTGGTGATCCCTTGGGGCGGGTTTTGTTGTTTTACAACCACAACCCGACTCGGACCGGCTTAGCCATCTCCCGCCTTTCTCTCTCTCGGAATTCCATGAAAAACCCTCGCGTCTCTCGTAGAACCCTAGCTTCTGTTTCTGTAAGTACTGTGTATTGCTTGTATTGAGTTGAATATTCCATTTCATCTGTGTTGTTTGATCTCATGCAATGATGTGTTGGCATTATCATAGCAAAAACCTGAGATTCGATAGTGTAATTATAAGTTGCCCGTCTTATCGGTGAATTCGATTTTGTATTCCCACTATTATCATTCCAGGGTTTAATTTAGTCCTAATACTACGTTAAACATAGAAATCAGCCTGTTCCGTCCACTTTTGCATTAAAACCAATGGAAAAGGTCACGAAACTTGTTTCAGGTTGCCCTTAAACTTTCTTTTTTGTTTGTTTTATCTGTGGAATTGGATAGAAGGATCTTATTGCTAAGTGTTACACAGTTTTAAGGACTATATTGAGACAGTCGAAAGGTGAGGGGGGCATTTTAGAACCGTAGACATTGTTCGAAGGCCATTTGAGAAAATTATCCTGTATTTTGGGTGCATTTTTCTGTATCCAGGATATTTCCTTTTTTGATGAGGGTATTTTTATCACTTTGATGTTAGAATTGATGGATAAGTGTGTATTTCCAGATCCAACATATTTTCTGCTATTGATGAGAGTATATTTGTCATTTCCTCTTGTCTGGAATTGAAGGGAGTGCCTGTAGCATCTTTTAGAGTCCTGATATCATTGCTCTTCATGATTTTTCGTACAATCCATGTGAGTAACGCATTATTTGTTAATGAATTCGTGAAACAATACTATGCTCCATTTGGTAGGAAGGATAGAAAGTAGGAGGGATGGAAAATAAGAATGATACACTTTCTATCATCCACGCGTTCCATCCTTTGTGTTTGGTAGGATGGATGACAAGTAGAAATGATTAATTTTTTTGTGTTTGGTATTAATGAAAACATAAAAGGATGAAAACATATAAATACATAATATATAATTGATAAATATGATATATAGACAAATAACATGCATTTCAACACACATAATTAACTTTTCATTCATTTTCCTCCCAATTTTGGAGGGATTGATTTTAATGAGTTGGGAAGAAAGTTAATCCATCCACTTTTCCATCCTTGCTATTTTCCTTTCTTAGCAAACATGTTGTTTTATCTATCCCTCCAACTTTCCATCTTTCCATTTTTTATTGTACCAAACGGAGCATTAGGGAAAAGACTCGCATTATTGGGATAAGAACCAAAATCAAGTACAGACAAATTTGTGAATTAGTTAAACTATATCTTTTACGAAAGAGAGACCACTCCATGAAGAGATCCACAACTGAAGTTACTTGCGTTCAGGGTTGGTGTGCATTCCCAGCAGAGGTATTACCTGACCAGGTTAGGGATGAAAAGAGACATTCGATAATCATATCACTGTCTAGGTTGTTTGAATATAAAACAGGAAGATGGGCTCTTATAGGCCATTTTAGAACATCACAAGTTACATGTCTTTAGTTCCTTGCTCCCCATGTGCTCTAAATGGATAAACTAGTGAGGTTCTTGGAATCCCTGAATAGCCTTATATTGAGCTTCATTTTCTTTTGCAAAATAGGCTTTCTTATTTAATGAATCACCAGCTCTTAGATGCTATAATATTATTCTCTTTATGCTAAACTTTTACTTGGTGGTTGGTTTTATTGTAGGTTTCTTGGTTTCTGAACTCATTTATCTCTTAAGTGCCTCAGAGTGGGAATTTTTACTTCCCTAATTTTCAGACATGGTATGTATTCTTAACTACCTTTCATTCAATGCTATTTTTTGGATCTTGTTGCTAGTACTCTTTTATAGTGGATGTCTGTTTATGTATTATCATGTGGTCTCTTCAGTTCATGAGTTTGCTGTTTATACTGTCATTATATCATTTGCTAGGCCAACACATACCTGAACAGGAGGTCGATATAACTTGCCAAAGTGGCTGGATTTAGGGGAAATAGTTCTATACATGGTAATATAATATGCATTGGAAATATGAATGTGAGCCCCCTCTCCTCTCTCTCTCTCTCTCTCTCTGTGGAACACTAGAAACACTTAAATGATTGCTGAGGCTTTACAATGGAAAAGGCACTTAGTTGATCTCAAAAAATTTTATTTAGGAAAATTTGTTGACTCCTTATTTCACATTTTCTTTCCAGGCGATGTGGGTTGCAGATTTTCATGTTGCACACGTTTTAAACTTGGATCCTAGTCAATTGTTCCTAATCTCTAGTTGAATTTGGTATTATTGTAGCACCTAATTATCTTCCAAGTCTTTGGGATAGGGGTCTACTGTGTTCCATGGCCTAAAACAAAGGGCATGCCTTAGCCAATAGCTAAAAAGTGAAACTCAAGGGAGGATCTGGTTTGTCCTTAGACCCACATGTAGGCATGTGGAAAGGATTGGATTAGGTAAAACAATTTGATTTGGTCATACTGTGCCACAACTATAGGTCACAATCCTTAAAAGTTCAGTAAATGCTTCAATGTGGGAGGGCTATGTTATTGGTGACAGAGCAACTAGTTATCTGGGTGGATTTATCAACAGTAACAATGTAACATGTTAGATCTAAATGGTAAACTCTATTGGATGCTTGGATGCACCCCTGGTTACCATGGATTAATCTCCATTTTTGATTTATTTGATTTAGGAGTGCAAACGAGCCAAGTGGGTCAAGGTTTTCAAGATCTGCTTGGTTTATTTTGCGAGTTGTTTTGTGTCCCCTTTCACCCTTGTTGCATTAGTTTCATGTGTAATTATCCCTTCTCTTCCCTTAAACTTTTATGCCCTTGAGACTAGTGTTATCAATGAAGTTATGGTTTCATTGGCTTGTGAATTGCACTAAATTGTTCGGTTACTCATGGGATATGTGAAGCTTGTTTCTAACTTCAAGCCTAGAGCACTATAGAATAAGAAAGCATTTTGATAGATTTCTGTACTTGACTTCTATTGGTGACTCAGGCTTCTCGGCTTCTCGCCAACTTGATTGTGATGGGCTCTGGAATAATGGCAAGGGCTCTAGTTCAAGCATATCGTCAGGCACTGGCAAGTATGTCTTTTGTTTATACTTCTTCTCTCATTGTCTTTCTATATAGGAATTTGGAAATTGATCCCCCCCCCCCTTCTCTCCTCTTTCTCTCCTACTTTTGGCATGCTGCACAAGAAAACTAATAATTGGGGGAAGCAAGGTTAACATCAGCAGCTACCAACTTGTGGTCATGCAGGCACAATTTTGCAAGCCTTTTGTAGCTCTTGAAATAATGTGCTAAAATTTTTGCAAATTAGAGAAAAGGTGGCATCTGCCTTTTGGCTGTCCTGTTCAGCATATTTATTGCTTCATTTTTCTGTTGTAGTTTTGGACCATGAATTCTTTTGAACTTAAAGAGCTATGCTCCTCTTAAGCATTGCTATTCTTTGTTGTATTGGTTACACTTCATGGTCTATTGTTCTCTTGCTGCATCAATTTTCGTCATGTTGTTTGTATTAAAATTTGTGCCCGTTAATTGCAGATGCATCAAGAAATGGTGTTGCTCATGAAGCAGTACAAAACATCAGAAGAGCCAGCAAAACAATGGCTGAACCAGAGGCAAGGCAGATTCTAGGTGTCACTGAGCATTCTTCGTGGGAGGACATCTCACAGGTTTATCTCATGTTCTGAATTTTCTATTTAACATGCAATCATAAAGGCAGGAATCTAGTCATTTGTACCTAGTTTCAATTAAAAAATTGTGTTCCTCTTCCTGCAAAAAATTGTGTTCCTCTTCCTGCAGAAGTATGATAACTTGTTTGAGCAGAACGCCAAGAATGGGAGTTTTTACCTTCAATCAAAGGTTCATAGAGCCAAAGAATGTTTAGAAGCCATTCACCGGAGCAACACTCGGGGAACTGCAAATCAATAATCTGGTGGAGTTATCCCTTCTTAGTTTATGGAAAATTTCCTTGTCAATTAAGGGTTGTCTAAATTCTTTTTTGATATTCATGATTCATTATATGCACCACCCTGGTGTTCCTTGTAAGGTCACTAATCTGTATTCGAATAGTTAAATATAGTTTTTACTTTTATTCCCATTAATGAAATCATAATGACAAATTTCCGATGCCATATTTTTGCTGTATTGGTGAATATTTGCTACAGATGGAGATGGGAGGTGTTTTGGCAGTGATTTTGCTGCTTATAAATCCATTAGATTGGATGAGTCATTTGTGGGATAATAATAAGAGTTTTTTCAAGGTACGTAAAGGTAGCTCATTGCACGAGACTCTTAGTGTAGTAACCACCAAACAGATTTCTGTATGCATGGGTACCCTACCTGTTTTCAGAAGAGTTTATGTATGCATTGCACAATATGGAAAGCCCATCACCAAGCTACATGTACCCTAGTGATAAAAGAATAGGGGTGCAACTCGGGCGGATTGTACGAGATCAGAGGTCAACCCTAGTCTAACTTTAAGTATATAATCTTTAATCCTAACCCTAACCCAATCCGAATATTGCCCGAGTTTAATTTGGGCGAGCTCTGGTTGAATTTGGGTTAATATTTTGAAGTGTAGATTTGATTTTTTCAAGTGATCTGAGATGAAGGGCAAGACGCATATGAAGAAAGAGGGAGAGAGAGAGAGAGGGAGGAGTGATGAGTGAGAGGGATCTAGGAGTGATGGAGGCGCAGAGGTAAAAATTTGAATGAAGTGAAAGTCTGAACTCTAAAAAGTGAAGATAAATATTAATCCTAGTTAAATATATTTATGTATATTTGAGTTCAATCTGATTTAATAATCGGGTTGAACCTAATTTTAATATTCGGGTTGAACTCGACAACCCGAGGCTTGCCAAAATTCAATTCGGGTTGAGATTTTTTTATCCAGGTCCAATTCAAGTATTAAAAAATTTTAACTCAAATTTTTTTTTTGAATTAGGTTCGGATTGAATTCGGGTTGACACGTTCGAATTACGCTCTTATAAAAGAAGCTGTTGGCTCGGCAATATTTAGAAATTACTTTAAAAAAGATAATGAGAAATTAGACTTTGTTTCCAAGCGATTGTGATTTGCAATTAGTTCCTCTTGAGAACACAAGAAGAAATGATTCAAGTTGAAGACCTTGTTGGTGTCGGCAAAGGCAGACGTTTAAGTCATATTTTCCAACCACGACTTCTATTATATTTTTGGGTAAAATATTTTTTTTTTTTTGTTTTTTAAGTTCAATCGCTTCCTTTTGAAATCCACTTCTTTTGGGTTTATCAAATTCTCTTACTTGGCTTTTAATACACTATTGTAGGTCTGGATTCATTTTATCTGTAAACTATGGGTGTCCATGGGCTAGGTTGGGCCGGGTTAAGTTCACGAATTTTTTTGGGGTTGGACCTAAGTAGTGTAGGCCCAAGCCTTTACCCAAATAAGTTATTGGGCCGGTCGGGGCAGGTTTCGGGTAAGGATAGGCTACCTACAGTTCAACCCGTGAGCCTATTGGACGGGCTTTCTAGGCGGGCATGGGGCCGGGTTTGCTCGCGGGCTTTTTTATATAATTTCATTTAAAAATAATGAATATTTTTGTAACTTAATATTTGTGTAAATTATATTTTTAAATAAAAATAGAGTCAAAATAGATAAAAATAAAATAATGAATAATTTTATTTTTAATTAGGAGATGAATTATATCAAATAGAATGAATACATTCCAACTAGGTTGACACTTACTCACTTATCTATAATTTACATTACTCTACCTTTTAAAATTTGTATGCTTAATGCATAAAAAATAAAATAATACATTATTTATAATATCTAAATTTTTAAAACTTCAAATTCCAATATTGAGAGACTTATTTCAAAGTTTCAAATTTAATGGTATAAAAATATAACTTTTTTTCAAATGAAGGTGGTGCGGGTTGGGCTTGGCAAGCAGGCTCTTGGGCCTGGCTTTTCGGGTGGGGGGTAATGAGTTTGGGGGCAAACCCAAGCTATTTTTTTTATGGATATTGGGCTTAGATTCGAGTAGATCAACTATTAGGTTAAGGCATATTTTTCTTGGCCGGGGTAACGGAACCAGTGGATAACCCGACTCATGGACACCTCTAGAGATGACGATGGTGATGAGTGGTGGCGGTAGCTGATGGTGGTAACAATAAGTAATGGATGGTGATGGGGGTGGGGTTGGTGGTGAGGTAGTGGCAGTGGTGATGGCAGCGGCGGCGGCGGCAGCGGTGGGAGTAATAACGATGGTGATAAGGTGGCGAAAATAACAATAGTGGTTGCGATAGGGTGATGGTGGGGCGGTGAAAGTGGTGGTGGTAGGGATGATGGTGGAATAGTGGCAGTGGTGGTAGGGTAGTGGCAACGGTGATTGTGGTGGTGGAGCGGTGGTAATGATTTTTGTGGTAGAAGTGGTGATGGTGGTGGGGCGATTGTGAGGGTGGTGGTGGTGGTGGGGTGGTGTGGGGTGATGATGATGGTAGAGGTGGTGGCGGCGACGACGGTGGTGATGGTAGTGATGATGGTGGTGGAGCGATTCCAAATACTACTTTCTTTTTAAGTATTTATGAGAAATAATAAGTCTTAGAAACACTTTTAAAAAGTCTCCCCAAATACCAGTAATGACTTATTTTTCTATTAAATTTGAGGTATTAATATTAGTTATTAAATTAACTTTAAAATAAAATTAAAAAAAATATCAACCGCGAAAAGTAAAAATTATTTTTTTTATTTTTTAAAATTTGAATTGTATTATACTTTATTATATAAACTAACTTATAAAAAAATGGGTTAATTGCATTGAAGGTTCCAAAAGTATAAAATTTGTCTCATTTTGGTTATCAATATTTCAATTACATCATTCTGATCCTTGAAATATTGAATAATTGTCATAACACATGTCTGAAGGTACGATAAAATATAAAATTATAGCGTCCAAAAAATCGATTCCATTATATTAAATTTTTTTAAAATATATTAACTATAAATTAATTAAATATTGAATAATTAAATATCTGATTCGTCTACTAAA
>CM042192.1:4195375-4207850 GCA_023539305.1 Ilex asprella
ATTAAATATATAATAAAAATAAGTGATGTAATATTTTTAAAGAGAATATATATAAATTATTAAACATATGATATAAATAAGTGATGTGATTTTATTATATAGATTTTGAGTCTCAAATTTTGAACTAAAGACGGGTCTAAACACGGGTCTAGAAGGTCCACTGGATTATTTTCACAAAGTCATCATCATTTTTAATCCTGTCTACTAATATTCAATAATGAGAATCTGCTTGCCGTTTTTCTGGTAAGGATGGCTGTTGTCTCGATGACTCGATTCCAGGTCGACCTTATTTGTCGCTGGTTGACTTTGGAGGCATCCTGCTGTCGAAGTAGACCTTAAGGTAGGCCAGAACTCATGGACTAGGTTACCGTACCTGAAAGATATAATTTCAATAACATACCAAAATTTATAAAAAAACAAATGGTGGTTATTGGTGATGAAGCTCAGAATTTATCGACCAAGCCCAACTTAGTTTATAGGATATTTTTTGGGTTTTGTGAACTTATTTGAACGGGAAGTTAATCTATAAAAGTGAAAGGCACAGAATATATAAATAGTTCATCTTAGTTGATGGACTAAGATTACGTTCACCGTAACAAAGTCTTCGATTCTTTTAGATTATATATTGATTCCTGATCGGTACGGAGAGATTACAGACGCTAGGCCTTTACATAGACTTATGCTTTGATTGCTGGACATCCAGGGGTTAGGGGACGTTATGGGAAAGATGATCCTCCTCTAGTAAGATAACACTATTTTATTTATATGAGTTGTTCCTCCAAGGGTTCTTGGTGGCTCATTCCATCCTTTTTTCGATTCTCTAGAGACTTTCTATCCTTACCCTGCAAGAACATTTGTTAATCGGCACTATTGTGTCCACAATCTCTGGATCATTATGCGCTACCTCTCTCTACGTCCAGGAGGGTGTGACTGTAATAGGTTTAAGAGATGGTCCCCTTGTTCTTTGGGCACGTGGCATGACAGGATGCTTCCAGGATAAGGGTTTGATTTCTCTTTCCTGGACTGTCTTTTGGCTAGGCAAGTTTGGGGATTGAGCTCGATCGCCGGTATTCTGGCGTCATTGGGCTTGGTTTCTTAGTTTTTTCTTGATGTGGACTAATTAGGGGCACCTCTTTTGGGCCATTAAGCCCAACTTACAAATTCTCCAGGTGTATTGAGCTCCGAGGCAATGGCCGCCCGCCCTTGAAATTCCCACCCTTATAAATTGTTTTGATGTATTTGTAGTTTAATATCGGTGACGTGAATTCTATTTTTATGTTTTGAAAAATTTCAATTATACTCTTTCTAGTTTATTATATCTTGAAGGATATTCTCTTTATTATTAAAAATATCACGGATACTCCTTCTAGTTTATATTTAAACATCACTCTCATCTTCTGTCATTAAACCACCATTTATAACAAAAATAAATTATCTAAAATATCAAAATTGCTCATACATAAATCCCAAATAATTTATTTACATAAAGTTTGACTCGATTAAAATTTATTTTTCTATATATTTAAATTCGCGCTGATTAATTTTTTTTCTACATATTTAAATTTGAGTCAATTAAAATTCAATTTGAGGTGATTATTTTTTTTACGTATTAAAATTTAAGTCTATTAAAAGTATTTTTTCATATATTAAAATTCGAGCTAATTGGAGTTCTACTTGAACCGTTAACTGCGATTAAAATTCACTTTGAGTCGATTAAAATTATTTTTTTATTTATTAAAACTCGATTCAAATTGATTAAAATTTATTTTTTATGTATTAAAAGTTGAGTCAATTAAAATTTATATATTATTATATATCAAAATTCGGGCCGATTAAAATTTAATGTGAGTTGATTAAAATTTAATTTAAGCCTCGAATAAAATTTTAATCGGCTCAAATTTTAATATATAAAAAAATATAATTTTTAATCTACTCAAATTTTAATTCATAAAAAGTAAAAAAAATTAAAAAATAGAGGGATTTTCATTGAAGATATGTCTATCTAGAAGGGGTGTGGATGAATTTTTTTCTAAAATATATAATGGACAATTTAATAAAATTGCATTCTAATTAACACCTTTAATCTGACAAATGATGTCAGTGAAGATTCTAAAAATAGAGAAAGTGTCCTTGAAGATATAATAAACTAAAAGAGGTGTAACTAATTTTTTTTTTCATTTTATATTAATTTGTTCAAAATTATTTTAAACTTACTTCTACATCAAGCATTAGTATTGATATGTATCAAATTACCCTTTCTTAAGGGTGCATTACTTGGTTTTCTATACATATTCAAATCACCAAAGTCGATTATCTATTAATTTATCTTTTACTTTTACGATCTCATGAATGTATTCTTTTTAATTCTATTCTCTCTTATTTTATCCCTCATTTATCTTAATATTTTCCATTTTAGAGGGATTCATTG
This sequence comes from Ilex asprella, assembly GCA_023539305.1. Taxonomy (NCBI): domain Eukaryota; kingdom Viridiplantae; phylum Streptophyta; class Magnoliopsida; order Aquifoliales; family Aquifoliaceae; genus Ilex; species Ilex asprella. The sequence goes on from CM042192.1 coordinate 4,197,804, forward strand.
GTTCGGCCGAAAAAGTAATGTCACTCAATCATTATCAAACTAATTGTAATTTTTTTTTTGTTCTCGAGAATTCCACCAGAGCATCTTTTACTTCTAATAAGTTATAAATTAGATCAGAATTATTCTCAATCATAAGAAGTAATCCCATTTTTTTTATCAAGTCCATATAGTACATAGATCATAAATCTTAAACGTTTAATTCAGCAAAAGCAGATCTAAGATCAAAGATTTTAAACGACCAATCCAATAGAATCAGATCTTTCAAAGAGAGTGTCCATCGCAAGTATGAGTACCTCTCTTTCTTTGATTTTACATATTTTTTATGCAATTTATAGTTAATTATCGTAAAAGTACAAAGTAACTTGACGTAATTTATTATCTCCCTTGGGTTTTTTATTTTATTTTTTGGGTCAATATCTTCCTAATGACTCAAACTATATATGTGTGTATATATATTGCCGTTTTAGTGATAATTACTCTTTTGTTTTGATAACAATTTGAACTTAGACCCGCCCCTGGTTGACTTGCGAGGCATTCCATTGTTCAAGTAATAGACCGTAAGGAGAAGATTACGATACCAAAAACTTTGTGTTATATCCCTAAAATTTATAATTTTTGTGAGTATTATTATAAATAAAAAAATTATAATTTTTTAGGACATATTATAATTTTGGATTAATAATATTTGTATCCTTAAAGTATTCACGTTTTATTAATTTGGCATTTAAAATATTAATTTTATCAGTTTGATCTCTAAAATATTCGATTCATGATTAAATGATACCTATATTTGATCATTGAATTTTTAACAGAATGATCACTTATCGGTGGGGATCCCATTAGAGTGTCTTCTACTTCTAATAAGTCATAAACAAGATTAGAATCATTATCAACTAGTCCATAAAAAATAGTTTCATTTTTTTTCATCAGGCCCAAGTAGAAATCAAAGATCTTGAACGATCAATCCGATATAACTAAATCTTTCGATCACAGTGCCCATCGCAAGTGGGAGTACCTCTTTTCCTTTGATTTTACATATTTTTGATGCATTTTATAGTAAATTATCTTAAAAGTAATAAAGTACTTGACGTAGCTTATTATCTTCCTTATAATTTTTTTTTTTTTTGGCTCAGTATCTTTCGTGTAACTCAAACTATATACATGTGTGTGTATATATATTGCCGTTTTAGTGACACTGACTCTTTTGTCTTGATGACAATTTGAACTTAGCCCTGGCCCCTGGTTGACTTGTGAGGCATCATTGCATTGTACAAGTGACAGACCATATAAGGAGAAGATTATGGTACCAAAGACTTTCCGACCACAAAAAAGGAAGGCAGCGTACGCTCAGCTTCAGGTGTATAAGGCAGCCCACCGAATAGTTGTCAAGCCAGGGCGGCTCACTACTACTTAAGAAATTCAATCCATTAACGATTGAGCGATTTTATAACTTGAACTTTTCTTAACCAGTTGACCTTATTTTTTGTAATCGGTTTCATGTCAACTCCTGACTGACATCAACTTGGAGGCCTAAAAGCTCAAAAACAGAGGAAGGGTACTCCGATCGTCTAGGCTAAGCTCCGTGAGCATGAATTGTATCTGAAGTAGGAAAAATATAGCTTCGCTAAGATAGAGTTTACGTTTTTGGGACATCGTATTAGCCACGGACATTTTTTGTTCCTGAAATACGTATGTTTTGTCAATTTAGTCTTTATAATATTAATTTTATCAGTTTGATCTCTAAAATATTCGATTCATATTTAAATAATTCCTATACAAACGGACCGTTAAGTTTTTAACAAAATGATCACTTGTTGGTCACGTGATATCATCTCAAAGAATGACACGTGGTCACTTCCGTAAAAAAACTTAACAAATTATCTAATTAAAGACCAAAATGACATAAATTAAAATTTTAAGGACTAAATCGATAAAATTAATATAATAAGAACTAATATGACAAAACAAACATATTTTAAGGACTAAAAATATTATTAATCCTACAACTTTTTATGGGCTACTTGAGATCCATCCTAAAAAAATTGGAATTATTTCTAAATAGCCCACAAAAGTTAAAATAATTTTAAAATTTGTAAATAATCTTTAAATTTTGTAAAAAATAATCACAATTTTTTTTAATAAAGGTATGATACCCAAATATATAAATGTATATATATTTTTGCGTACTGTAAATTACCCGAGACTATTATAGATAGCTTGTCCAGATGTCCTCAAAAACCTCAACCAACGCAGTGATGGTGATACTAAAAAGTCGAACCAATTGTTAGGCAGAAGATTGTGAAGTGTGCCGAAATGTTTGACAAAACAGGGTGAGCCAACGACAACATCAGCCGGCCGGTTCTGGGAGGCGCCGCATCAGCCGACCTAATAATGGTGATGCGCATGAACAGCATAGTCAATATTAGGCTTTATAATAATTTTCGGACAACCAATTAAAAATTGACAGTTCAGCTCAAGTGGGGCCAAAATCAAAGTAACTCTTTCCCAAGTCTCACACCACCGACCCAACACTCACGCCACCATTTCACCAACCACTGCCGGTCCACCACAAACCTTTCTTAGTTGCAATACAAAATAATCACCAACAGCCACGAAGAGATAGAGAAAATTTTTATTACAGTAGACTTCATAGGACTTGACTAGGGTTGTGAAGAAATCAATTCGGTACCATACTATGAACTTTTATTATTTTAATGTGAGTTTTTATTTTATCACATTTTATTAATTATTTTTATAACTTTTTTTAGTAAAAAAAAATTTATCACATTGGTGGGTATTTTTATCACATCTATAAATATTTTTACCACTGTTATGGTAATTATTTTTATAATTTTTTGGGTACCACAACTGCTATAAAAAGACTTATAAATATGATAAAAGTGACCACAAATATGATAAATACAAGAGGATACTATTTTTTTTGGGGGGGGGTATCATAGTCAAATAAGAAGAAGAAATTCTGTTTCTATCAAATCCAACAAGAACAAAAGAAAGCCGAATTTGACTTTTGACAATTTTTTAGGACCAGATTATTAGATATAAATATCTCATTAATACTCTAATGCCGACGCGGATAGTCTTCTTTTGATTGAATTAGAAAAAATATTAGTCGAAATGTGCATAAGTTGAACTAGACACGCTCGACTGTCAAACAACTAGCGTGAATGTTAAACCAAAAAAAAAGAGATCACCTTCTCTTTCCCCATTTGTTGTTTCTGAATTGATTTATTATTTTATTAACTGATTTGTATTAAAATGGTTTTGAATCTGTTAATTATTGAAAATTTGGTTCGAGATTGGAGGAGAAATCAGTCTCTGTAACTATGTGAACAAACAAAAGAGAAGAAAGGAAGTGGGCGAAAACCGAGCGGTGGATGACTGTGTCTTGTAATTTCTATGTGTGAAAGTGGGAGGGGTTGAGAGAGAGAGAAGGTGCAATGGGCTGGTTGTGAGTGAAGGTGTGTATCGTGTGAGTTTCTGCACCAGTGTGAGAAATAGCAGGAAGAAAGAAGAGGACATAAAGAGAAAAGAAAAGAGACAGAGAGGCGTGGGACAAACTTTATCACTGATTGGATGTCTGTAAATTAGAGAGTTTTCGTCTAAGCCGTGAAGATTTTGATCCCAAGTTAATAAATGTAGACAATGAATATAGTAACATTGTCACATAGATCGGCACATCATCAATAGGTCATTCCATGAAATGCTAAGAAGACTGTGGTTTGGTGGGTCAAGATGAAGATTTAGCTCAATAAAGATGTTACGCAGGACCCATGGTATCGTTATGTCAAACACGTGCTTAGGTCACCATATGAATCCCACTATAATTGAGGTCCGCGGATATATTTCCTTAATTAAACAATATAATCTAATGAGAGAATGGGAAAAGAGAAATTGTAATATGTGTCAAAATAAATAGAATTATAAAACAGACCTTGAACGTACAATTACAATCAAAGTCCCAAGACAAAGGTAAAGGTCTTGAGTGCGACGGAGTGTGTTCCACTACTTAACTAATATTTAAAACACTTGTCACTGATTCATGTGCTTGCATCACATGTGGCTAAGCCACACATGTGTGACCTTAATATATAAATCTATATAATAAAACACCTCATACTTTGAATTTTATACATACCGGATGTGTTCCCCTCCTTCCCCCTAAACTTATCACCTTTTACACACTCTACCACCAGTATCATTACCATTGTCAGATAGATAGGCGGCGACACAAGCATGACCACTTCCCCAAATCCATGCCTCAGGTTTTTTCGTTTAGCTTCCTCTTCACTCAAACGTCATTCTGTCTGTCTCTATTACCACCATCAAAGTCACTGTCACAACCATCGAGTTCGCAACAGCCACCAAGGTCTTTTATAAATTCATTTATATTCTCACAAGAAAAAGATAGAGAGTTGAATAAATGAAGACACTTATGCTCCGTTTAATAGAAATGATGAAAAGTATAAGGGATGAAAAATATGAGAGATATATTTTATATCCCTTAAGGAAGGAAATTAAAAATAGTATATTTTCCATCATTTGTGTTTAGCAGGATGGATGGAAATAAAAATAATTTTTTTTTTGTGCTCAGTAAGATGGAAAAAAATATGTTTTTATTTTAATTTTAATTTTAATTTTTTTTAAGTTATAAATACATATTTTATCATTGTATTTATATATTGAAATTAATATATACATAATATATGTATATATCAAATGATATATAGATAAATAAGATACATTTCAACACAAATAATTAATTTTTTTATCCATTTTCCTTCCGATTTTAAAGAGATTGATTTTGGTAAGTTATAAGGAAAGTTCATCCATCCACTTTCCATCTTTCTTATTTTTCTTCTTTACCAAACATAATATTTTATCTATTCCTCTAACTTTCTATCATTCTTATTTTCATTCATTTTATTTTTTTATTGTAGCAAACGAAACATTGGAATTTAAGCCCTTAAGGAGGCAAGATCTCTCTCCCTATTCCCTTCTCTCCTTACTCATCCTCCATTCTTTACACACTCCTCTTGGGTCCCTCCGAAAGTGGTGTATATGAACCTATTTCAGTCTCCACCTTTAATAAACATCTTTAATTAAAGTCTTCTTTTAGAGTGGGAACACCTTTGGCTTGCCCCCACCTTTTTTTTTTAACCCCTTAAAACCATCCTTAGACTTGAGGATTTAATCTGAGATTTTAATTTAATATAACCATTAAATTGAAAGTGAGTTTCACCTAACAATAAAGTTTACAATTAATACAACAGATGCATTGAGTTAAGTCCTTATACAATTACTCATAGTGGCATATTATCATACCATCGTACTTTTTTCTATATTACTCTCTTTTTGACTAATCATAAATTGACACGTATAAATTCATATTAATCCACTATTATTTATTTTTACAATCAATAACTACAAATAATTCAAATCACAATCTACAAGTGAGAATCATTTTTTGGTGTGATAATAAAAATTGCTTTGGGTGGGGGAAAAGGGGGGCGAGGGGGGTTGTTGAGACAGAGACTTATCCCTAAAGTACCTCTTCAGACACTGATAAAGATGAGAAAAGACTCTCACTCATTATAAAAATGCTATTTAGACCTAAAAATTTGACATAATTTACTGACTTAATGACGTGGTTTCATTAGAACCATTGAATTAACACCAAGTTCCAATATTTGATGGAGCCCACAGTTAATTCAAAGATCATAATAAATTAGATCATCAAATTAGGTCTTAATTGCATTACCCCACTCATAATAAGTTGCCTTGTAGGCAAGTGACCCCAACGTTTTTGCATTTAAAATAGTAAGTTAGCAGCCACAGTCAAACCTTTAATCAAGTAAAGAAATAGACACCATCCCTCAGCCATAACGTGTTCGAACTACCGTCCGAAAAAGAAAAAAAAAAAAAAAAAACAAAGAGACAAAACGTGTTCGAACCAACAATGCACTAAATTGCGATCAAATCCCCAAAAGAAGGTTCACTTTGCTTTGGCTTTTGGTATGAGTTTACTTTGTGCGTCAACTACCAGCCGAATTCCATGACCTTCTGGTTCCTACACTATGCAACAACTTACGAATTTTCCCACTTGTATACATGTGTGTGTGTGTGTTATATACCTGACTATCTACAAATCTTTAGTCTGCAATGTCATCACCTAGTTCTTATACAAGATTAACATATAATCAATACTAGATGCTTTGGATTGATGCTTGTCATCGGCTTTGGGAGTCTCAAAAGGTGTAAGAAGTTGCTTGTGAAGCAAGTATTCCTTTTTTTTTTTATCTTGTCTCTCAGATTTGAAATTGCTTCTGATTTTTTTTTTGTTTGGAAATCATGCAGATTGCAGAAGTATGCGTCTGATATGTGCAATGTCTCCTAATCGATCAGCTTGGTGATACGACGAAAGTGATTAGTTTTGTCTTATCATGTTATATTGGCGGGAAAATAAAAACAAACAGTTTATGCTTTAGTACCTACCGTTTCACTGGGCAAGGTTAGAAAGCATAATTTAGTGTCTTAAGAGGGTCTTCCTCAGAAAAGGACCGTTGAAGAGTACTTTCACTATGAGAACTGAGCACAGAAGAAAGTTTACCCAGCGAAAGCAATGCAGACTTCAACAACCGAATGGCTGAGAGAGCTGAAGGGGTAGTGTCTAGGTAGTTTAATGTGGTTTATCACACATCCCTTAACTTAACTAGGCTAACCTTTTTCGAATATTTTTCTAATACACATATATCATGCTGTGTTCATCGTGAACCAGGGTCGAACTTTCCATGAGATTCATACTTGTATTTTATATATATTACTTCTTTGTTCTTAGACAAATAGGATTCAAAATTATCTTTTATTGCAAGGTCTAACATGTATGCATGCGTTTCATATTCAGCCAGAGTTTACTCTTAGAAATTTAGCCATCTTTGTCCCCTCACATCAACCCCTCAAGCCTCTTATCTATTCTCATTCAATCACGATGAGAAGCAAATCAAAATAGAAGTGACATAGAGGCTCAATACCTTGTGCCTTATGTCATGTGACTCATAAACTTTGCCTATTACTTTCATGCAAACTTGCTATCATTTTACCCTAATTTTCATCAATGTTCATTACTTTTAGGAACTTCATTAGAAAAAAGTTTTCTCTTGCTCCCTTTTCTCCCTGGATAAGTGTAGAGTACTAGAGTTCTTCTGAAATAATCGGTATAGCCCATGAGTTCTGAAATGCCTTTTGGATATCCCACAGTTTCTATACATTGGTATTTTAATTGTCCACGCCTTCACCTTTATCTAGTTTTTGTTCTATTATTTTGTGCAATTTAAATATCCTTTTTTGAGTTCAAACTGCCATTACACTCGTCAAAAAGTCTGCAATTAAATATTAATCTCGACATAATATAAAGAGTAATGCTATTAGAATCTAAAAATTGATCTCTCTAATTTGTTGACATAATGATGTGTTAAATGATAATCCTTATAAAGAAGTTCAAGAATTACAGTTATAACAATACTATTAAAGGACATCATTATGTCAACAAATTAATTCAGTATTTTAGATTTCAATAACATTACTCTAATGTAAAGGGTTCTAGTTTGTCTGACCAAACTTTGAGAGAAAATTTTACAAATGAAATGTGTCACACTTATACCTAATAAATAAAGAGATTCTAAAAATATCTAATTCGAGAGTGGCGTATAGTCTCCGAAATTTAGTCCCTAAACTTTCATGTGGTATTTTTTGGTGAAGTAAATACCATCTGCAATTAAATTGGAAAATAGCTAGATCTACACTACTTGGTCCTCATAGTTGATAGAGGGAGAAACTTCTTCTAGTATATATAGTGCCTACTACCTACCTTAACAATGGCGTTTTATCTACCTCTATGTTGCTTCTTAAAACTACACCAAGCCAACCCTCTTTGCATCTGCCGCTCCTAAGGTTGCACTTGGAAGACTGTCACACACGACACCTGTGTGCGCAATAAAAAAAGGAGTGCGATAGAAAGAGGATGAGAGAGATATGAGAGTGAGACAGGTTAAAAAAAAGGGACACTTATATAGTCGGTTAAGTGAATTTGGGAAAGAAAGTTACAGGTGATCTAAAAAACAGATCTAATATGCTGATATATTGATGTGATTGCATTGTAGGTATTTGATTAATTCTAAGTTTTAATATTTGATGGGATCCATAGTCAATATAAATATTATGGTGAATTAGATCAACAAATATAAATCAATAAATTAGATTTAAATAACATTTTTCTTGTAAAATACGAGGGAATACTCTCTCGATATCTGGATTGCCTCAAATCAAACTCCAGATTTAATGTTATATTGGCAAATTTAGGATGAGTATATCGACAACAAAGCAAGGGTATAGTTTGAACAAGGAAGGAAATTATTGCATCATGTTATACATATTTTTTACTTGATAAATCAACCCTTCTTCAAAACCCTAATCTCACTTTAAAAGATCAGAGCAGTTTAAGTATAAGCTGGGAAAAAAAAAGGACTTACCATAAATATGAGATTATTTCTCCACAAGTGCATCTTTAAAAGTCTCTCTCTTCTCAAGTGAACTTTCATAGCGCATACCCTAATCTGGCGTACTCGTATCCGATTCTTCCCAATTCTTCGAAGGATCACCACTAGATGAGCTTCCAAATTGTGATGGAAATCTGATATGCTCTTGTTGCTGCTGGTGCTGCTGAGATTCTGTTGATGAAGTTGTCAATGATGAAGATTGCAAAGCATTTGTTCTACTAGGGTAGACACTAGAGAAGCCATAGCTTAATTCGCCGCCGCCGCCACCTCCATGAAGAAGTTGTGCATAGTTAAAAAGATTGGGATAAGTTCCTTGAGGTGGAGGTCGAGGAGGAGGGACAACCGGGTCAGGTACTTGTTCAGCTACGACGATGCTCAAGTCTTGATGATTACGAGTTGTCAGGTAACCTAACTCGTTTATCCCTTGAACTCTTTCGGGAAAGTTGAGCTTTGCTTTGTTTCCTTTGAATCTAAGGGCTGCCTCATCATATGCGAGTGCAGCAGCCTCGGCGGTGTTAAAAGTGCCGAGCCAGACTCTTGCTGCCTTCTTTGGATCTCTTATTTCAGCAGCCCACTTGCCCCATGGTCTCTGCCTTACTCCTCTATAGTGTCTTCCCCTCGGTTTCACTTGAAGTCCATATTATATTAATAGTCAGACATTCGGATTATGCAAAGGAGAGAGAGAGAAAGTTTGAATGCCATAGAGGGCATATAGCATTAGGGTTCCAGGAAGAGCTAAAGATGAAAATTGCATCTAGCTAAATGCAATATAGAATAAATGAAACAAATTCAAAATCAAGCAAAAATGAAGATAAAGATAGAGAAAAACATGACTATTTTGTACCAAAATACCAATCTTTGGGCTGTTGATACAGTTTTCATCTAAAGTGGAGATTATGAAATATTGTAATATAGGAAATATTGTTTAACCCCAAAAACCCTTTAACAACAATGCTTAGTAACTTGATTTATACCTTGTTGTTGAACGGATTGAGATTGGTGTTGTTCTGCTGTGTCGGATTGAGGCATGATTAATGAGTCACCATGCACAGAAGCTGGATTATTGTTATTGTTTCCAATAACTTGAGAGAGAGCTGAGACCATAGCAGACATGTCTTGTTGCGACCGAGCCGAGTAGATAGGGAAGATCTGTTCTTCCTCTTTTTCCTCCGATTCATCGAGTGGAAGGGTCCTCTTCCCATGTCTTCGATCCAGTGTTTAAGCTTTGATAACCTTGTGATATGGTGTTGGATTGATGGAGTTGGCCAAATCAATGAAGGAAGATATATATGGAGTAAGAACAAAGAGCAAAAATAAGATTTTTGAGGGATAGGATGGGGAGATATTGAGATCAGTGAAGAGGGGAGGGAAGAGAAAGGACTCAGTAGGGTTTGTTAATGAAACTTACAAGTCCTTGCTTTGGTGTAAACACACTAGCTAGGTAGTGATTGCAAGAGAACAAATGTTGGTCAAT
>CM042192.1:4207860-4226387 GCA_023539305.1 Ilex asprella
GGAATTAGTTACAAATGGCTCCCAGGTTACACTAAAAGTTAAGGAAGAGCAAAAAACATCACAAATGCCATCATTTACGATTTCCTCACTTCAGAATCTCAGAAAAAGCCAAACTACCTCGTCACAAATAGTTGATCGTTGGTTGGACACAAGGCAAGGCTTCTCAACTTTCTTTTGTGTTGACTAGATATTAGACAGCTCGTCTGACAACAGATTGTGCTGGGTGAAGAGCAGCTACAAATGAAAGGAATCAACTGTCTGTGGTCTTTCTGCTCTGTGATTTGGAAAGCAATTGTGACTGAACAATATATCTCAACCAAAAAAAAAACTCACAAAAGCCCATCAAATAAGTGGAACTGTGGAAGCATTACCAAATTTCCATTTTGCCCCTTCAGATTGAATTTCAACAACTTCCTCCTCAGAAAAGATTCGCTGAAATTTATCCCCTCCTAGTTTTACGGCAGGAGTGGGAAATGATGTACTAGGTCGAGAACCAGAACAATTGTTAGCTTTATGGTCGAATTTTGTCATCTTCCTGGATTGGGAAAGACTTGGATTCACATCAGGAATCACAAGTTGTGGACTAGACTGAGGATGGTTTCGAGAAAAATCTTCAGTGTTCTGGGTAGGACTACTTGACCTCTGCTTGAGTTTTACATCTTGCACACCCTCTTTCAGAGAGTTTTTGGATGACTTCATATGGCCTTGGAGTAATTGTGTTCTAGATTGAGAATGGCCTGGAGAAGGACCTTCAGTAATTTTGAAAGGAGTAGTTGATATTTGTTCGACCTTCACCTCTCTCATACCATTCCTGACAGAGCTTTTAGAGGATGTTACATTGTCTCGGCCTCGATGTTGTGCCAGTTTAGATTGTGTTTCCTCTAACCTCCTTTCTGCTTGATCAAGCTACACTCCACATCCAAAGGGCTGATTAGCTATATTCTCCAGACAATGTTGATAATTACTAACAACTAACACACTAATACTTGTCAGGCCAATTTGATAGAAAATCAAACACAACGGTCATCTACCTAGTGACATCTGTGAATAGAACAGAGAGCAGGCAACGTTAAACAACATATATACACTAGTCAGGATGAAAACATTCACACACAATTTTAGCGGGGGGATATCTATATGCTCCTTCAGATATAGTATAAAATCCTCCATAATTCATTCTTTCTAACATATACAATAAAGGAAAAAAACTACTTTATTAGAAAGAAAGGGTACAAGGATATGAGCCAAAAATGAGAAAACAGAAGCGCCAAAAGCTTTATTAAGTCTTTCCACAACACCATAATCTCAAGCATGGTGTTCCAAGGACCTCCACAGCACTCCTGTTACCCGTTCTATTCAACCTCATAGGTTGCACTTCAAGAGAGCTTAGCATAGTCCTAGAATATCTGAATTGATTCTAGAACCCATGACGTCCCATAGAGGATATTATTTCCATTATAATCTACAGTAGTACCTCCTATCTCCAACTGCCCATGATATATAAAGAACAACAATTGAAATAAAGCTTCACTTTGTCTCTAGACGGAGGAGCCCACTCAAAATCAAGTCTAAATTACAACAGACGACAGTAACAAATAAGACCAGTTTGTAGGAAATATGTTCAAGCATAACCCTCCTAACTTTTGGAAGATAAAATTCAAAGAGCAGTCACAAAGAAATTCATTTTTCATACGACTTCCAATTCCAAAAATTTGTCCATAGTGGCTTTTTCCAAACTTGGAATATTTGAGACAAAGGGACCCCCTCCCTGGCGTGGTCCCTCCTTGTAATGGAGGCTTTGAGACAATCGCTGGCTTGAGCAGTTAGGCCGTTATGTTAAGGGCCTTCTTGATAGAATATCCTCACTTACTTTTAGGGGCCAGAAGCATCATGCAAGTGTAGCTCGATTTCAGATAGTTTCATCGCAGTCAAGGCATCTATATATGCGTACACATTTCAAAACTACTCATCATAAAAGATTAGACCTTCTAGTACCCATTAATAAATAATAATTCAACTTTCTAACCCCCAAAAGACAAATTTACTCTAATCAACACGCAGGGATCAATTGTTCAACACAGTAAAGACAATTTTTCAACATTAGGTGCTGCCATTTGTCGTCTTAATCTACCATGACACTCCACTTACCATTTATAAGGCTCTATCTATTGAACTCATTTAAAACATTCAATTACACTTGCCTAAAGGAATTTATCTACTTTAAAATCATTTCTCAATTTCTTTATCTTCCTAACAAGCCACCAGTTTTTGTACCTACATCTCAGCAAATCAGAAACCAACTCGAAATCAAATTTTGTAGGCAGACATCTTTAGCTTCTGTGCCAAAATTAGAAAAGTAAGCAAAGTTAGTCAATGTAGACATATTTCAAGTACAAACTCGAACAATCTCTTTACTCAAACACCATATGATCGTCTCAATAACTGATAACACTGACAAGGCTTCGAGTGATCTTAATGAAGGACACAACACTGATATCAGTCACTCCATTCTATTCCACGATTTCCATCCATCCAGCAATATGAAAACCAAAATTTACTCGCCAGAGTCTGTATAAACTTACAATTCACCAACTTTTAGGCATTCAAATGGTCTAAAATTCTAATCCGATACAAACATTATGAAAAGAGAATGACCACTTACTTGCATGGCTATTGTGTTCATCGTTATACAAATCACAACACTTAAAAACACAATAACACATACAATCTTGCACAAAGTACTAACCCAACCTCAAAAATGGTCAAATAACGAACAGATTTTTTTAGCCAAAACAAACAAACAAACGAACAGCCAGAAATGTGACCAAGACCAACGCTCAAGAACCCAATAACATACATAATCTTGCACAAGTAACATTTCAATGATAGCTACAAAAAGAGCACTCAGAAACACAATAACGTATATAATCTTGCACAAGGTAACACTTTATTCATAGGAACAACAACACTGATCAAGAAAACAAGAACATCTATGATGTCGCACTAAGTAATAGCCCAACCTCAAAATTGTAAATAACACTGATTTTTTGCTAAGAAACAAACGAAAAGACAGAAGTGCTCCAACCTCAGATTTGTGGTAGTTCAAAAGGCGGCGGAAATTTTCGACTTCTTTGGTGCGGTACTCAATCAGAGCTACCAATGCTTCTTCTAGCTCGTCGCCGTTGGACTCTTCGTCTCTCTCTATCTTGGACTTCTTTAGAGCCGGAGGCGAACTCATTTTCAGCGTCAGAGGTTGCTGTTGGGTTTTCTTCGTCCTTTCATATACTCCAATCTGTGTACTGCACTTTAATATATATGTCACGTATGGAGGTAAGGGCTTTGTCGTCAATCACGGATATCTATTTACTCCGAAGTAATATTATTTGAATTTAAGGTAAAATACATTTTTTGTCCCTAAAATATGTATATAGTATCTATTTGATCTTTAATCTTTTAATTGTGTCTATTTGATCCCTAAAGTTCATAATTTGTATCTATACAATCTAATCCCAAGCGTCCGTAAAAAAATTGTTAACATCTCTTAGTCATGTGACAATTATATGGGACCAAATAAATACAAATTAAAAACTTTAGAGACAAAATAGATATAAAATTAAGAACCACGTGATTGGTGCAGGATTAGAATCGTCACAATTTTCTGCCGAACATTTAAAATTAGACCACTTAGATTTAAATTAGAAACCTTAAAGATTAAATAGACACAATTATAAGATTAAAGACTAAATAAACATTAAAAGCATATTTTGGGACTAAAAGTGTATTTTATTTTTAAATTTAATTTGCTAATCCAATTTATCATAATTATTGAATTAATTATAACCCCCAACAAATATTGGGCCCTACAATTAATTTTATAATTATGAATGGTTAAGTCAATAAATATTGGGTTTTCGGCGTGGCTTGGTTTCGGGAATGCGCCATGAGGTGTCGGTCACTGACCTAGTCGGGACTGGGATTCCCACATTGAAAGTCTTTGGGTGTGTGTGTATGAGTATATAGTGGTGCTCACCTCTTTTCCTTTTAAGGAGTTGAGTTGAGTTATCAGTTAAGATTTAATATCTGTCAAAAAAAAAAAGTCAATAAAATATGTCTAAATAATTTATTTTTTTATCAAGTAAATAACATTATTATTTTTATTTTTTTGGAGGGAAGCAAATACCATTAGGGATGCAACTTAAGTTGGGCAACCCGAGTCCAACCCGAAAAAATTAGGGTTTGGACAAGGGTTTTTAATATTTGGGTTAGACTTGGGTCAAAAAATCTCAACCCAAATTCAATTTGGGCGGGCCTAGGGTTGACCGCTCGAACCCGCGGGTTGAACCTGAATATTTAAATCGGGCTCAACCCGATTTAATAATCGGGTTCAACCCGAATTACTATTATATAAATACAATTTTATAATTTATTCTAAAGTTAATCTGATTCTCAACTCAGGCTGTGCAGTGTTTATGACTGTATTCTCTACGGTTGTGGTTGCATTGAGATATTAATATTATGATTTTTATGTTAAAAACTTGATTGAAGTTGTTGGTTGTTACATTATTTGAATATTATGTAATATATGTATCATGTTTAAAACATTAACCCGAAATCAGTCCGTAAAATAACCTAAAATCATTAACCCGAATTCAACTCGAGTCCGCCCGAATTAAACTCGGGCAGTGTTGGGGTTGAGTTTATCAACCCAAGATAAGGTTAGGGTAAGCGTTAAAATTAAAGACTATATACTTAGGGTTAGACTAGAGTTAACTGTCTAACTCGTCCGAATTACACCCCTAAATACCATTGCTCACAATGATAGTTTGCGTCTTTTCCATTAGGAGTGCTGATGGATGGTCATTTATCGAAATTCAAGTTAAATTCAAATCATCATATCTACACCTGGAATAATTTTTCAGTGTACGGACCTTAGTATTATTACTTGGTATAATTGTTTAATAATAATTTATTAAATATGAAAAATAAATTCTATTGTTTTACATGTAGTGATTATTACCTTACATGAAAGAATAATTATTTAAAAGAGAGAAATTCACTTGATTATTTGGTGAATTATTATTGAACGTTTACATTACGTGACAAAGCTAATATGGTATAACTGTTACCGTGAATATTTTCTCCTAAACTTAATAAGCGTAATCAAAATCAAGAGTTATTTGGTGTTGACTTCTTATAGTGCTTTCTAATTTGGATAATTTATATCTATATCTATATATATTATCTATAAAAGTACCTTATATAAAAAAAAATTTGATTCACTATTTTACTCTTATAAAAAAGTATAAAGATTAACATGTCATTTTATATTTAAATATACAAATTACAATTCTATCCCTCTATACTTAAATATCAAACTAACCTCTAACATATCATATAAATCTCTATCTTTGCAAAATTTTTAGATGGTCATGTTACTCTTAACAAGATATATAAAAATATTATGCTTTTTTTGCAAAACCCCAATATTTATACCCATCGACAACTTCTTTGATACAAAATTATCTCTAGTGTCAAAAAATCGATATATGTATCTTTTTCTCTTTATCCACAATACAAGTAATTTAAGAATGATAATATATAATTTAACTATATAATTAAAATTGTATATATTTTAACAAAAACTCTCGTGTTGCATTGCTAATTTTATTAATTCATATTTGTCTTATGCATTGAAATTTTGCCCATTGGGGATCAACCTCAACAGTTCGACAGTAGTTATCTTTCTTTATGAGTAAGTTAAATCCAACCCTCCAACATCACAAAATAAATCTCTCTGATCAAATTATACTTTAACCTCATGGGAACGGTGAGTATTGTAGTGTGGGGATCACGATTCAAAACCATGAGCCAGTTGAAAAACACCCGAAAAAAAAAAATTCTTCCAGCAAATTGTGAAATAGCTCTGCACTACAAAAAAATTAACAAACAAAATAAACTTTTTTTAATTGCATCGATGAGCTACATTACTGGGGAAGGGGTAGAGGACCAAACCAGGGATGCCGCTCAACTGTTAGGTTTTTTTTTTTTATATATTCCAACTGTTCTAGTAAATCATCTTAGTACTTATTCATTCACGTACTGGATAAATACCAAACCTTGTGCAATAATCCTAACGGACTATGTTTTGTAGAATATTCGAACCTCTGATCTTCTTATAAGAGATTTATCAGGTAAATAATTAAACTACCACTAGGTTAACCCTTCGGGTTATTGTAAGGCTTTCACCACAAGGATAGAACTACAAGTCTAAACAAATTAACTCAAAAACAACGAAGTCAACACCACAAGAATTTGACAAAATCATGTCTTAATCCATGGAGCATGATCTGGTCTCATTCCTTACCGTTACGATTACGAACCTGTACAAACTTGAACCACTTTTAGATTTAAATGCCAAATCCAAATTCATTCAAGGCATGACCATGGGTCAGGCTGCTCAGCCCTGAAAATGGGTCCACCTGGCCCAAGTTTTACTCACATGATGAACCACAGTGCTGTTTCCAGCCTGCAGGCTGGCCCGTGCACCCAGCTCATAAAGCCCGTTTTCAACTTGCCCATATTGTTTGTACAGAAGGCAGTTACCCAATTTTGATCCAGCCCATCCTGTTTGTACATGCTTCAAGCCTTCAAAAATGTGATTCTAATTTTGCAAAAAATTGTAACATGTTCTAGAGGACAGCGCACGTTTTTGGACGCAGCTGATCTAAAGTTCAAGTGTTCAATAAGCTTTATTAAAGTGGCACCTCCTATGGTTATAGTATTTCCCCCATGGCTTCCCCTCAGTGTGAGAAGATTTTCCTTGGCAGTTAGTTCAAATTAGCTATCAAGCAATCCTGATCTAGGAATCAGGAATATGGAGCACAGTAGGAGTGGCTTTGTCTTGTTTCCTAATACCTTTCTTCCGCTTCCTGTCTAAATGGGGTTCTTTTGCTTTTAAATCATTGCAGAAGGACCTCAATGAGTCAGCTAGCTGCTCATTTCTGTGAGCTGAAATCAAATTAAGCAGTCTTTCAGTGAAATAAATTTGAAAATGAGAACACATCACGAGAGATGGCCGGGGCTGGCTTTTCTAAAATAATTAGAGAAAGAATACATATATAATTGGAGGGACCCATCAGTTCTTGTTGCTGTATTTCTCAGCCATGTGCTTTGTCACTTTGTGCCAGGATGCTCAGTTGAGTAAATATTAAACATAGTATCACTAACTAATAATAAAATCTTAAATAGGAAAGGTGAACCTCACTTGGACTAACATGATAAGAAGATGAGAAGTTATTTGCTTACATGACGGGTTCGTTATTAATTTTTGTAGGACCTATGTGTTTATTTGTTTTAGTATTATTAGTTGGTGATATCACATCATCTTGTCATGTGGTATCACGGTTGTAATAAATATTTGTTCTTTTAGTGGTAGCCCAATTACTGGAAAGCTGACGTAAGATTTGTTGAGGACATGGTTTCCGGGACTGAGCCAGTTGCATTAGGTTACCGTAAGGCTGAGAAGGGGGAGTTGGCTTCAATACTAAAAAAGGGAAAAATTGGTACGATACCAAAAAATTAAAAAAGTTGTATTGTTATTACCTGCACATTCTGAAACTCATAAAAATCTACAACCGATTTTACCAGTATATATTTTAAAAATAAGTGAACCCGCTATACACTTTAAAAATAAATAATAATAGAAATTAAAATTAGTTTTAAAAAATGATAATTATTTATTATATTTAAATATGAAATAAAAATATAGGAAAATAAAATTAAAAAGTAAATGTTACTTGGCCAGCAAAAAATGTAAATAAGTTGATCAAAACTAATATTTCATCTAATAACTAACTTGTTTTATAAATATTCGATGAATCGCGAAAAGCAGCCATTTTGCATCCTTCCACTCATAATGTTGACCGGAATAAGTGGGTCTACCGCCTCAAACTAAAGCAAGAAGGAACGATTGATCGGTATAAAGCCCGATTAGTTGCTAAAGATTTTGATCAACGTAGTGGGATTGATTTCACCGAAACATTCAGTTTAATTATTAAGCCCTCCACCGTTCGAGTTATATTGGGTTAGCAGTTCAATTTGATTGGGATATACATCAATTGGATGTTTCAAATGCCTTCTTGAATGGTTTCTTATCCGAAGAGGTGTAAACGGAGCAGCACAAGGGATTTTTGGATCCTTAATTTCCTGATCATGTGTGTCGCTTGCACAAGGCTCTTTATGGTCTCAAACAATCACTCCGTGCTTGTTCACTCAGTTACGACATTCACTATTAAAATTAAACTTTGTTTCGTCGGTTGTTGACTCTTCATCATTTTGTTTTCATCAATTGACATTCATATTTTTCTCTTGGTCTATGTAGATGATATACTAGTTACTAATACTCACTCCGCCGTCAGGGGCGGATCCACAGTGGGGGCAGCTGCCCCCACTGGAATTTTAAAAAAATTTGGGGACCAAGTATAATTTTAAAAAATTTAGAATTTATTAGAAATTTGCCCCCACTGAATTTTTTTTAAAAGATTTAAGGGTAGTTATGTTATTTTGACAAATATATGAGTCTCACTTGTAAATATTAATAGAAGATGATATCAAAAATTGGGAAAGATTAACTAATATGCTACGAAATAGATTAGCCATGTCATTTGTTTTATGTTTATGCATTGAACTAAATTTGGCGTTTGTAGTCATCTTATTTGTTTTATATTTTTATGTTAGAATTGACAATTAAAGTTTGTAGTTCTCTTTTGTGATTTATTTTTTAAATGTTGAATTGAAATTAGCGCTTATAGCTCTCTGTTGTATTTTATTTGTTACATGTTAAATTGAAAATATGAAATTAGGGCTTGTAATCATCTCTTATGTTTTATTTTTTATGTATTGAATTGAAACTAGGACGTGTTCAAAAAAATTTGAAACTAGGATTTATAGTCATGTATTTATTTTTCTATATTAAAGTAAAATTGGGACTTGTAGTCCTGTTCTATGATTTATTTTTTATATATATTTAATTGATATTTGGGTTTGTAGTCATCAATATTGTTTTGTTTTTATATGTTGAATTGAAATTAGAACTTGCAGTCATCTCATTTGTTTTATTTTTATTTGTGGAATTGGAATTGGGACTTGCAGTCCTCAATTATAATTAGATTAAATTATTTTGATTTGGTAGTTTAAATAGTTTTATTGTGATAAGTTAAGTACTTCATATACCTAGGTTTAGCTTACTAGAACAATTATAGTTTAAGTTAGTTTCGATTGTTTGTTAAAATTTAATGATGAATATTAAGTTTGTGATTGAAAATTTTAATTTTTGAATTAGTTATGAATTTTTTTTAAAAAAACTTCATATATGATTGAGCCCAATTTTGAGGTTCAAATTTTTTTTGTTAGGCCTTATAGATAAATTTATAATGAGTTTTTTTTGTTGGTTCTTTTTGTATATCACTCATGTAAATGAATTGCGTATTTAATTGGTGTTCTATTAAGAAAATTATACTTTTGTAAATATTTTAAATTTTAATATTAATATAGTATAAGTTGCCCCCACTGAAGAAGATATCTGACTCTGCTCGTGTCCGCCGTTATATTTTATATTATTCATAGTCTTCAAAAAAAATTTTGGTTAGAGGATCTCGGCCGCTCAATTATTTTCTTGGAATACAGGCATATCGTACCTCTGATGGCATTCATTTACAGCTATCTTTTTTTTGCTGGTGACATCAACGATTTACAGCAATCCAAATACATCAATGATCCCTTAAGTATGGTTGGTGCAAAACCCATTGCTTCACCATGTGTTTCGGGGTCTAAGTTATCCTCATTTGATGAAGATTTGCAAGTAGATGCCGAAATTATCGAATATCACCAAATTGTTGGAGCACTCCAGTATCGTACTCTTACCCGTCCTGACCTCTCTTACTCGATGAACTAGCTCTGCCAGCACATGCATAGCCCCTCCACCTACCATTGGGCAGCTGTCAAACGAGTCCTTCGCTATCTCAAGGTTACCATCACCCATGGTCTTTGGTATACAAAAGGTGACCTCAATTTGTAAGCCTTTTGTAACTTCGATTGGGCTGGCAATCCTGACGATCGACGTTCTACCTCTGCGTGATCTCTTCGTCCACAAAGAAATAGAGTGTGATCTCTCATTCAAGTTCGGAGGCCGAGTATCGACCATTGTCCTTAACTACCTCTGAGCTGTATTAGATCCGGATGCTATTTCGTGACTTACAAATAACTCTTCCTTTGCCACCCAATTTATGGTATGACAATATTAGCGTCATTTCGTTGGCTTCCAATTCAGTATTTCATGCCCGCACAAAATATGTTGAAATTAATTTCCATTTTATTTGGAAAAAAAGTAACAAATTATAATGTCGTCATCAAATACGTGAACACTCAGTGATCAACTCGCGGATGTTTTTACAAAAGGTCTCACATCCATTCGGTTTTCATTGCTACGTTACAAGCTGATGGTTCTTCCCCCGCCCCTCAGCTTGCGGGGGTGTTAACCAATCTGCCAATTGGTTGAAGGAGCTGGTCCAATCTCTACTTGATCTCCAACACATGCTTTATCTCCACAAGATATACATGAGGAATGTAACTTCGTTTTGGTTTAAATTTCAAATTGAATATACATTTAAATATAAATAGAGTAAATACAACAACGTTTTGGTATTGAACACCAAAATTTTCAAATTTTTTCACCAATGCCATATCTGTCTCAATTTTAAATGGAACTTGAAAGAAGGGGTTGATTGGAATCTTGAGTAACTTGGCCAACAATAGTACTTGCATTGTTATGTATAAAAACACGGGGAATCAACGGAAAAATTAAATGCAAGTCCACGTGGCACCAAAGCCTGATACCATGTTAGAAAATCAACAACACGAAAGCTTAGGCTCAGAGAACGGGTCCGTCCAACAATATGCATCAGGCTCTCAATAGCACTTATATATATATTAGCGATAATTTGTACCTAAAGACACTGTATAATTAAAAAATAAATAAATAAATAAATTGATAGGTTATAGTCCAATGGTTCATAGTTTCAATCCTAAAGTATCACAAGTTCGGCACCCAGAGGTAATTCTGTTTCCAGCTCCTTGGCACGCTTTCTGGCCACTTCAATTCCCGTTTCAAATTCTCGTCCCAGATAACATGGACGAGGATCAATAATCATCTTCTCAAGTGAAACAGCATTCCAAAGCAAGTGTCTGGCAAACTCACCATCAGTTTGATGCCCAGCAAACCCAACAAATTCCACAACCTTAAGGCATTGATAAGGACATTCTGTAGACTTCCCAGCGTCCTTTGAACAATAGGGTTGTAACCCTGTTAACTGCAACAAGAACAAAGTTAATTCATGATTTTCACAGATAGGATATCAAGAATATTGATCTTATGGTTCTAGTAAGAATGTAGATACATAACATACCTTCATATCAGAAGTCCAGGTAAATATTATCTGCCACCAGAAAAAACATTATTCATATCATTCTCAGTTTTGGCAGGAAAGCCGAGAAACTAAAGAGTGATAACTAATAGAAATCCCAGAAATCATCAGGGATTCAATCGGCAATTAAGGTAGGTAACCGACGCCCTGAACAACGACAAAGCATTTGAAAGTCCTACCAAGAATACATGCATAGGACCCACAAAAAAGACTACTATTTTGATAGAGATTCAAAAGGATCTAATGGTTGCTCAAATAGATGGTAACTAAGTCAGTCATAGAATGAACTCCTTTCTATTTTATAATGGAGATAACAGAGCTAAATATCCTTTTGTAAATAGACTAGGGAATAAAAAAATAGACTAGTTCAATCTGACCTTGCATTAGATCACAAGTGCGAGAAACTATATCCAGCTCTATGAAAGAGTTAAACCAACAAAAAGAAGGTTAAAAATAGCTTCAAGAAAGATACCATTAAGGAAAAAATATATGAAAGGAAGAAAACAAAGGAAAAAAAGAGTGGTTTTGCAATTCTGCAAGTAAAAGAGAAAAAAATGAAAAGAAAAGAAAGCATCCAAATAAATTACAGCAAGGACTACCAATACAACAACAGATGACAGTTTGAAACTAAACTATGGGGAACATGAACACCCGACATAGCTAATGAAACCGACTCAAATGCAGCATGAAGGAGAGATTAAGGACATATTTAATTGCTACAGGTGAACAGAGAGGAAAGCAAGAGTGAGAATTCAACAACAATAAATATGAATTCTACATGGATGAGTGTGAGTGCGCGTGCGCACGAGAGAGAGAGAGAGAGAGAGTTAAAAGTGAAGCAAGATAGATTCTAACATTTTTCATTTAGGGGTGAAAGGGAAAAACTCTTCAGTTAAATAATTATCAAAGTTTTTTCTAATTCCTTATTGGAAAAAAAGTTCTTGGAAATTTGGGGGTATAAAAGTATTAGGAATGAAAATGAAGTTATTAGGAGAAAAGCATGCAATAAGATGAAGAAGCTTTCTCGAAAACAATCTTTTTGACTTGTAAGAACCTGTTAAAGAATCAATATCTCATTTATTCTTCCTAGGCCCCATCTGGCAAACAGACGGGTTATGTAAGGATTCATAATGGGTTGGGTCCAAAACAAGTCCAATCTATTTTCGACCCACTTATTATTGTAGGTTCAATAATAACAGGTTGGGTTAATTCCATTAACCCGTAAAATAAATTAAACTCTTGATGCAATCACGTAATACAGTAAAAAATACACACGCCAAAACACCCACACATTAACACACTAAAAAAACACAGTAATACACCAAAACACATACAATTACACACCATAAAAACACAAACAAACAATAATACACTAAAACGCACAACACATTAAAACACCCAAACACACCTATCAAAACACCAAAACAAACACACCCACACTAATACTCTAAAAACACACACATGCACTGATACACCAAAACACAAACATAATAGTACACCAAAAAGCACAGACAAACAGACACATTAAAACACCAAAACACGAATATCAAAACGCCAAAACACGCACTACACACACCCACACACAATATACCAAAACATACAAAATCACACTCACACCCATACACCAAAATGCACACACACGCACACTAATAAACCAAAACATAAACACTTACCCAAAAAAAAACCACACACACATACACACTAAAACCCAACAACATACATATTTGGTAAACATGAATACAAGCTCTCAATTGAAACTTTATGTCATGGAGTGGGCTCCGGTGAGCTTAGTAAATAATTACCGATGAAAACAAGGGTGAAACTTCAAGACCACGCTGAAATTTAATCCCTGCTCTTTGATCTACAATACATCATATGAGACAAATTATGAAATTATAACAGAGCAGAATGTCCTTCCCAAAACCCCATAGCGGCGGGAGTCTTGTGCACTGAATTGGGCATTTTTAAAATTGTGGAACTTTTGGGAACTAGACCCTTTTCCTAATCAATATAAGTGATTTTGCTCAACAATTATGATCATAAATGGTAATTTTGTCCTACAGATTATGATAAAACATGAAACGAATATGGGAGCGTTGGGCAGATTAATATGTAATGGATAAAGATTGCCACTCCTACCCTAGTCTTGGAATGGAAAAACTTGCATTAGTTTCCCAAATGGAATTGCTGCAGCATCTGCTTAAGCCACTGCTGATGTTTGATTTAATGGTGGATATAAAAAACAACGCCATTGTGTTTACATCCATTCTCATGGAATTATCACCTTTATCACTTCCAGAGGTAGATAGATTGCTTATGGGATCCAAAGATAAAATGAAGAATGATAGAGACCATAGTAATAAAGCAAATGCTCACAATAAGTCTCGTACACCCCCTCCTCAAAACCCATGAAAGATCACAAAGCGTAACTTTGATGAATGTCATGTTACTCAATATCAAATGGTGCATGTACTTCTAGATCGTGTATGCATGAACGTGTGGGCAAGTGGGCCGAAACGGTGCAAGATTCAGATCCATATTTGGTGAAAGCCTTTGCCTTACAACTATCTCATTTGTTCAACTGTTGAAAAAATTGAAACTTCATATCCTTCAGAGGTGTCTCATATGAGATTTAGTTATCATCTCTGCCATGGTGTGCAAAACAGAGTTCACAATTTTTTGTGCCATCACTCATTCTTTGTGATCTTTTCTTAAAGGGGAAATGCATGAAAGGGGAAGGGAAAGAAATAGACAAAGCCATCATCTTAAGGACCAAAAATTCAAAAGGAAGATATTTTTTCCAACTTTCCTCTTTTAATAGATCATGTATTGCCAAATCTGTTCATGATCATCAACAGATTCTTTCAAAATCGAGCTGCATCACAAGTTCAATAACTTCAATTATACTTACTCAAGCAGCAGCACCAGCCTGTTCGACATTATACGTAAGACATGGTACATTAGAAGCAAATGTATAAGCACAACATAATACAATTTTCCATGTGGTGCAAAGTAATGCTAACGTCCAACAGCGAACCATAAATTTCTATCACGGTGCAAACAGAACAGTAACAATTCATATGGAACAGAGGGAGCAGTTCCACGGCAAAGTAATGTTAATATCCAACAGCAAACAATTAAATTTTATCATGACCAGTTATACACCTTTTAGAAAGGCATAGATATTTTTGAGAAGAACCTAAAAAATTGTGAGACCAAAAAATTACACAGAAAGGCAACATACGTTTCCCTCTTGTGAACAGAATAGTTGCCCATGAAACATGAACAGATGTTCTCCGCTAAAAGAATGGTGGCAAGAGTGGGGGCTCTACCATGATACCTAAATATCCACCTAGGAAGCGTGGATACAGATACAGGTGTCATATCCGATACGATACGGACACGAGAATACGACAAAGTTAAAAAATATAGGACACAAGAACGGCAAGGATACGGTTATTAAAATAATATAATATATTTTTTAAATAATAATAGAGTTGTAATATATTAAAAATAAAGCATTTATTATAACAATATTAATAATAAGACCTAACAAATATTATTTTTTTGATTAAATTAAAATTAAAATAGATCAAATTAAATATCTACTATTTTTATCAAACATCATGACATCTAGTAACATTCATAGTATATAAGTTATATAACAAAAAAAATATTAATAAAAGTAAATATCATACTTCTTTTAATAGTTAAAAGTTATTTTTTTAATAAAAAAAATTATGACCGTGTCCTAAACGTATCTTGACCGTGTCTTAAACGTATTCTGGCCGTATCTTAGACGTTTCCTTGTCGTGTCCGACAGTTTACTATTTACGACACTTCTAACTGTGTCCGACATGTGTCCAGCCATATCTTGGCCGTGTCCATGTCCGACACTGCCACAGCTCCACCGTGGAAGTATTCCTGCTTCCTAGATATCCACAGTTCCATTTGAATTATTTATTCATATAAAAGTAAATCTGAGAGTTATTTAGTTTTAAGCTTTGTAAAAGAAGTATAGTTACCTGAATTGAAAATCTATATAAGTGAGGAGACGCTTTTAACAAACAAGAGAGGGGAAGGATGTTTTCATCGGGAAGTGGAATAACCTTCACCTCCAAGTGCTTAAGATTACTCAGTTGAAGAATTCCAAGCTGGAAATTCCAACTGTCATCAACAAAGTAAGAAATCACAATAGCACCTCACTGTTAGCCTTGTAAATAAATAAACGTAATACTAACCATAAAGGAAGGAACAAAGGAAACAAACCTGGAAGCTCTTCGCGCATAAAAAGAATATTGAAGGTCCAGTCTAAGAGTCTCTAGCCGAGAAAGAACTAGCAAAAGCTGGCAAAATTCAAAGTCCATAATATTCGTCTCTAGCTGAGAGTGATGCAATGAAAGCCGACATAATTCCGAAAGCAATAATCCACAATAATCTTCCCCAAGAGACACCTTAGAAAGACGGGGAACATTCTTGAAAGGCATACTTATCTCTGGCCCATGGTAGTTAAATGACACAATATTTGGTGCTGAAATCTCAAGATGTTTGAACTTGTAACACTTAATGATCTCCAAGTGCTTCAACTTGAGGGTAGGGCCAGCAACTTTTAAATTAACCAGAGGGAAGGAGCGCTGCACCCGTAAGTCTTCAAGCAATGGACAATTGCACAAGAAGTATGAAAGAACTTCCTCAGTTACATCCACCGATTTCAACACAAGGGACGTTAGGGAAGCAAAGCTGGGAGAGGAAAGAGACCACGATGGAAATGTGCAATTATAAGTTTGGCGAATGTGTCCGTTGAATGTTGACAAGTCCAACTCAAGACTTGCAACTCTCCTCATAATTGCAAA
Organism: Ilex asprella; assembly: GCA_023539305.1. Taxonomy (NCBI): domain Eukaryota; kingdom Viridiplantae; phylum Streptophyta; class Magnoliopsida; order Aquifoliales; family Aquifoliaceae; genus Ilex; species Ilex asprella. Next base: position 4,224,194 of record CM042192.1, read on the forward strand.
GTTAATCCAATCATCCAGAATAAGTTCACAACTTTCATCCAAATCAAAAGAAACTCTAAGGCCATCTAGGGTCCAACCCCGATGTGAATATAAGACTTGATATACCCAATTTATATAACTAGTCCTTTCATCCTCAAGCCGTTTACTTCCGTCTATCAACCCATGCACTGCCTCCACATCATCAAAATTGAAAACACCGGTGGAATATTTCCACAGATTTTTCCATCCACGTGAAAGGACACTAGTTCTCGCAGCTTCTTTCACTGTCAACCGGGATAAGATAGTCACAAGAATTTCACAAGGCAATCGACTCAGCCTATCCTCATCATGATTGCACTTTTTAAGATACTGTGATTATTAAAACAGAGAATTAGAACCTTAACAAACCTCCGTTGTACAAATTAGTATTTGTGCATCATCAACTAAGACACAGAAAAATAATAACAAAACCAAAATTTACCTTATGTTGTGCAAAAGGAAAAGTGATAGGCGCCTTCTTCTCCATCTTACTGATAATATACAATTGTTAATTTAACTTATAGATAAAAAGCTGCATAAGCATCAAAATAGAACAAATCAGGATTGCGAGTGTTAAATTTCCAAAATCCAAGCTTTGAAGAAAAACATTAAAAAAAAATCGATTATTTCCAAGAAGATGTAGTAATCAAGAGAGCATACCTTGTAGGTTTCCACTTCCTGAATAAAAAAGGAAACCTTTTTGTCTTAGGAATGAATTAAATACATAAAAACTGCTCACCGCCTTCTCATCGCCATCCGATTCCGCCTAAAGCACTGACCCAAGGCTTTTGAGGAGCCAAAAGCTCACGCATATACATAAATATACGTACACATCCACTCAGGCTCACGCGCGTAGTAAATCGAACACAGAGGAAGTCATCTTCGGTGAATCTGGGAAGCGGTGACTGCGATCTCTGTGGGGGAAGTTGGGGCTGGTTTCTGTGCAGGGAAGGGTAGCTCTGCTGTAATTACAACTAGGGTAACCGGTGCCTAAAACACAATTAATTTGGAAAAATGAAGAGTGAGAAAAAACATACACTTAAAAAAATTACGGAGAAAAATATAATATAAAATAAATATATTTTAAGTGTAATAGATAAAAATAATGTAATATATTTTTATATCGAATTTGATATTTAAAAATTTACTAAAAGAGTTTATTTGAAAAAAAATAATATGATAATATTTATACATTAAGAATTAAATTTTATAATTTATTTGACACAAATAGAGGAGTAATATTCTATAATTTTTAATCTTCTTATAAATTTTACATTTTAGTCATTTTTTGTTATATATTTTATAATTTTTTAACCAAATGAGATTTCAACCAAATGAAATTTCAACAAATTATACTAATATTTTAAGGAATCAAGTTAATTTTCTAATTTTAAGAGATTTAGTATGGACTTTTTGATTTTATTTTTTTTGTTCTAATACCTAACTTGTTTGACTTAATTAATTTTCTTTTCACCAATGTTATTAAGACATAATTTAGAAATTTAATGTACTGTGACAATTAGATTGATAGTGTTGGAGTCTGTTTTTAAATATAATAGATAAAACTCTTTCTTTTTTTTAAATCTTAAAGTTATAAGATTTTTTTAATTAAAATACTATCATTGTGTCTTATACAAAATTAAAATGTTATACTATATATATGATATTAATGATAAATTTGACCAATTTAATTATTATATCAGAAAAAATCTTGTATTTCAAGATCAGTCGTAATCGTTGACCTATTGGAAGGAAAAATATTAAGGAAAAAATTATAATTTCTTGATCATTGGATAAATGAATTTAAAACTGTAGGATGTGTTCCAAGATAAGTCATAATCGTTGATTTTTTAGAAAAAAAAAATTAAGTACAAAAATTATAATTTCTTGACCGATAAATGAATGAATTTGAAACCGTAGAATTGATTTATTGAAGCCGTCTTGTTTTATATTACAAACTGACTTAAAAACTTATTAATTTATATACATGTAATTAAAATCCAGTTAAATCTAATAGAAACTAAAAATTTAATTTATGAAAGAGTATATCGTCAAAATGTTTTATATCAAAAAATTATTTATAAATATCATTTATATTTTTTTTTATTTTGTAATTAGTACAAGATATTACAAAATTATTAATTTATAAGAATATATTAGCGTTGAGTTTTCTTAA
>CM042192.1:4226787-4256235 GCA_023539305.1 Ilex asprella
TAATTAAAATCCAGTTAAATCTAATAGAAACTAAAAATTTAATTTATGAAAGAGTATATCGTCAAAATGTTTTATATCAAAAAATTATTTATAAATATCATTTATATTTTTTTTTATTTTGTAATTAGTACAAGATATTACAAAATTATTAATTTATAAGAATATATTAGCGTTGAGTTTTCTTAAGAGATAAAAAAAATTAATCTTGAACTTGTGATTCAAGATATGTATAAGACATGTTAGTTTAATATAATTAATTAAATAAATAAATAAAATTAACATTAATTATATTCAATATAAATGTGTTAAGCAATATCCTTATTTTTTTTTCATCTTAAATTGATGAGTTTTTTTAATCTCATTGTGTCTTATACAAATTCAAAATGTTACACTATATAGATGATATTAATGAAAAATTTGATCAATTTAATTATTATGTTAGAAAAAATTATGTATTTCAAGATCAAGAGTAATTGTTGACCTGTTGGGAGAAAAAAATTATAATTTCTTAACCGTTGGATGAATAAATTTAAAACCGTAGGATGTATTTCAAGATCAGTTGTAATCGTTGACTTTTTGGAAGGAGAAATATTAAGGAAAAAAATTATAATTTCTTGGCCGTTGGATGAATGAATTTGAGACCATAGGATGTGTTAGAAGTTCAGCCGCAATTGTTGACTTTTTTTAAGGGAAAATATTAAAAAAAAATTATAAATTTTTTACCGTTGGATGAATGAATTTAAAACTGTAGGATCGGCTTGTTGAAGCCTTTGATAAATGAAGGTCGTTGGATGTTGAAGCCTAGATTGACTTGAGACCGTTGAATGTCAAAGTCTTAATTGATTTGAGACCGTTGGATGTTGAAGCCTTAATTGATTTGTGACCGTTGGATGTTGAAGTCTTGGGATTTGAACCGCTCTGTTTTATATTATAGAAGATTAGGGGTGGCAATGGACCCATGCCAGCAGGAGGTGAACGCTCTGGCCTCGTCCCGGTTAAAAAAAATTTGTCCATTCAACGGGTATAATTTTTATTCTCATTTGTCCACTATAAACTTATAATTTCCGTCTCATCCCCTCCTTCACTCTGCCCAAGTCTACGTCCAATATAATCAAAAATTGTAAATAATCCAAAAATCAAAAAAATTATGTCATCAATTTAAAATTATCACATAATTCTTCTCATCAATAAAAACTAGCATTTGGTATACTTAGTAAACAAGAAATCTATTCGGCACTTTTCAAGCAAAATATCTATCCAACAATTTTCAAAGAGCAAAAACCATCTTCAAATAAAATAAACTCAAAAATTAGCAAAAATTATACCTAATACTATAATCAGAATTCAACAAAATCCATATTCAACTAAAATAAAATTTGAAAATTCGAAATATTACATATCTAACATCGAAAATTAGAATATCGAAAATCAGATGTAGAATATGAAAATTGCAAATCTAACTCAAAAAAAAAAAATCAGAACAAGTCGTGCCTACTCATCTGCTTGCCTGTGTGAATTTACCTAAGACTGTGATTTCTAAGTTAAATTCAATTATGGCTAATTTTGTTTGGCCTAACAAGTTGGAGGTGAGGAGAAGACACTGCATTTCTTCGTCTAAAATAACCAAGCCTAAGTTTGAGGGGGGTCTGGGATTGAGAAGATTTTAAGATGTTTAGGCTGCCTTCAGAATGAAACAGGTGTGGAATGTTTTAAGGGTGTCTCTCTTTGGGCTCCGGTCTTTTATTCTAAATTTTTGAGGAGTAAGCACTTAATGAGGTGTTTGGAAAGTAAGCATTCTAGAGGGTTTGATATACCTAGGCCTTATTTTGTGGAAGTGGTGAATGGTTCTCATATGTTGGTAGGTAATGGTTTGAAGACTGATTTTTGGTGTGATAATTGGGCAAGTAATGATGCTTTTCTATGTAGAATGGGGGCTATGCCTCATGTTTTTCTAGTGATTGCTAATTTGCAAATTAATTCGCAATGGCAGTTGAATGAGGTCGAGGGTTTGCTGGGGGTTTCTTTAAGGTCAGAAGTTTTAAATTCTGAGATAGTGTTAAAGGGGATGGATGATTGTAGGTTTGGTCCTTAATTAAGGGTCCAGGTGTGGTTAATGAGACTACTAAGCTTATTTGGAGTATCAATACTGCTCCAAGTGCCCAATTAGTTGGGTGGAAGTTATTATGGGGTGCTCTGCCGATGGATTCTAATTTTGTAAGAATTGGAGTGTCCTTGGTGAGTAAGTGTTGTTTATGTTCTCAATGGGTGGATTCTGATGTGCACATCTTTGTGGATTGTGCTTATGCTTATGCGATTTGGGTGAGATTTGTAAAGGTGGTGGGTTTTCAGCTTATTGGTGGTGAACCTCCTTTGGTAAGGTTTAAGAGACTATGTAGAGTTTTTAGGCAACAGTCAATTAGCCATGGGCTTTTAAGAAGTCTTGCTTTGATTGTTTATTGGCAAATTTGGAAGGAGAGACGCGGGAGATTGGCTAGTTGATAGCAATCGAATTATATTTCGTTATAGTAGTCGTAGACGTAGAGTTTATGAGTTATTTGTCATTTTACGCATTAGTATTTTTCATACTCTAGTCCGATGTGGGGGTCAAGTTTGCAAGCTTGTCATTGATAGGGGAAATTCATTGAATGTCATCTCTAAATCAATTGCAACTCAGTTGTAGCTTAAGTCAGAGACACATCCACAACCTTACAAGGTTGCTTGGGTTGACAAGACCTCCTTTCCAGTCTCACAGAGATGTTTGGTCCCTATTCAGATGAGAAAAAACACTTGAGATTGCATAAAGGAGCACTTCTTAAGATGTGCATAGAATTTTTCCACCCGTAATGTCTGAAAAACCTATCGAAGATGATCCAAATGCTCTTCTTTAGACCGACTGTAGATCAAGATATCATCAAAATAGACCATCACTAATTTTTCCAGGAAAAGACGCAATATCTGAGTCATAACCCTCATAAATGTGCTAGGTGCATTAGACAATCCAAAAGGCATGACTGACCACTCATAAAGTCCATCCTGGTTTTTAAATGCGGTTTTCCATTCATCTCCTAGTCTAATCCGGATTTGATGATAATCACTGCGCAAATCTATTTTAAAGAACCAAAGTGCACCGGCCAAAAAGTCAAGCATATCTTCAAGTCTCGGTATATGAAATACTGTAATTTTGTTAATAGCACGACTATCAACACACATTCTCTAAAAACCATATTTCTTAGGGGTTAACAAAGCAGAAACAGCACATAGACTAAGACTATGACGAACAGACCCCTTTTGTGATCTCCTTATATATATAGGATTTGTGAACTCTTTGTATATATAGGGGATCCATATTTGTTAGAGACTACTTTGATTATTATTGATTATTGATATTGAATCTTTCTCCTTCAAATTCTCTCTCTATTCTTATCCTCTTCTTCTTCCTTTCTCATCCCTAATTCTTCCTTAATACGATTTACATCACTAGTGAAGGTCTATTGCACTCTTCATCTTTGTGAAGATTTGTAGCGTTCTGAGACTTCAGGCGAGATGTATTAAGCCTAAGGTTGGGGATGATTTGATTGGCAGGTTCTTTTTGGCTTTTCAGCATGTTGAGGTCCCTGTTCATATGTTGTTTAAGTCGGTATGAGTTAAATGGCTGTGTCTTTCTACTGGTTTTTTGAAGTTAAATACAGATAGAGCTTCTAAGGGGACCAGGTGCTGCAAGTGGAGGTATTGTTGTGAGAAATGAAAAGAGTGGATTGGTTTTGGCTGCTGCTTACTTTTATGGAGACTGTTCTAACCTGGTGGCTGAATGTAAGGCTTTTTTAAATGGCATGCAGTTGATTAAAAGTTATGGTCTGACTGAATATGGGGTGGAGATTGAATGTGATTCTTTAGTTTTGGTGAAGACAGTTTTGGGGAAGTGTGGGTGTTCATGGCCTCTTGTTGATATGCTTTTCCAGATTAAGGAGTTGTTGTGTGGTATGACTTATAGGATTGGGCATATTTTTAAGGAATCCAATTCTGTGGCGGACAGATCGACTAGTTTTGTTGTTCAGTCCAGGTCTTCGATGGACTTTTCTGTAGGGATAGGGATACTGTTTGAAGTTAGGATGACTGTTTTTCAGGATCTCAGAGGTTTGCCTTCTTTAAGGAAGAGGAGAGTCTTGATTTATGATGATAAAGGCTGATTGGTTTTGGAGCTTGGGTCTCTGGGGTTTTTGAGCTTGGGCCTGGTGATGTTCGGACTGTTATTTGCTGCAGGCTGATTTTAGGGTGCTGTTTAGGGGCCTAATTTTGCTGTTGGATTGTGTAAATGGGTGGTGGAGTTGAAGTTATTTGCCTGTTTTGTTTTCTTTGTTTAGTTTTATTTTAGGAAGCCGTTTTGTGGTTTCCGTTTGTTTCTTGTAATGCTCATGGTTTTGTGAATAAATAAAATTTTTATTTTAAAAAAAATAGATTTTGAAGTTTAACTTAAAATAAAATGCACCTATGAGTTGATAATTAATCACAAATTTCACTTGATCGAACTAGATTTAGGGTTGAGGTGATCATATATTTATATTTATATAAAAAACTAACAGCTTTAGTGGGAGTGAGGAGGGGGTTAAGTGTTAGTCAATCCCTGTAAGAGTTTAAACACGCACAAACAGATGGGCTGAGGGAGAGGGAGAGAGAAAGAGAAAGAGAAAGAGAATACTGATGAAGCTAAGGGTTAGGGATAGGGCTTGGGTTTAGGTTTGAGTTTGTGTTAAACAGGAGGGTAAAATAGTCTTTTTATTAAAATAGTTAATTTCGTCTACCTATTGGAGTCTTAGTGTAATTGTTGAAATATGAGGGAGTGTCTGTGTAATAAAACCAAATGTCATGGGGTAAAAGTGTAATTTACCCTAAAAAATACTCTACTCATGTTTAATTTATATCTAACAAATCGTGTTATATCAAATTCATGTCGTATATAAATAAATTATATTGTGTATTTCTTATGATTGACTTTATTCATACTCAATTTATTTATTAATCGTAACATGTCGAATCCACTCGTTTACGAAATTGTGACTTTAATAAGTTTCAAACCCTTTTCTATCGTGCTAACAGATCGTGTCATATATTGACACCCTTAATGTTGAGTTTGTGTTTGTACTCAAATTTATTTGCTCATTAATGACTCATGTATAGCCGGATTTAGATAATGTTGGATTCTTGCTTACCCAATTACTAACAACTTTCAATAGGTGAACTTGATTACAATCTTAATCCATTAAAAACAAACTCACACTGGATAACTGTGCAATGCCTTAATTTGTTAGTTATTAAGCTGGTTTTGTGCCAATAGGTAATTTGTATTTTTCAAGTACTCATTACGTGAGATTGTCAATGGGTAATCTGTGCATTAGATGGAATAGGATCGAGACTAATGTGTTGTTTGATAATATGTGTTAATAGTTTTCAGATCGTCAAACACTTTACCCGATCATGAAGCCTTATGTTATAATGCGCAACAAAATTGTTTAGGATGAACGTAAAGAAAATCTTACACTCAATTACGATGCAAACAAGATGAAAATAGAGAATTTTTAGTCCCACACGACCACACTTTAGAATATCAATATTTTAATCAAAATCACTTACACATTCACAATAAGGAAATACATTTTCAACTCCAAGCTAATTTGGTTTATCACTTGTGGCATTGTTATGGAAGTTGTAGTAGCATATAATGTAGTTTGAGTTTATATTTTTAAATTATACTTTTAATGTAGAGAGAGAATGGAAATGTACATTGATCTTTTGTTTGATTTTACAGGCGTTTTTCCAGCGATGGTGGAGAGACCAGAACGAGGCAGTCCAGAGCAAAGTCAAGCAGCTTGTCTGCTCGGGTCAACTCGAGTTCATGTATATAGTAACATATCCTCACTTGAAATTGTCAGAGTCAAGACAAGAATAAACTAAAAACATATTGTGGCAAAGAAGCAGGAATGCATCCTGTACCTATCAAGCAATCCTGATCTAGGAATCAGGAATATGGAGGACAGTAGGAGCGGCTTTGTCTTGTTTCCTTGTACCTTTCTTCCGCTTCCTGTCCAAATGGGGTTCTTTTGCTTTTAAATCATTGCAGAAGGTCCTCAATGAGTCAGCTAGCTGCTCATTCCTATGAGCTGAAATCAAATTAAGCAGTCATTCAGTGAAATAAATTTGAAAATGAAAGCACATCGCGAGAGATGGTGGGGACTGGCTTTTCTAAAATAATTAGAGAAGGAATACATATATTAATTGAAGGGACACATCAGTTCTTGTTGCTGTGTTTCTCAGTCATGTGCTTCGTCATTTTGCTCCAGGTTGCTCAGGAATTAAAAGTGTTGATATGCACAAGATATTTGCCCATGTATAAACGAATACAAATACCGTCATTTGAAACAAACATAATAGTTTGGAACTAGCAATTAGCTACAGATAAACAGCCAATGCGAATAAAATATTAGGAAGTATTATGTTACTAAAAAATGTATGCTGGGAAAAGAAATGAGATAGCATGATCAATAGAAGAAGAAAAAATGGTGAAAATTTTGAGACTTCTAATCGCGTCAGTGTTCTAACCAAAATATATATATATATATATTGCATCAGTGCTTCTTGGAAACCTAAACAACTTTGACAAACTCACCAGAAAGTATGACATCTTCCATGTTTATAGTCTTACGACCCCCATGCTGCGCAAATAACTCAAGATCCTTTGCCAACTGTTCTGCTTTTGAGCAAACATCTTTATGTTAGTTCAAATTAGCTTTACATAAAACACAATATGTATACATGCTAGCATATCAACTTAGATTTCCACACCCCTTAGAGGTTTTCAGATACAAAGAATATCCGGATTATACAAATTTAATGCCCTGTTATTAGGTAGTATGTCGTCATATGTTTATGAATTCAATGCTAAAGCATTCAAGATACAATGGGGCAGATGATATTTCATGCTAAAGCATTCAACATACAATGACACATGGAATAATGTCACGATTGATGAAACCACTATTCAGCATTTGTAACTGAGCTGTAAAATCTCACCACTCAAAGCAGGCTCACAGAAATTGGAAGGAAAAAAAAAATAAGACAACTTTAAACAATGGAAGTTTTGAAAATTCAATCACTCCATTCATCATAACAGAAGAGATGAATCTAATGCTAAATACACTAGTTATGGAGCAGTTGAAGTAAACCGAGTATAAACAATGGAAGTCGGTACGTTTGCAGGAAAAGCAATTACACTGGTTCAAGTGATTTAATTTAAGCTGTTCAAGTGAAGCTGTGGAAACGTTCTATTTTATTTTATTTTTTTCTTTTCTCCCTGAAGTAAGATATGTCCAATGTTCTGCTCCAATCATTACGAAATCAAACTACTAAAGTGAATCACGTATCTTTATTCCGCAAAGATCTCCATACATTTCCTAATTCTTTCAAAACAAGAAAAGAAAATTAAAAAGTAAACATTACTTGGCAGGCAAAAAATGTAAATGAATTGATCAAAACTAATATTTCATCAAATAACTGTCTTGTTTTTAAATATTCAATGAACCGCGATACGCAGCCATTTTACGTAGTTGGTATCAAAAAACGCATTAGGTGGTTAGGTAGAATAAGATCTATCAATATAAAAGACTTCAGTCTTGAAATCCATGCATTTAAAAAAACTTCAATCGAATCAAAACTTGGAATTGAAATGAAAACTGAAAATGCAGATACCAGTAATTTCGATAAAAGATAGATAGCAGGAGAATAAAAAAGGCATAGAAGTAGGGGGGACCGTGGGAGACAGACAATGAGATTTCCCAAGCAAAACGAATCTATGAACAGTAATCTAAGGAAAAACATATCTACTTCGGTTTCATGTGTGTAAATATATGTCTGAGAAAGTAGAATTAGGCATAACTTAAATAGAGAAGAAAAGAGAGAGCTAAACTCGAGAAAATTAGACTCTAGACTCAGATTAGATCGAAAAAAAAAAGAGAAGAGGAGAGGAGAGGAAGGAGATATTCGCCAGGATAATTTTAACAAGTCCTTGACATTTGTTAACGTTTATGTGCTTATATGTTTGTCTCACATCAGTTGGACTAAGAAATTTCACTACACGTGTACCATAATTAAACCACCTCATGTATTTTATAAATTACATCAAAACAATATACACATGACACACAATATGCATATGTCATAATGCTATGCGATTTGACATGACGCCTAACCCCACCCCCACCTCCTTTTCTCTAAAGACGCCATTTAAAATCTCTAAACTCAAGACACTGTTCAAGAAACACAACATACATTGTCAAGTAATTTAAAATTTGTGCAAAGCATCTTGATGATCAATTAGAATTTCCTAAGTTTACAAATCAGAGGGGATAAATGTTGAATTAGTGAATGAAAAATGTACACTCACAAGTCAAGTCACACAGCACTTACTATACATCTGAAAACAGAGGGAGAAATAGAGATACCTGCATATTTAAAGGCTAAATCGGAGATGCAGGCCACGATTGGTTGAGAAATTTCCATGTCGTTTTGCTTTGCTGCACATGCAACCCAAGGAAACGGATTAAAAAGCAGTAAATAAGTAAATTTATTCAAGAACATATATAGGTAGAGATTGGTTGGTATGGAGAGATTGAACCTTCCGCTTCGGCAATGGAGATCGTGCAGAGTCGGAATCGATCTCTCAACAGATCGGTAGCCGCTACGTCTTCTTCTCTCTCCGCATCGCTTCCCATTCCTCCTCCTTCTATCAGATTAGGGTTAGTTTGGTTCAGAATGTTTCCTTACTCTCTCTCTCTCTCTCCACCCGTTAACCGCGAGGTTTTTTGACCAAGAGGCAAGATAGAAGCGCCAGATTGCTGAATGAGAATTGCGCGGGAATTGTCAAATCAAATGGCCTCTAGGACTTGCCACGCGTACGAAACAAGACGAGCTTAAATGATGGGCGTTCTAGTGGGAAGCCCATTTAATGAAAGGCTGCCGTATGATTTGTTAAGGACATGGTTTCAGGGCCTGAGCCAGTTGCACTAGTTACCTTTAGCTAGGGTGTCAAACGAGGTAAATGAATAACGTGTTAAAAATATGTTAATTCGTACATGATATATTTAATAAATTAGTGAAAATTTTCGATACGACACGTTTAATAAACGGGTAACACAATATAACTTATATAATTTTTTTAATATTAAAAAAATTATATCAACAAATTTTAATACTCTTTTTTTTTTTACTATTAACTGTACTTACCTCAAAAAGATAATATTTTAGTCAAATCTCATAAAAATCAGACTTGAAGGCTTTTAAAAAAAAATGCAAGAGGCCAAGCTCAACCTTTATCATCTCTTTTTATTTGTCAATGTGGAACAAAAACAAAAGACATTGACTTGCCTTTGTCTTTTAAGTGCTTCTCATCTCCCCTCCTTTATTTTGTGAATTATTACTTCATTTTTTTTATCTACTTTTTTAATTCTTTTTTTTCTTGCTAATTTTTAAAAATAATTATTAATTTATTATTATATTAATTTTATGTAAACGAGTAGACGTGTGATAAACGGTTTGACACGTCTCATTCGAACACGACTCGTTTATTAAACATGTTTAACATGTCAACCCGTTTATCACCTAAACACGTTTTAATTCGTGTCGATTAATCGTGTCGCGTCGGATTATGACAGTCCTACCTTTAGGCTAAGAAAGGAATGTTACGCATTGGGTGAGTGTATTAATCATATTGGGTTTTAGTGAGTTTGTATTTAAAAATATTTCATTCATATTTAATTTATGTATAATGAATCATGTCATATTAGGTTCATGTCGTATATAAATGAATTATATTGTGTATTTCTTATGATTGACTTTATTCATACTCAATTTATTTATTAATTGTGTTATGTCGAACCTACTCATTTACAAAATAGTGGCTTCAATAAGTTTTAAATCCTCTCCTATTGTGTTTATATCGTATTAACAGATTCAGATCCAGTTATATATTAACACCATTAATGTTGAGGTCGTGTTTGTACTCAAATTTATTTGCTCATGAATGACCCATGTATAGCCAGGTTTAGATAATGTTGGATTCTTGCTTACCCAATTACTAACAACTTTCAATGGGTGAACTTGATTACAATCTTAATCCATTAAAAACAAACTCAGGCTGGATAACTGTGCAATGCCTGAATTTGTTAGTTATTAACCAGGTTTGTGCCAATAGGTAATTTGTATTTTTCAAGTTCTCATTACTTTAGATTGTCAATGGGTAATCTGTGGAGTAGATGGAATAGGATCAAGCCTAATGTGTTGTTTGATAATGTGTTAATAGATTCTGGATCGTTAAAGACTTTAGTTGATCACGAAGTCTCATGTTATAATGCGCACCATGATTGTTTAGGTTGAACGTGACCAAAATCTTACACTTAATTACGATGCAAACAAAATAAAAGTAGAGAATTTGTTATGTCGCATAACCACACTTTATAATATTAATATTCTAATCGAAATCACCTACACATTCCCTATAAGGGAATACATTTTTAACTTCAAGCTAGTTTGGCTTATCACTTGTGGCATTTTTATGGAAGTTAAAGTAGTATATAATTTAGTTTGAATTTATGTTTCAAAATTATATTTTTAATTATCGTTTAAATTCGTATTAAAACTCAACCTGGCTTAAATTTAGACTCATTTAAATGTGAGTCAAAATGATCTAAAAAAATTATCCAATCTTAAACATAAACTTATACAAAAATACTTATTCTAGAACTAAATTAAAAAAAAATTAAATCTTATATCAAATTTATAGCAATAACTTTTTATTATATTCAAACTCAAAAAACTCATTCGACATAACAAGTTTTTGCTTCCCTGACTTTGTCATTGTTGCCGATCACGCCGTCACTCCCTACCTCTAATCTTTAGTAGCAACTTTTTACTCCCGCTCCCATATGAGTCTAAGTTTAAGTCATGGTTAAAAATGTTCTTAACTGAGTTTAATGATAATTTTAGTTTCAATAAAATATGTATTACTTTTGATACAAAAATTATAATATTTTTTAAAATTATTATTTTTAATAATATTTATTTTAATGATCCCCAAAATTGTTTTAAGAATATATATTAAATTAATATAATAAAAGAATTTTAAAGATAAGGATGTAATAAAATAAATAATTTTAGTTGAAATATTAAGGAGGTTTGACAACGGAGATGACCTAACACCCCGAATCCACCCTTCATCGGTCAACAGCCTCAACACATTCTCAATTGCACTTTACCATTGAAGCACTCCTTCACCAACTATTGTAGTTTTTGCCGCCGCCCTAGGCTCTCGGCTTCCAGAGCCTCTCCGGGTCGGCTAACGCGAGCGCTGTTACTGAGCTGTCACTTATGTCATGACGTCTAGGGTTGTGCCGTCGAACGGGGGAGGTTACGGTGAAGACATCGGCGGCGGTGGAGAGCAGTGGAATGGCTGCTACTGTTATAGGATTTTACGGTTCGTTTTGTTGAGTTTTGGAGGGAATGTTACGCTTGGTGTGGATATTGGAATTGGATTGGGGAGAACATGGGCAACGGGTACGCCATTTTCGTCTCTCTGTCTCTCTCCGGCAGGCGAGAGAACCAAGTAATTAACAAGATTATCCAATCCTAGTAGTTGATAAATGTAATCCAGGACAAGGAAAGAATTCGTCACCGGCCATTCTCGTGGGTCCCAACTCAATCAATGCTCTCTCTCTCTCTTCCGAAACTCCAAAATTATTATTTACCCAAAAAAAAATTCAAAATTACAATGCACTTTTAGACGGAAAAATCTGTTGATAATGCGGATGTCCATAAACCCTAGCTATTAAAATTGCTAAATTAAACTTGTCGACAGTGACCTTTTGCGTGAATTCGTTTAGTTTACAGCAAATAGGTAGGTTGAAGACAAAGGAAATTATAAGCCTTTATCGGATATTCCGCTTTATCCAAATTCTAATAATATAAAAAAGGCTAATCTCACTTTGTACCTAAAAAGATATTTTAATTCTTAATTTATATTATCAAACATTAAGAATTTTAATTTATCCCCTCAATGTTATGAATTGATAACAATGTGATCTTAGTCTAGATTATCTGCATCTGCAATCATTTTGACACTATTTTGTGTAACGAAAAAAAGTTTCAATTAAGACTATTCGTATTATGTATAACTCATATGAGACGTCAATAGTCTGTGAATTTATAAATAAGCTCATGCTCAAAATATTTGCAACTCATGTGTTTTAATTTATGATAAAAAATTGAACGACAATCCAGGCGAGGTCCACGTTTATACTAATTTATAACATTGAGGGTATAAAATTAAATTTTTTAATATTTGAGGGTACAAATTAAAATTTTTAATATTTGAGGATATAAATTACAATTTTTAATATTTTAGGATATAAATTACAAATCGAATATTTTTTTGAGGTGGAAAGTGATATTAACCCATATAAGAATGGTCCTTTCTTCTTTTGAAGTACTGGTACAACTAGTCTTTATTGGATGAAGCTTGGGATCTTCTAAGTCAAACCCATCAATGGCGATCCAAGTGTGTTTATTGATTCTGATTGTGACCGCTTTGTGCGTGGAATCGAAGTATATGGTTTACAATACTTCGCAGAGCATTGTTCCTGGGAAGCTCAATGTTCATTTGGTAGCTCACACGCACGATGATGTTGGCTGGTTGAAGACTGTTGATCAGTACTATGTTGGTTCCAACAACAGCATTCAGGTCCCTCCCTCTCTCTCTCTCGCAGTGACTTTATCTTGCTGTATATATATATATATATATATATATATGTTTGTGCGTGTGTGTAGTTATTTGTACCTAACTTTATCGTTTGAATTCGGAATTGCAATTATGTTCACTTGAAATGCAGGGAGCATGTGTTCAAAATGTGCTGGATTCATTAATTCCAGCTTTATTGGCCGATAAAAATAGGAAATTTATTTATGTTGAACAGGTAACAATCTATCTCCTTCTTACACACTCTCGCAGACACGCAGAGAGAGAGAGAGAGAGAGAATGGAAATGCATATTGATCTTTTGTTTGATTTTACAGGCGTTTTTCCAGCGATGGTGGAGAGACCAGAGCGATGCAGTCCAGAGCAAAGTCAAGCAGCTTGTCAGCTCGGGTCAACTCGAGTTCATGTATATAGTAACATATCCTCACTTGAAATTGTCATAGAAAACTCAAAATAATAACCGAATAGTAAAACGATATGGCATTAGGCTCAAGGAGCCTTTGGAAGATTGATTATCTTCCGATTCATTTCAAGTTATAGATTGTTAAATTTACTATAGTACGAACAAGGGATGTTCTGATCCTGGAAGGTTTTTCCAGTTTGTAAAGGTATATTGATTAGTCCTATTTGGGTTCAGCAATGGAGGCATGTGCATGCACGACGAAGCTGCCCCACATTATATTGATATGATAGATCAGACAACATTAGGGCATCGATTTATCAAAGATGAATTCAACGTAACTCCAAGAATTGGTTGGCAAATTGATCCCTTTGGGCATTCTGCAGTGCAGGCCTACCTATTGGGGGCCGAGGTATGCACTCTCTTTATTTTACCTCAATATGTCCACTGATTTGTAGTTGACACTCTTAATCAATGCCTACTATAGTTACTTGAACAAAAATGATTATGCCAAGGGAAAATTTTTGCAGACAAAAAAAAAAAAACAAGGATTAACCAGAGTGGCCTACTTACCTTATTATCTGCAAATTAATGGAGTTCAAGTGCTTTTGTTGGTTTAGGTTGGATTTGACTCCTTTTTCTTTGGACGAATTGATTACCAAGACAGAGCTAAGCGGAAAGATGAGAAGAGTCTTGAGGTTGTCTGGCGGGGTTCTAAGAGTCTTGGTTCTTCTGCACAGGTGAATATCGGGGGTGGTGAATTTCTGCTTGATTTAAAAATTAGCAATCCCCAATCTTTATTACTTATAGATGATTAATCACTTTCTGCAGATTTTTGCTGGAGCATTCCCTGAAAACTATGAACCTCCAAGTGGTTTCTACTTTGAAGTCAATGATGATTCACCAATTGTCCAGGTAAGGCTTTGGAAAAGAAACTCTATTTGGTGCTTGAACATTTACTTGGACATGTACTGATATTACGTTTATGTAATTTATTGAAGGATGACTTCAATTTGTTTGATTACAATGTCCAAGAGCGTGTCAATGATTTTGTAGCTGCTGCTTTATCACAGGTACTTTTCACATACTCAATATGCATGTTCATTCAGTTTCCTTGTGCAAATGGAATGTTTCCTGTCTCATGGTCTCCACTTCTCTTGGTTTAAAATAAAAGCTAAATGTCTATTGTTGATAAAATATCTATTCTAATTTCTAAACATAGCTTTGATACTGTTCTTCATAAACGAAAAGAAGATTTAAAATCATTATGTATTATCCTCAATGCAGCCAACCTCCTGAGCAAATCAACTAAAATTAGACCTTGATAATTACCCAAGAAAAAGACCTTCACGGCATGTAAATGTATTAGAATAGTTTGACAAACGAACTGCTTTATATGAGATGTAACAAGCCATCTTCCTTTAATGACATTTAATTTTTGTAAACCTGAAAAATATGCTCATGAAAACAAATAAGCAAATGTTTATCTGCAATAATAAATCTGTTGAGGCTTACCATCAACTTTTTATGTTTGCTCTTTCAGGCTAATATTACTCGCACGAATCATATAATGTGGACCATGGGGACAGATTTCAAGTATCAGTATGCTTATACATGGTTCCGGAACTTGGACAAGCTGATTCATTATGTGAATCAAGTTAGTGTTTCTTCAAGGCCTATGATGCCTTGCCATGCGTACCTGTATAGGATTATTCTAATTCTTGCAGTCCATTTTGCATGGCTGTTGTGGTAGAGTTTACATGCTCATGATTTATCTAGTAGAACATCTTTTAAAATTTGTTGAAATGAATTATGGAGACAAGCCACATGCTGCCCTTGCTGTGCATCCCCACTGTGGTAGAGGGAGTGAATGATAAGTATGAATGGACGAAAAAATTGAACTCGGCTTTGGAACTAACATTCCCTTGTTTAACGGGCTGCTTTCTTCCCAGAGTTTCCTCTGAAACATATCACTTCATGATGTCTTGTCATTCTTCTATGAAATTGTTAGAGTAGCCAACCCAAAACTAATTGACATTGGGTGGAGTTGTCTCTCAAGTATATAAACCAACTTTAGTGGTCCTAATTATTCAATGTGGTGTACAAGATCTCTTAACACCCTCCCTCACGTGAGACCTGGGCTTGCACATTAGGTCAGCAAACAAACAAACAACCATGCATACCGAAAAATTCAAATGGGTAAGAACTCTTGACCCACTGACCACCAAGGTTCAACTCTGATACCATGTTAGTGCATTCTACCCAAAATCAATTGACAATGGGTGGAGTGGCCCCTCAAGTATATAAACTAGCCTCGTTAGTCCTAATTATTCAATGTGGGATACAAGCTCTCTTAATGGTGATATCTTATAATAATGCCAAATCTTTTCCTATTAATCTGAGCATTTTATTCTGTGTGCTTGTAGGATGGCCGTGTGAATGCCCTGTATTCTACTCCATCATTTTACACCGATGCAAAATATGCAACAAATGATTCATGGCCACTCAAAACTGGGGACTTTTTTCCGTGAGTTCGAAATTTAATCATGATTTTGAATGCGTCACTTCAGCAGCTCTCATTTGATCCATGTTTACATGTGATGAATGCATTTACCAGATACGCAGACAATGTGAATGCTTACTGGACGGGGTATTTTACAAGTAGGCCTGCCCTCAAGGGCTATGTTAGAATGATAAGTGGCTACTATTTGGTGGGTCACACTACTGTTTTAGTTTAATTAGTTATGTTGCACTGTAAGCAAAAATTGAAATTTGTGATTCTCATTATACAATATCTAAGTAGGCAGCAAGGCAACTGGAATTTTTTATGGGAAGGAGAAAATCAGGACCCACCACCGACAGTTTGGCTGATGCTTTAGCAGTGGCTCAACATCATGATGCGGTTAGTGGCACTGAACAGCAGCATGTGGCTTATGATTATGCAAAACGGCTGTCAATAGGCTACAAGGAGGTGAAAACTTACTCTGGATGTCCCAATATTTAACTTTGATTGACTATATGTTAGGGTTCACATTAACTTGAGATTGCTAGCAGGCAGAGGATTTAGTTGGAGTTTCACTCGCTTGTATGGTAGAATCAACATCAAAATCTAGATGTGTGAGCCCCGTGACCAAGTTTCAACAGGTAAAAAATGGTGACTCTCTAATTCTACAATTTTGGGCCGCTTTAGCTTTCTACTTAAAATAGTCACTAGAACTATTTATTTTTCAGGCTGTGTAGAAAATTCCCACTAAACCTCTGGCATCTATATCGTACTTTTATAAGATTAAGGTCTCAAACATTGGTTACTTGAATATGCAGATGACTGCACAACTCTGTCATTGTTTCTAGGCTACTTGAATATTGGTTTCAATTTTGTCAAGAACTAGCATCTCTTCCCATGCTTTACCAACCAGGTTGCTCCATCCCATGAAAATAGCACTTGAATTTTCGAAGCAAACCATGCATCTATATACATAATGTTTCCTTTATGGTATCTGGAGAATGTCAAAATATATGCTTTCCTTAGCAAGGATTTCCTCAGGTAAGCTTGGGTAGTCATCCAATTTTTTTGTTACAAGTTTATTTTGTTTTTTCTCGTAGCCCAAAATTGGTTGACATCATTTGTTTATTTAGTTTGCAATTTTGAGTAGAGCAAGTTTGGTGCCACAGAATTTAATTGTTTCTTTTTCCTCATATTTTCTTCTTTTTTGTTCCTTTTCCAGTGTCCTCTTCTGAACATAACTTATTGTCCTCCAACAGAAGTTGATCTGTCTCTTGGAAAAAGATTGGTAAGCTGAGTAGCTGTTAATCACTTTATCTCTTCCAAATTCTTTGCATGGTGTTGGAAAATAGTTTATTACCAGACCTCCTAAAAATGGAAAAAAAAAAACCTAAGCCTTTTCCTGCAGAAGTTAGTATCTGGCGCAAAGTAATCATTTATAATGTCTGTCTTCTGTAGGTGGTGGTTGTCTACAATTCTTTGGGTTGGAAAAGAGAGGACATCATAAGAATTCCTGTGAGTATTTTCAATCAGTACATGGCTCAATCTTTAGCTAGCTAGCATTATAAGGCTGTATAAAAGTTTTGTTACTATCTCTCGCCTTGGACACTTTGAGTGTCTTTATCATTCCTGTAATTAAACATCTATATAATAAAACAGGAGTGTGTTTGAATTTTATCCCAGTCATATTTTCCCCCTCAAAACCATCACCAATCACTTACCTCACCCATCATCCATTTGTCAAATCAAACGTCAAATCGCACTACTCATTTCTATCACATGTTTAATTATTTATATATTTTCTCTCTAAAAATATTACATCACTCATTTCTATGATATATTTAATCATTTAATATTTGATTAATTTATAGTTAATATATTTTGAAAAAATTTAATATAGTGAGATAGATTTTTTGAACGCTCGAATTTTATATTTTATCGTGCCTTCAGGCACGGGTTATGACTAGTATATTCATATGCTACATGTTAATTTCAAATGGGTTTTGTACCGGATATTTAAGTTTATTGCACCATGTGATACGCTGCAGCTGTGCTTTATTGCTTATACATAAAATATAAATCTATTAAAGAGTCATTGAATTTCAGCACTGATTTCAAAACGTGAAACATTTTTCCTTTCCTTTTTTTTAGGGGGGGAGACTAAATGGAGACAAATAAACCAGAAATTTAAGCCCATATGTGCTGTCAAAGCGCAAAGTAGTTGAGGAAATAGTGACATTTTATATTTTGTGAGGAAATGCTATGAGTTGTTTGTTTGTAGAAGAGAATATCAGGAAAGGACAATGAAAAGAGATGTTGGAACTTGGAAGTGGCGTCTAGGTGTAGTGTTTGTTATTTCGGAAAGCCATATTATTCAAAACCTTTCATAAGATGAAATAGGATATCTACTCTATCAGGCCAATTCCAAGAAAGTGATACCCCTATTTTCTCTTGTTTTCTTGTGTGGGAGGAACTCTATTTCTCATCCTTTTGGAGATGTACAGAATAGTCACTTGGACAGTACATTCAGTGTTTCTCCTAGCTTAACATTAATTAATGTCCACGCGTTCTTCAACGGTCATCTGCATGTGTGCATATAGCTTTAAGGGGGAAAATTACATATTCATGTATCCTTTTTATGAGTCGTTTATCCAAGCACATGAACAGTTTCATGGATGACTACTCATCATATATATACATGCATACCCATGTTTAGTTATTAGACTTCTTCATCTATATCTTGCTTGTGGAAGATGGCCATTTTTTATTGTTTTGTTTTCGAACTTATCAGACAATTGCTGCAGGTTATCAGTGAGAATGTCACTGTTCAGGATTCCAGTGGAAAAGAAATAGAAGCACAGGTTCTGCCTGTGGCTAATGCCTCTGTAGCCTTGAGGAACTTATATGCTCCTGCATATGAGGGTCAATCCCCAAGTGCAACTCTCTTATATTGGCTTGCATTTACAGCATCTGTTCCACCTCTGGGTTTCAGCACTTATATTGTTTCCAGTGCAAAACGAGCAGGTTAACAATACAATTTTCATATCTTGCTTGTGCAAAGTAAAATAACTTAGGCTCATTTCTTCTGTTTGTCAACAGTGATTTTATTTTTTTTCTGTCTCATGTTATGGATGCAGCTGCTACTTTAGTGAGTCAAACAGTGTACAGTTCCTTGGGAAGTCAAAATGATACTATCGAAGTAGGCCCAGGAAATTTGAAGCTTATCTATTCTAGAAATGAAGGAAAACTTGCTCAATATAATAACAGGAGAAACAAGGTAGGTTGTTTTGCAGAGAACTTACTTCTGTTTTCATTTTATAAGATCTTCTAGAATTGTATCAAAATGGAGATAAGTAGAATCCAAGCTGTGTTTTTGGTCCCCTAAATTTTAAAAACCTCTTATCATGTCATTTAGACTTTTGAGTGCCTTTTGAGCAACAATTTTTTTCTGAAACTGAGTTATAGTCCTGACTCTACCATGTTTCTATTAGGTTAGTTTTTTTTATTACGGACCTGAATATAAGTCATTGTTAATGTTTCTTTTCACATAATGATTGTAATCTATGTTTTTCCTTTTTCATATAAAATGACCATATTGCTTGCATCTGATTTGGTGTAAAATTGAAGGTCAAAGCATCAGTAGAACAATCATACACTTATTATTCTGGATATGATGGTGCTGGGGAAGTTCAGGTGATTAAACTTTTCTTTCCTTTTTAAATTTGTTAGTTTACCTCGTTAGATATAACTACATTCTGTTTTCATTTGTTGTGTTACATTTTCACTTTTTCATATAAGAAGATAGTAGTTATAAATTGCTAATTTAACTTGATTTGTTGAAGTCTGCTGGAGCATACGTCTTTCGTCCAAATGGTACATTCCCAATCCCATCTCCTGGCCAGGTATGTGATGCCTCCCCAGACATTTATTGTATGCACATGACCCATGAAGCACTAAATAATCGCTTAAGGAGTTAGTTCTTGAAATTGCAGATTCCATTTACCGTTATGCGGGGACCACTTTATGACGAAGTTCATCAGAAAATTAATTCATGGATATCTCAGGTTATATGTTTATTGCACTAATAGAATGTGGAAAATGAGATATGTTAGCTTTGTAGTCATTTAGAAATCTTGTTCTTAACACTCTCAGTAACATAACGTCACGTGTTGAAGGTCACGAGAGTATACAAGGAAAAGGAGCATGCCGAAGTTGAGTTTACTGTAAGTTAACCTTTAACTTACCCTTATGCTTGCATATGTCCAGTGGAGATGAGATGAGAGCATTGTACATTAAGGGGCTGTAATTTCACATATGCAATCATTGACCATATTCTGAATTTCAGGTTGGACCTATACCTATTGATGATGGAATTGGGAAAGAGATTGTCACTCAGATTACAACTACCATGAAAAGCAATAAGACTTTTTTCACAGACTCTAATGGACGCGATTTCCTTGAGCGGGTATGCTGTAAATTTGCATATGGTAGTATGTTACATCATATTGTTTGAAACCATTTGTATATGCCTCAATCATGAATCGGGGTTTTGGTCTACATATACTTAAATGCATTGCACAATTCTGCTTGTTGCTAGAAACTTGCAGGCATAAGAAAACTTCTGTTGTCTAAAACAAACGGCTTTCTTTTGCAGATTCGAGATTATAGAGCTGACTGGGACCTTGTAGTGAACCAACCTATTGCAGGAAATTATTACCCGGTATGTCTGTATTAAAACTGGGAATATCTTGATATTGTTTTATCAATCAACTAGCAATAATCTCGAGCATGAAGACACTCTTCAATACAAAAAATTAAGTCTTGATCGTGCAACATTTATATTTTAGATAACATTTTATTTTTCTTTGTTTTTCTTTAATTACAAAATTGAAAATTAAAGTGAAAACACAGGGTTTGTCTAGCATTGAGAAGTGTGTTGGTTGAGTTGCCTGACACTGGAAGTCATGCGTAGAAAATGATGTTTTTTGTAATGAATTTTGTCCCATTGGATTAAAGTAAATGAAAATTGCATCAATCTTGACCATTGTTGTGCTTTTCTAAGTTGATAATCCAACTTCCTAGCTGTAATATTAGATGGATATTTCTTTCCATATTTATATATTAAGTTATCTATAATATGGCAAAAATTGTATTGACTAGGTCTAATTTTGTTTTTCTTTTGTTTGGTGTTTTATAGAATAAGGCTTCTTGCCATGAGAAACTTTTTTGATAAAAAAAACCATCAATTCTACCTCGACTTATCTTGTGTAGCCAATTCTCACAATGTGACAACATCTACAACTTTCCGAATTCAGAAAAATGGTGTAGGAAGCATGGTGACTCTCTTGCAACTTATGATATTATCTATGACCCTGGAGAAGACATGGTATTAAATAACCTTTGGCATAAGCTTGTGTGCACATGTAATACTTAAGGCAATGTTGTCCTTGATATATGAACTGAAACATTATAGATATTTCATTTAAGTGTACTCCAAAATGTTCTTGCTAGGCTTTCCTTTGGTCCTCGTTTGGGTCAAACAATAGCATTACTCTTCTAAATGCGTGGTGAACTATCTCCTAGTTCATCATTGCTTAGCTTCTCTTTTTGTAAACTTTATGTTTTTGGATTGTTTTGGACTTTTCTGTCATCTCAAAGTCATACTGCAAAAGGTAAGTGCTATACAAATATATTTTTGGAGAAGTGCCATACTATGGGTTTCTTTGTGGAACGTGACGGAGCCCTAGGAAGGATACAGAATTCTCGCAGGGAAACTCCTTGGAGGTGGTTGTAGTCTAGGAGAAAGGCAAATTCGCATACTTCTCTGGGGGTCTGTTCTTCCTGATCCTAGAGGAGTGACAGTTTTATAATGAATGAGTTGATGTAAACATTCAGCTGGTGCTTGCTGCTTCTTTTGCCCTCTCCTTGCTCTACTTGCCTGTAAACTACTACTTTTCTTTGAAAATTGGGGGTATAACTGCTGCTTTCTGGTTACCTTTTTGTACAATTTTCTTCCAGTAAAATGAATGTCTCTCTTGCAAGTTTTGAATTGTAGAGATAAACAACATCCACTGTGGGTAACCTATTGGAAATTTGTAGATATTAATCTTCATAAACATAAAAAATCCTGCTCTTGATAAAGGATTATTGATTCTAAGCACATTATGTATCAGTTTTGTATTCACCATCTTTGTTATCAACCCTTGGTTGATTCTGTTGGATTTGATAGGAAATTTGTCCAGAACCAAAGTAGAAAACTTATGCACTAATCTTTCAGTTTGAGAATTACTTCTTGAAGATGAGATATGTTTGAAGATTAAAGAGCTTTGTGGGATGAAGAAAGTGTCTGTTCTTTTATAATGATTGTTTAATGTTCGTGTCAATTGTCTTTCACACACTATCCACACCTCAAAGAAATTTATTCTTATTTGTTGATATTACTGAAGTTTATATGAAATCATCATGCAAGTTAGTCTCTTTGAAGTCCACATATCAAGGTCTACTTATGTCTTTTTCTCTCAGATAAACCTCGGAATTTACATGAAAGATGACAGCACCGAGCTCTCAATCTTGGTAGATAGATCTGTAGGTGGATCCAGCATTTCTGATGGGCAGTTGGAGCTGATGCTCCACAGGTTTTTTTTCCATACCATTGGCCTAAATTGAGGTTTTCAGTTTCAAGATAGATAATATGGACTGTCTCTTATTGGATAGGAGATTGCTTCATGATGATTCCAAAGGTGTTGCTGAGGCACTTAATGAAACAGTTTGTTTTCGTGACGAATGTACTGGTTTAACTGTAAGTGTAGTCCTCCTCCAATGCTTCATTTACTATTGTTCTTTTGAATTCTGCCTGATATCAGCTTTGGTCCATTAAAAATCATGAGGTGAGGTTGTGTGTCCAAATATGAACATAGTCACTTTGTGGTACGAAGTTGAGATCGGTCAAAGAGGTGAATAATAGTAAGGATCATCATGTTGCAAAGGATGGAACACCATAATCACTGCTTAAAGCATAAAATTTTGCATAAAAATCATGTATTAACCATGTGGATGCGACATCCAAGTATTAAGTTGGTAGCTTAAAGTTAAGAAGCTCTATTTTGTCAAACTACTGGCCAAAACTTCAAAGAGGTGACAAATCCTAAGGAATCATGTATATCAGGGTTGGGTGTGTATGCATTCTAACACTCCAAATACCCTCACTGAATGCGACCAAATTGGATAATTACCCTAGCCAACTCAATCATGAAGTTATGGGTTGAGCACTTATTTTTTTCAAATAAATTTTAAGGTTTGTTTTGTAACCTGTCCACCCCTCATAATACCCTTGATTAACAAGGTCCAAACTGGTAGTGAGCCAGTGACTGTCTATATTCTCAGAAGTTAAATTGCAATATTGCTAGAGACATGTTTACCCGTTGGTCACCGTAGAGGTAACCCACCCAGTTAAGTTGTAACTTGTAAGTACAGTTTCCTTTGAGATATTGATCTGAAATCATGTTTCCCCTTTATATGTTGCTTGGAAACTTGTACTACTTCATTGTCATTTTTCTTCATACCTTGGAGGTTCCAAACTAGGGGCAGTCACTTTGTGCAAATAATACCCATTGTTAGACCTTCATTGATGGGGATTAAACCGAATTTTGATTTTTATGTTTTCTTCTGCATAACCCCTTAAAAGTGGAATGTCCCCTCACAAAAATGGGAATTTGATAAGATTGGTATATCCAATTGAGGTGTGCTTTTAGCACAGGATGTAAGCAATTAAAATTGATGGTTCCCGTGTGTGTTTGAGATAATCTAATCACTTCACACTACAGCCACAGCTCCTTGAAGGGACTGTGTCATTTACATACTGGTTGGAGCCTGGAGGAGGGAATGGGGGTTGCATAACTTGCTCGAAATTCAAATTTCAAGATGGTTAGATTTCTTAATGTTGGACTCAGTGAACCTCTAGATTTGAATAGGAATTGATATTAGGTTCCAAGGAAATTCAAAACCAACAATTGTGTGGTTGATTTACTTATCTGTTGTACTAATATCTCACATTTTAATTTGTACACAGACAGAGGTTTGAAGTTTCAGATGCTATTAAAGACTGCAAAAGAATGAAATATTCGTGCAATTATATAACAAGTGTCACGTGTCTTCTTGTTGCTGCTGTTGATGCTGATTTGACACCCACTAATGTGACAGGCATACTTGGTAACCATAGAAACCGAGATCAACTCGTATGAAACTGAGATCTACTCACACCGTCAGTGCATCTTAGATTATAGCAGATTTAGATGTCAATACCAACACTGGAACAAGTCCTTTTATCATGTCACGTTACTCAAACAGTGCTTAAAAAACTTTTATTATCTTGTAGTGACTAGAACACACAAGCTATAACTAGGTTAGTTTAGACATACCTTAAAAGCACGTGTTGTAGACCTCTGTTTAAGCATTCAATGGCTCTATTGGTGTTCTTGGTTCGTATACTGTCACCCCAGCAAAACCTGCAACCATATGCCAAGCTCTTGGCCTTCTACTGCTTCCTTGCTAACAAATAATGCAAGAGTAGGGATGTAGGCCTTCTATTTATAGAGTTAATCGTACTTGGGTCCTAAGCCATCATAGACTGCCTTGAGGCCTTCTACACTGTGGACCCCCACCTAATACATAAATGGCTAATATGTACCAAGGCAGACCTTATCTGCATACATAGTGAGACCAGCCTTTAATTGTCACTGGGCAGTTTGCAAATACTGATCAGAAATCTCCTGATCCAATTGTTGACAAAAGGAAAAATTGACTATATAAGTCCACATTCTCTACAAAAATTTGTAAGCATCTCAATTAGGGATTAACTCTGTTTGGACTCATTTCTTATCGGTCCAATAGATGAGTATTCATTTTTATCATTGCACCCCATCTGTGTAATGGGAGCCAAATTGCTATCTAGACACCTACGAAACTTTCTTTGGTGAGTACCAAAAAAGTTTGACTATCAATTTAAATACCAGCTTAGGAGTTCTTATATGCTTCTTTCCATACATATTTTCAGCTTGAAAGGTTTTTTTTTTTAAGTCTGTTTTCAATATCAAAATGCTTGGCCCGTTATGTTCATTTTCCTGGTGGGTGGGTCATGTCTATGTAGGAAGATTGTACTTATTAGTTATTACAAATGAGCTCACTTAGGGCATGTTTAGTATTTTTTTGAGATGAGTTTGGATTGGCTTGTCCAAACCCAGGTTTGACTCAAAGATGGAATTCGAAGATGAGATTCAATGTTGTCCATACCCATGTTTGGTATGCGCAGGGATATATGATTATTATGATAATATATTATATATAAATAACTATTTTGCCGCTTAACCAATTCAATTCTAACATGGGTACGAATATATGGGGGTATAAATATCATTTAAATGTGAAACTCCCAAACCCACATATGAAACCCACCCTCCTCATGGGTTTCATGAAATCCATGAACTTGAGTTTTATGACCGGGCCATGACCAGTCTGGATTTCAAATCCTAGGTTTAATATTTAGTTACCAAACATGGGTTTAAGGGGGTTTAGTCCCCAACTCATGTTCCAAAATCCCCCCAAACCCCCATACTAAACAGTCCCTTAAGGATTCAAGGGTTGGTGGCAGTGGCACATGACTATAACTCTTTTATATGTTTGTACCAACGAGTTTTTTATACTTGGTGCCTGGTGGTCGTTCACTCTGAGTTTTAAATGCTTGTGTTTTGGTTTTGCCAATTGTGAATATATTTCAATGCTTCTCCATTTTACGTTCAAGATTTTTAACATTTGATATCCCAACTTACAAATTTGTTAATGTCAAATACTTTTGCTTCATTGGTGGTGTCATGGATTTAAGTCTGTTGTAGAAGCCACAACTGATTTGTTGAAATGACATACTTCTCAGATTCAAGGGAAATACTACCTTAGAATAGATCCCCTTGGAGAGGGACCTAAGTGGCGTCGGTCATTTGGTCAGGAGATATATTCTCCATTTCTCTTAGCCTTCACTGAGCAGGTGAGTAAGAAAAGTTCTAGGTGATCCTTTTTCAATGGTGTCTGCATCAGTCCTACAGAATTGTCCTTATTCTTTCAGGATGGAGATAAATATACAAATTTTCAAGTACCAACCTTTTCAGGGATGGCTCCTTCCTACAGTCTTCCCGACAACATTGCAATCATAACCCTCCAGGTACAAATCTGATCTCTGAAGTTGAAATTGTGAGTGATTCCTTAGGCTGATGCTGTGTTGCTTAAGAATTACTGAGAATTTTAAACTTGAGGTGACTTGTTCCTACCTACATCTCTTTTCTGAGTCATGCAGGAGCTTGAAGATGGAAAAGTTCTCCTTCGGTTGGCACACTTATATGAGGTATTTTTGTTTCTGTAACAGAATCACATAAATCTCCTATTCCCACCGAGTCTTATGTACTTAAATGTTTGGTTCTAAATGTGATTTCCTTGGGGAATAAAACTATTTCCTGCATCTATATTTCATATTTTTGTGAAATACCCTGGCTTTTGTGCCAGTTAATCTGTATCCGATTCTTCATTTCCACTACTCATGGCATCATCATTGATCAGTATTGCTAATTTTCTGTAACATGTGCAATGATGGCTTTCTTCTCTCCTTAGAATCACGCCACTGAATCCTCAACCCTATGCTTGTTCTCGTGGTTTCCTTCAATTTCCTATTTTTTCCTTCAATTTATGCATGGATTCCAGTTTCTGTCAGTTCCTTGCATTTTATTTCTGTATATGAAGCAATTCTACATTGGTACTTCGAAGCTTTGATTGGTGGGATAAAGTTTCGAAAAATTAATCAAATCAAATCCTCCAGATTCCAGAAACGATTTGTTCCATCATTAGTATTTTTATGAGGGAGAACTTTCTTTGCATAGATGAACACTCATTATTTTTGTATGTTGATTTGTTTCCATTCAAAGCCGTAAAGGTAGTAAAAACCATTTGAGTGGTTGCTATATCATACAACTCGGTTACTTTTGCAGTGTCTGGTGAGTTGTTATCATTTGTCAAATATAACAATTCCTATGACATCAAAGCGTTTGTTGTTTATTACAACCCGTTCTGAAACCTTGTGCAGTAGTAGTATTGAGACGTTTATCCTCAGAAGAGATAACCGCTAATATTAACTTTCTATTCATTGCTTCTCCTAGAACTCTAATTTCAGTCATGTATGTGGTTTCAGATTGGGGAGGACAAAGATCTCTCGGTTATGACAAACGTAGAATTGAAAAACCTGTTCCCAGATAAGAAGGTGAAGCAAAATGCATGGCATGATTTCTAAAGTCCTCCTCTACTAGAATACTTTTTTTTTTTGTCATTTTTAATTGAAATGTTTCACTTTTCAGATAAACAAGGTGACTGAAATGAGCTTATCTGCTAACCAAGAAAGAGAGGAAATGGAGAAAAAGAGATTGGTTTGGAAAGCTGAAGGTTCTAATAATGAAGAAACCAATGTGCTAAGAGGAGGCCCTGTCGATCCTACAAAACTTGTGGTTGAACTTGCCCCAATGGAAATTCGTACCTTCATTATCGAGTTTAGTTACAAATGGTCTACTACTGCAAGGTGAGAAACAAATGACTCTTAAATTGTGACCTTTGTGTCAATTCAGTTTATATTTTTTTTTTGTGTGTGTCAATTGAGCTTTTAAACTTTTTAATTGTGTCAATTGAGCCCTTTTGTCGGCCTCGGAAAAATCTAACGGCGAAGTGTGCCACTCATATTACACAAGTGGTTGGAATAAATTACACATATAACCCTAAAATTATGATTTTGTGTCAATTAAGTCTTTAAACTTTTTTTTTTTTGGTCAATTGAGCACTTGAACTTTTTAATTGTGTCAATTGAGTTTTTTTTTTTTGTGCCATATAGTCACATGAGTGGCACACTCCAAGAGTGGAGACACAAATCTTTACCCAAATTTGAGTAAAAAAAAAAGAAGATAAAAAGTTTAATTTGGTATATAACTCTCCAATTGACAAACTTTTTTTTAAAGGGAGAGAAATTCAAATTTAAATGAGGACAAATTTAAATTTAAAATAGAGTAAAATATGACTATTAGATCTTTAAAGGAGAGTATAATCTCACCATTAAGGATTTGAGTTTAAAAAAAAGTTTATCTTCATTTGATATGAGTATGAGCTTAACATTGGAAAATGTTTTCAAGAGTTTATCTTTTTTGTAAAAAGTGTTTAAAAAAGGGTAATGATTGAAGATGGTCTAATGGAGGCATACAAAAGGATTCAATTGATACAATTAGAGAGTTCAAGAACTCAATTGACATAAAAAACGTGACAATGTGGCACAAAAAGACAAAAGGGTTCAATTGAAACAATTAAAGAGTTTAAGGGCTCAATTGAAACACAAAAAAATTAGTGACTTAATTAATATAAAAATCATAATTTAAGGACCATATGTGTAATTTACTCAAACTCTGAAAAACATTACTCTAATCCATTTATCGGTTATATGACTTAGGTAAGCTGCTTGTTGATGGATTGATTAACAATTCTCACCCAAATCTGTTGCTCTCGGAGGATTTCTTAATAACAGAACCCTTCTTCCCCAAATGCACATGCCACGAATAAAGGGTATCATAACTTTTTATGTGCCTCATTCCCTCCCTTGTAATAAAATCACAGAACCGTGTGTTAAGAGTTAGATGTGCTACCTCTTCGTTTTCTTTTGCATTTTTTAATCCCGTCCCCCCTTTTCTGACTATTTTGTATCAGATAAATAATATTCGGGACACAATGTAATTTATTTTGCGGAAAATCAAGGCACTTTAAGTATTTACTAACAATTAGTTGCTGCATACTATTGTTTTTTTTTTTAACCACCGAGTGGGTGGCTCAGTGGTGTACAGGTCGAATTTTTTACTCTGACGTTTGAGGCTTGAATTATGGAGTTCACATTAGAGTTTGATGGTTGACAGTTATACTAGCATAGCTAGGTTTGTTGCTGAGAGAGGAGTATCATGATCTCACCAATGAAGGTTTTATCGGGTGGTCTCTTGACGTTCTTTTTTATCTTTTTAAAAAAAAAAAACATAAATAGAGGTGGTTTTTTTCCAATAAGTCTCTATTTAATATTTTTTGGTCCATAAAACTATTTAAGCAATACATACAAGTATTTTTTGTACTAATGCTTATATCGTTGGGTAGGAATGATAATTGAGTTGAGTTTTATGAGTTAGAGCTCTAGTTCGTTTTCTAAACGAGCTTAAAAAATTATTCAAATTCGACTCGTTTAAAAAATGAGTCTAGCCCAAAACGAGTCGAGTAGCTCAACTATTTTACATATAAATGAGGAATGTCTTTTATGTTCGTTTTTTAAACAATTTTAAAATTTGTTTAAGTTCGGCTCGTTTTGTAACTCGAGGCGAACTCGAGTTGGTTGACTCAATTATCAATCCTATTGTTGACTCATCTCCACATAAACAGATTTCAGGTCTCTCTCATTCCTCTACGTTACTGTGGTTCAATTTCTAATGATCCAATGTATATCGCTACAACATTCTCCTAATTATGAGAATATTATAATAGAAACCTCCATGGCAAAAAAAGGATGATTGTCACAACAATAATGCATAAAATGACAATTTTATACCATTATGTCATGTTTGGATGGTGACAATCTTGATTACAAACTAGATTTTCATTTCAAAACTCTAAATTGTTATATTTAGATAATTAATTATTTAGTAAT
>CM042192.1:4256245-4269614 GCA_023539305.1 Ilex asprella
TATATTTAGATAATTAATTATTTAGTAATTTAAGTCAATAATAAGATGACTATTATAATTAAATTATTTTTTAAACGAGTTTAAAAATTATTTAAATTTGGCTCGTTTTGTAACTCGAGACGAGCTCAAATAGTTTGACTCAATTATCAATCATATCGTTGACTCATCTTCCACGTAACAGATTTCAGGTCTTTCTCATTCTTCTTGGTTACTGTGGTTCAATTTCTAATGATCCAATGTATATCGCTATAATATTCTCCTAATTTTGAGAATATTACAATAGAAACCTTCGTGGCAAAAAAAAGATGATTGTCGCAACTATAATGCATAAATTGACAATTTTATATCATTATGTCATGTTTGGATGGTGACAATCTTGATTACGAACAAAATTTTCATTCCAAAACTCTAAATTGTTATATTTAGATAAAAACAATTTTGATCAGATATTTAGATAATTAATTATTTAGTAATTTAAGTCAATAATAAGATTACCACTGTAATTAAATTCTCACCAATGAAATAAAAATGATTTATTGCTTTCAAAGTAGCAACCATTTTTTAAGCCAACAAAAAAACAAGAATCAAAAGTAAATTGAAGATATATTTAGTTTGTGTTTTTTTTTTTTTGCTAAAAAAAATAATAACACATTTGGTATGTGTTTTCCTTTTTTTTACTGTCCCGTTTTGAAAACAAAGAAAAAATATAAAAACATAAAAAATGATGTTTTTAAAAATATATATATATAAAAAAAACACGCGTGTGCATCAACCCCACCCTTTAATGAAGTCTTTACATTTGAATTTTGTTAATACCAAAATTTAGGATTTTTGGTTAGAAGTATAAAAGTCATTTTTCTTTCTTTTATTCTCTTTTCCTCATCTCTCTCTCTCTCTCTCTCTTCTGAACCAAAAGCCAAAGACAAAGAAGAAACTCAGTTCCTCTCTCTCACTTCTTTCCTCTTTTTTCTTAATTTATATTATATATATATATATATATATATATATATATATAGTTTGGATTGTGAATTTTGATGGTAGTGGTTGGATTGGGAGTGAGTTTTGGTTGTTATGGTTTCAATGGTGGTGAGAGTGGGTTATGGATTTTGGTGGTGGGGTTGGATAGTCAGTGAGATTTGGGTGGTAAATTTTTTGTATAATATTAAACAAGTTTTTTTTTTTGGTTTTCATAATTTTTTTAATATAAATAAATATCAAACATGTTTAATTGTGGATAAGCAATTAAGTACAGAAAAAATAATTTTCACAATTTTTGTTAACAAGATTACCAACATTTTGGATTTCTATTTATAAACTAAATAATTAAAAAAAATATGAATTGAACCCAAGGTCGAGATGAGTTACACCTAGAGCAAGTGTATTTGATAATGGACTGATTTTGGGCCCACTCAAATATTAAAGACATTTGAAAATTTATTTATTTTTTGGTCAGAAATTTGAAAATTTATCAAACTTATTGATTGTCATTGAGTTTTTTAAACAGTTAGAAAAAAAGCAGAAGAAACCAATAGAGTGAATAATTCAAAACCAGATCCGAAACGCCGATATCGGTCTCGAATAATTCGATCCGGAAAGGTATGGGAATGGGACAGAAGTGATTTACGTTACGAGCTGAAGAAGAAAGCCGCCGATACGCATCAGGCGCATTCTGAAAATTACCATTGTAAAACCCCGGCCCGGTTCTAATTAAAAACCGTTTATGCACAGAACCCGGGGTCAAACCGTTGAACCGGTAAAAAACCGGTGAACCAGTGAGAACCGGACGAGTAAACCAAACCGGACGGTTTGATTTCATTTCTATAAATAAGAAATTTTTTTGCTCTTTTCCTTTTCTCCTTTTGTTTGTTGCCCTAAATCGATTCAGACTCCAACATCGCACAGCCTTGCCTCCACCACCAACGAACGATCAGAGTGCGAGTAGCGATCAGTAGAGACCAGCGATCCAGAGTGCTATCAGACCAGTGTGAGCGAGCAGCAGGCAGTCGACTCCAGTCCACCAGCAGCGACGCCAGTGAGTTTCCCTCTCTCTCTCTCTCTCTCTCTGTGTCTCAGTCCAATTCCTCTGTGCGATCAGACCAGCGTGTTCATGTGTTTGCTTGATCAAAAAATTGGAAGCTTTGTTGTTGTTGGAAGCCTTGCTTGATCAGACCAGCGTGTTCATGTGCGATAAAACCACTTTTATATATATGGTTTGGGATTTTATTTGCAGAATTTGTTTTTATCTTTGTTTGTTTTAACACTTGTTTCTTGGAAATATAGTGAAAATGAAATGGGTTTTGGTGCAATTGGAGCTCAAGTTTGATTTGGGTTTTGTTATGTTGAAAACCCGTTTGAGATGTTTATTTACTCGTGGATTGTGATATGATCAAATTTCTCTGAATGTTTTCTTTTCTTTTTTTGATAGGTGCCATAGATATACACAGTACACTTGCAATTTCGTCTTAAATTACTTGGTTTATGCTATCATTGGTATCACACTAATCAAATTCATATTAGTATCAAATCTGATCTATTTTTTTTTTTTGTATCTTAGATTGTTAGTTTATAATTTAAAGTTTAAAGTTAGTGTGTTGTGTCGTGGGGTTTAATTACTTGTGGCTTTTTGGTTTTTGATTATTTGAGTCTTTATGCAATGCTCATGTGCTTTGTTTTGTTTTCATGTGTCTTGTTTATTACAGTTTGAGTTTGAACTTTGAACTTTGAAAAGTATAAATTACATGGATTACGTTTAGCTTGATACATTGTCGAAGAGTTGGACTTAGACTTGGAGTCTTGAACTTCAATAGAGGTATTTTTCTCTAAACTTTACAAATTGTATTGAAAATTAAATACATTAAAATTGAATACATTGAAATTGGATACATGTTTGA
The DNA here is from genome assembly GCA_023539305.1 of Ilex asprella. Taxonomy (NCBI): domain Eukaryota; kingdom Viridiplantae; phylum Streptophyta; class Magnoliopsida; order Aquifoliales; family Aquifoliaceae; genus Ilex; species Ilex asprella. The sequence goes on from CM042192.1 coordinate 4,259,137, forward strand.
TGATTTTTTTCTACTTAATTTTACATGTTTGATGTTATTTTTAGAATTATTATGATTTTTTAACCTACTTATTATTATTTATTATTTTTTTATTATATTACTGGTCCAACCAGTAACCCAATGGTTGACCTAGTGACCCGGTCTCTTCACCGGATTGACGCCTGGGCCGGGTTTTAAAACTATGCATTGTATTGAGCCACGCCGTTCACGAATCTGTTGTGGAGAAGCAAACGATCAATTAATTCTGAAGGTTTGATGGCGAAAGCTAACGACGTCTCAGCAATGGAAGTCGATTATCAGAATTCAACGGCACCTGATCAGATCTCTAACCCTAAGTTCTCAATCAATGGTTCTCTCTCTCTCTCTGTATCTATATACACGTATTTGTATGCATGTATGTTTTTGTACCTTATTAATTAGGTTTACTTTGATTTACAGTGTTGCAGCTCTTGAAATCTTCTCAGATGCAGCATGGATTGCGGCATGGGGATTACACTCGCTACCGGTACGAATTGCACTGGCCTTCTAAGTAATTAGTGGGGAAAATTCTGTATTTTTGCATCGATTTTTATGTGGTAGTCTGGTATTGATTCGACTGAGTTACAGGAGGTACTGTACTGCTCGATTGCGGAGATTGTACAAGTCATTGAAGTTTACTCATGGCCGTGGCAAGTACACCAAAAAAGCCATAACCACATCTACAGTCACTGAAGTGAGGTGTGCGTTTTTCATGTTTTGTGTTGTTAAGGTTTTTTATTAATATTATTATTATTATTATCATTGTCAGGTTACTGGGTTGAATTGAATTTGTAATCGATAATGTTGTTCTTGGATTAAGTTACTGGGTTTTTCATGTTTTGCGTTGTTAAGTTTTTTTTTTTTAAATCTGTGTTCCCAGTGTTCCCGCCTAATTATGTGGTAAATTGGGTATATATGCCTTAGTGTCAGGGTGCAAGTAGAAACACACATAACGTAGTGAATAGTTGTAGAGTCTTTGTGATGTCTTTCTTCATTATTGATTTATTTTCTAGAAACTTTTGACCTATCTGTAGGCCATGAGCAAGTATGGAACTATTGACATGACTGGAGTTTGAAGTCTATGCAGCATGTTATAAACCTATGGGGGATATAAACACCTTAAATCAACGCTGACACAAATGGAGAGAGGTTCATGTAATCCATAAGGTTTAGACGAAATATAGGTGCAATGAATTCATTGTTACAGACATTGCCTAGAGATGGCATGATTCATTTCGTGATAAGGCGTTTCATGTTTTTACATCACTCTATCTATCTATCTATCTATTTGTCGCTTTCCATAATTGATCTTCAAATCTTATTTAGTTGTTTTTGAAAAGCTTTAAAATGTTACACCTACTTAATGTTCCTTTTCCAAATAATCAATTGTGTCTCTTTTTTCTCATCATTCAGCCTATCGTGACATCTGCACCACTATGATAATATATCATCAATCAGACTACTAGTTCTCCCTCCAAATCCTCCCACATTAAAAACCTGGGTATTTTTGATGGGCTAGATACCATTGAACTGAAGAAACAAAATCGTGTATTTTGTGGGACTAGCACAGTTTATATGCCTCGCGGTTATAAAGTGCAATCAATTGTATATAGATTAGCAGATCTAATTATCCCAATATTTAAGTAGGTTAGCATTTCAAATCTGTCCGTTAACATTTGACGTTTCTGAATCCAATGTAGGTTTCTCCATTTGGTACTTTATACAGCCGAAAGAGCTTGGAGCCATGCCATGGAAAAGAAAACGTTGTCACTTCGAGATGGTCCGAATGCACGCCCACGCAACTACCTCATTGGTAGGCTGAGAAAGGCAGTAAAATGGGCAACTCTTTTTCAAGATTTGTGTTCCATCAAGGGAGATTCCAGATCATCTTTGGAAGCTGAGGTGTGTTTTTTCAGTTCAGCTACTTGGGATGCTATTTTTGCAGCTATTGCTTGTAAGAATTTCAAGTTTTCTTTTAATTTTTGAACAATGTCCTTTTCTTTAAGTGTAAGATCACCATGTCTTAATCTTCCAGGGGTTCTTTACTTGTTTTGGCTGTTAGAGAGGTTTTAAGCTTTCAATGACATTTCATAGCAATCATGAAATTTTAATCCTATAAATGATTATAGGATAGACAGTTTTTTGGCTATAATGTTAGATATAGAGTCAGTCAACCCACACTCACCTATAATCTTGCAAGTTGTGGTTTAGGAAACACTAGAATAACTAGAAAGTCAAACACCCTGAGAAAAAACCTGAATGATCTCTTTAGAACCATGACAGCTTCCAGACTTGGCAATAAATTCAGAAATAAATGAGCAAAATATCTCACGAACTCTCCAGAAAGACTTTGCCCATTTTGCTGAAAGGGATGGATAATCTTATACAAATTAATAGGTTGTGATGCTTAGTTACAAGATTTGTCAATTTCGAGCCTACATGGTTGATCTGAAAAGGTAATTCCTGGATGTATCTGTCAAAAAGAAAAGAAGGGGAGGGGGTTGGGGGTTGCTGGTTGCAAGGTAAGCAAAATAAAACTAGCAATCTTCTTGATCAATTTAGTAGGCCATCATTTCATGGGGGATGTTGTCCAAAAATCAAAAGGAGGAATCGCCAAAGGAGTGCTTGAGTTAGCTCAACCCATCCAACTTTTACCTCAAGGTTCCATGTCTCTTGTGGTAATTACAACTCTTTCAAGTCATTTCGTAGTATTTAAACCATTAAAGGAAATATGACAATTCCTGCTTTTTGATGTTTATTGGAAATTTAGTTCCCTCCAAAATTATATGTGTGGGCTTCGTTAATTGCTTGTAAAAAATGATGAGAAAATTGTTCGCTTGTTTGTAATAAGGTGAATTCGGGCATGATGCCTCAATTTACAGGTTTTTCTCCCTCATTCTGGCTCTTGTTGTTGATTCTTTATTTGCTTACAACAAAAAAGGTAAAGATGCTTTGCAAAATTATGAAGAGTAATAGTCATTATTATAGGCGTATACATGAATGTGGAAAATTTATGCACTCATCTGGGAAATCAAAATGTACCATTATTTTAAAGTTCTAAGAGGATAGAAGATGGAAGTCGAAGAAGTTAAAGTTCAAAGGCATTAACGAGAAAAACATGGGCAATTGTGGAGAAAGAACTTTTAGCCTTTAGGTGATAGGTTTTTAAGATAAGTACCAGCATACCAAATTTTGAAATCTATAATTGTGGTGTGAGGGGAGAATTGTGAAGTGTAATGGTCCTGGATCACATCGTCATGAATGACCATCTGTTCCCCCTACGGGCAAGGAGAATAAAAGGGTGGCGACTATTACTTGTGCTTCTCAAAAGGATAATTGTATGTGGTGGCTTCCAGGCCACTCATACTAAACCAATTTCTACCGACAGTTAAAAGGCTGCCGGTGCTTCACTTTCACACAATGATAATCTCTATAAAATATTCTCTCAATGATAAAATAATATTTTGTTATCATCAAAATTTCTCCTGACATATGACTACAAAATAAAATAGCATTGCTTTACAAGATTTACCCAAGTCATAATCCTAAACCAAAAAACTTCCCCCAGTATAGCAAAACTCTCGGTCATCCGATAATAATATATTTACTTCCTAATATTTCTAAATCCCATTGAAAGAACTCAAGAGTGGTAACTTAATTAGAAAACAAACATTCATATTATAGAGCTCTCCTGGTTAGAAATTATAAAAGTCGGAAGAGTTTGGAATGGCCACTCCTTAGTTATGACATTGAAGAACAAAATTACAAAGGAAGGGAGAATGAATAAAATTGTTGATTAACCCGTTAGTGTTCTATTTTTTAGCGTAATAAAAGCTTTTCCTTTCGATTTTTTTTTTAGTTGCTATCTTTGTTTGTATTGGATATACATTAATTTCTTGGATATATTTTTACATATTGAAAATTTTAACGTAGTAAGTATGAAAATAGTTCACAGTGTTGGTTTGAGATTCTGTGAATACAGTTTGGCTCCCCAATGGCCAAATTCTGGTTCCTTCCCTGGCTGTAGTGCCAAATTTTTGCAATCTAGATACAAAATTAACAAGAGGGATGCCAGGATGGGAACAACTAGACAAAGAGAGTCAAGCAATTATAGAAACACATTAGCAAAAATGAGGTTGGGATGAAAGTATTGTTAGACAAGTTGAAAGTATGATGAATGAGAACCAAGAAATATGATTAAACTTTTTTAAGATATGTGCCTTATGGATTGTTTATCACATCAAGAAACCTCTTCATGATTCAAGTTGAAGAAGGTACAAGGATAAGAGCTAAGAAAGTGTAATTCATTAATCATTCATGCATATGTTATTTAGTTAAACAAATTCAAGTCAAGTTTTGTCTTCCTATTTCCATTAATAAGATGTTTAGCTTATTTGATGGCTTTAAAAGCTTTAACTTTTTTTTTTCCTCCCCAGGGGGATACTAATAATTCTTTTTGTCAATGGGGGTACAATAGAATTTTCCAAGTGATTTGGGGAGCTTGACATGTCGTCCTCTTCGGGGGAGCTTGACATGCAATCTATCTTTTAATGTTTGGAATCAGGCAGCATGTGTATATTTAATTTTTCTGTTACATTCTGTCATCGATCATCTATTCCCACTGATTTTGTGGCTTGAATTTTGAATGATTTTACTTGTTTTTCACTTTTAAGTGACATTCTTATCTTTTACTTAATGATTTACAACCTCTTCGTTTTATATCAAGCAAGCTTTGATCTCCAATTTGTAGGCCTATGCCTCTTACATGAAAGGGAATTTACTGTTTGAAAAAGAAGAGAACTGGAATGTTGCATTAAAGAGTTTCAAGAGTGCCAGGTATGTTTTATTTTGCGTAACTATAGAATTAAAATGCTGGTGTCTCTTCTTCACGGTTTACTTCCCATTTTGGATTAACTTGCAAATCTTTTGCATGTTTTTATGCTTGGCTTATTCAAGTCGCATTATTCCCCTTCTTATTTGGTCATCTAGGATGTTGTTCCAGTCAAGAAAATATTTCTCCTCCTTTCCTTTTATTAGATGGCCATCCCCTTTAACATAGTTGTGTTCGTAGTTATCAAATCGTGTATCGGAAGGTGTATCATTTTTTAAAAATAATGTATCGTATCACATATCGTAAGATACGGTGCAATTTTAAATAAATAATAAAAATATATATATACATTTAAAAAATATTATACATTCATAAAAACATAGCATTTCATTAATACTCCACCAACTATTCAAGTCATCAACATAGTCCACTAACATTATAATGCAAAGTTCACAACCATAGTTCACTAATTCAAACTTAAAACATCATTGGGCTTTGTAAATAAATTAAAAAATTAACATTAATCAAGATTCAGAAATTTTGATATAAAACAAAAAAAATTGGCTTTGTAAATAAATTAACATCATTTCTTCCACCGTACAAGACCACATGTTTACCGAAGTACTTGCCTAGTCCAAAATGACATCGTTCCATAATTTTTTTTTTAAAAAAAATCAGTCTACTTAGGCCCAAATGACGTCGTTCCGTAAAAAAAAAAAAAACAGCCTTTGCACGTATCGTGTATCGGACGATGCAGCGCAAAAACAATACAGAGCTACGATCCGTAGCGTTTTAGCCCTGTATCGTACGATACTAACAACTATGGTTGTGTTCTTTTTAGATGCTAGATTAGATGACTAGAAGCTTCTTTGAGAAGGTTTTAAATTCTAAATTTGATGGTTTCCTTCCCCTGCATAAATTAATATGTGTTATTGTTTAATGTGGGATGGTTTATTGTATGTGTCTGTAGGATTGGTTGTGCGCTCTAAGAGGGTTGTCTACTTACTTGTTAGCAAATAATAATAATAATAATAATAATGATAATGATGATGAAAATTAGTAACAAGAATAATTATTATAATGTGCTGGCTATCTTTGTCAACTTGATAGGGCTGTTTATGAGGAGCTTGGGAAATATGGAGACTTGGAGAATCAACAATTGTGCCGTGAACGTGTTCAGGAACTGGACCCGAATATACGGTATTGTCTACACAAAATTGGAGAGTCAAATCTACAAACTTCTGAACTTGTGCACATAGATGAAATGGAAGGACCTGCGCTGGACCTTTTTAAAGCTAAATTGGAGGTGAGTATATTATTTCAATGATGGGCCATTAGTGTGGTATGCATGATTGATTTATTGTTGTAAGACGGTTGCTTGTGCTGCTTCTCAGATGAAGAACTGGAGAACAACGTCCCAACACACATTACTTCTCAATAATCTTGTCTTGTATTCTCTTGATTTGCAGGCTGTTATGGCAGAGGCTAGATCTCAACAGGCTGCATCTATGACTGAATTTAATTGGCTAGGTCATAAATTTCCAATTTCAAATGCCAAGACACGGGTTTCCATATTGAAAGGTCAGTACTAAATCTCTTATAGTAAAACAAAAGGGTCCCCTGGTTCCAGGGTAAAATGGATTTGTCAAGTATGTCTAAATGTTAGCTTTAACTTTTTTGTATCCTAGCATTGACAATTTACATGCAATCATTAACCTCCCTACCCCTTCCAAAAAAAAAAAATTCTTTTGATTATTTTCGGGTCTTCTCCAAGTAGTGATTGATGGCATGTTTGGTATGGCAACATGGTTTTGATGGCTTGATGTTGCATTAAGAAGTAGATTTTTTTTTGGGTACAAATATACAATTTGTTTTGGATGATCCGCTAGGCAATGCTTGTAGGAAACATCTTGTCCCCTGGAAAATTACATTAAAAAGTTGGTATGCAGCACATAGGCCTATATGATTTAATTCACCACAGCACGAGCTTGGAAGTTATCCCTGTTAACTTTGTTAAGGTGAATTTTTTTTTAATGAATGCACTCTGAAAATGTTTTTGCAATATACTTCCAGGGAAAACGGCCTAATTTAACCTTCCAATATGACTAGCTGACACTAAAACTGTGCTGATGTTGAACCAAATATCTTTCTTGATACCACTCCACTTTGGCATGTTTATATAGTCTGAGATTAATTTTCAATAACAATCAATTTGGGATTTCTGACTCAAACTTTTAATTATTGTGTAACAAATTCAATCAGCTCAGGAATTGGAGAAAGATCTTCATGGTCCAACAACAAACTCTCTTCCAGCTGAGAAAAGGCTTATTGTGTTCGACAAAATTTTTGCCGCATACCATGAGGCCAGAAGTTGCATCCGTAGTGACTTGGTATGGAGTGTTAGTTATGAATGCAATAGTATGTTTATATGTCATCAGTTATTCCTTCCACAATTTCCTTTTACTTCTCGTATTTGCCCCTCCAAATGTTAACCACTCCCCCAACCTCGGGGAAAAAAAGAAAGAACCAAAAGTGGATGGGCTTTGATCTTTCTGAAGCAAACAAATTGGTTAATGAATCAAAGCACGACTTGTTTTGAGCATAATTTTTCATAAGATTGATTCTGGGATTCCTTGTGTTTTAGGTTACAGCAGGTAGTTCTGAAAACCTGAAAGATGATCTGAGTGCCCTAGATAAAGCTATTGGCGCTGTATTGGGACAACGAACTATTGAGCGGAACCAGTTGTTAGTTAGCTTAGCTAAAAGTAAACTTAATAAGGTCCGTGATGACAAAACTGAGAAAGTCACCAAGCCTGAAGAGCTTGTCCGATTATATGATCTTTTGTTACAGGTGAGAGACCACACTCCTAAACTCTTAATTGTTACTTTGTGTTTGTACTATCTACATCTAGGGATGCCTGGACCAAAGTAGCAATATTATTCTCATGATATAGCTTGAGCAACTGATCTTTCTATTTGGCAGAATACAGCTGATCTTTCTGATTTAGTTAGCTCTGGAAGAGATAGAAAACCAGAAGAAGTGGCATTTGCTGAAGAATGCGAACTCAAAAGTTTGGTCTTTCGAGCAGAAAGGTTTGCATAATAGGAACTTTATTTATTTGCAGAATAAAAGTTTAATGGCTTAGGATCTTACTTTACTCACGTCTATCAATATGGATTGCACCATTTCTTAGAATAGGACCTTTTCTGAAATTTTATAGTTTTTTATATGTATTTGATTTTTAGAACTCCTAGACAAGATTTTTAAAGCCTGTGAATACCCTTAGCTAGCAAAAAAATACCTGACAAGAAATTCTCTATGTCCAAGGAAACTGTGTGGTTTATAGTTGGATCTAGCTGGGTTAACCTAATAGTTTCTGTTCTCTAGTTTAGGGAAGATGGTTTACTGAAAGTAATTTAACCCACATGTTTGAGCTTTGATACCATAGAGACTTTGTCGTGACTCTTTGCTGTTGGCTTTTCATGTCCCGTTTCACAGTCTTATAATCTAGAGCTATGTCTTGTGTTAAATGATAGTTAGTCATGTCTTTTCCTAATGCATCAGGTTACAGGCTCTGGCTCTCCCACCCTTGAACTTGAATTTTATTAGTTATTGCTGGTGTTCAAATTGATCTTGGATAGACGTCATAATATTTTCACTGCGTCGCGATTGTTGTTGCCTCTATTCTCTATTGTGTCTTTGTCTTGCGCCATCTCATCTTACTTTTTTCATGGCTTTTTGTATGAGCTTGTATGTTTTGAGGAAGACATGCTGCATTGGCATCATGAAGTGATCTAGGAAGAATGTATATTTGCTCTCAGTAATTTTCTGCTGTAAATGTGTTTAATGAGGATACTTTTCTGCTGTCAATGTGTTTTAATGTGTAGTCAATGTGTTTATTAGTTGTCTCAATCGCTTGGCATCAGCATGTTTTATGTTCCATGAATCTTTTGGCTTGTCTTGATCTTCCAATCACGTTATAGAAATGTTTTTGGTTCTGAAACTTCGGATTTTGAGAAGCCTGTTGGATGATATTAAGGTGTCATGCTGTCCATTTTTCACGACGCACTAAACTGTTTTGATGGCAGGATTATGTTTCTTTTGTACCATACTATCACCTGTATGTTTTTGTTTATGCCAAAATGTGAATCTTTGTGAGTGACATATCACCCTTGGCTTGCTCTTTGGATAATTTCTATGCAGTGCATTGTGCCAATTTTACTTACTCGATCGTTCTATACATATTATAATATCAAGTATCATTTTCTCTGGTGCTGATCCCAGTAATCATGGTGTTTCTGCTTTGCATATTTACAAATTTGATTCTGCTGTAGTGCTCTCCTTGATAACAAGTTTTTAGGAGAACATAAAAAATGTTACATTTCTCTCAGTTCACATTTGATTGGAAGACCTCCATCCCATATTGTTGGCAGGTGTTTTTACTTGGCTAAATCCTACAGTTCTGCTGGAAAGAGGACAGAAGCATATGCTTTGTACTGCCGAGCTCGCTCTCTAGCTGATACTGCCCTGAAAAAAATTCAGAATTTGACTACCCCTGATCAGGTGTTTACATTCACAAAGGCAGTGTGGTTTTGGTGACTTTTTTAAAGTACTTTTGTCCAACGGCTCTATGCATCATACATAAGAACTTGCATAAACTATCTATTCTAATTTTTGTGGTTGACACCCACAATTTCTTTCTGACATCATATCAGACTGAGTTCCTCTATTGTTTTACTGTCTCATTTGGGTAATGACTACTCAGTAATCATTGGGCAAGCAGATAATCCAGTAGCAGCACTGTTGGGAATTATCGAATTTCGCAATTTGCTGAATTATTCTTGTAGGATTTATCACTGCGCTGATGCTAATAAAGTGTCATTTAATACCAGTAATCAAAACATAGATGATGTTGTGAGTACTTGGTTTTGAGTGCCTTTTACTCATTTCTATTTTCCTTCCTTAAAACAGGTAACAATCAAGGAATTGGAGATGTTATACAATGACAGTAGATCCAATAGTTGTATAGAGCATGCAACTGGTGTTATGGAGGAGCAGAAAGCTCCCGATAATCTCTCAAAAAAGATCTCTACTTTATCACTAACGATAAATGACAAGAAGGTACTTTATGTTGCCACATACTTTTCTGAGGTAAATATTTAGTACGAAGTATATTTCAGCAACAATGGTGGAGGTAGCATATGTATGTGTAGATAGTGAAGCAGATAGTGACCATTCTTTATATATTTTTTTTGCTGGACATCTATTGGTGCTTTTTCTCAAAGGAACGGAAAAGAAGAGACTGATTTAGATTGACAATGTTAGAGGCGTTCAACTGACCTTTAATGAGTTACTGACGATGGGAATTGTGCTCTTACAATTGTATTATACTCGTCCCCCCACCAGAAGAGGAGAGAGAGAGAGAGAGTACCCATTTATAATAGCTTAAAGAGTTTTTTTGAAGTATATTTTTGATAGATGGTGAGATTTGTCTTTGTGTTTTCATACTCTAAAAATCGGTCTAATACGCTGATTTAACTTTTGTTTCAGCTGGAGAAATTTCTTATCGAGAAATTGGATTCTTACGAATCTGCAGTTGGTGATTCCAACACGAGAGGAATTCCTCGT
>CM042192.1:4270014-4294067 GCA_023539305.1 Ilex asprella
TTACGAATCTGCAGTTGGTGATTCCAACACGAGAGGAATTCCTCGTATTGATGCCTTCCCACCTGCCTTCCAAGCAACTCCTCGCAATCCAATTGTTATAGATCTTGCATATAATTCAATTGAGTTCCCATCACTTGAGAACAGGATGAAGAAAGACAAAAAGGGCTTCATTAGTCGGCTTTGGCGATAAGCTGTTTGGGTGGCTTTGAATCCATGGGATTTTTTTGTTACTCAAAATTTAAGGTCCATACGAGGAAAACATGAGGAAATGAGTACTTTTCCAAATCTGAAATTTTTGGTTCGCTAGATTCTGTCGAACAAAAATAACTTGAAATGGGACTCTGTCAACAAATTTCCTCACCCATTTCTGCTCTGACTGCAGTGGAATTGATGAGATTGAATATAATTTTGGAGTTCAATTTGCCTTGGATATGAATTACTTCTTTGTTTCATAGTTTTGAGAGATTGACTTTGCTATTGGCTTTCCTTCTGAGAAGGTAATTTGTTTTATAGGGAAGTATTGTGTGTGAAAAACATATCGAATGCACAAATAGGGGCTGAGCTAAGCAATGTGGAATGGGCATTATTCACTTGGGATAATTAGGGCTAAGTCTTTTGTAGGGAACTTTTGACGAGTTAAGTCTATCGCTCAAATATATTTGAGAATAACCCTTTTATAATCTTTTAGTTAAGTCCAAATTGTTTTAATAACTTCAAAGTACCTTTCATATGAAGTTGAAAGCAGGCTTCAACATTCAATTGGTTTCCTAACTGGAAAAACGCTCAATTTACGCTCAGGTCTGTTTCCTAACGGGCATTTCTTCAAGGAGCAGTCTTCTACCCCTCAGTTTACGCTCAGATTTGACAGTAAGGTTTTTCATAAAATTTGAAATTTAAATTCATGAGTATGTATTATCTACATTATTCTTCTGATAATGCCTCGTCTTCATACAGCTTCTTGACTTCGCTGACGGGACATATACTAAATGCCCGGTCTACCGAGCAAGGTAATCACTACTCATTATGAGACTAGGTCCAGACGAGCGATTTTTGTCAAACCTATTAATTGCAGAGGGGGGAGTAGATATTGGGACCAAGTATAATTTTAAAAAATTTGAGATTTATTAGAGATTTGTCCCCACTGAATTTTTTTTAAAAAATTTAAGGGTAGTTATGTTATTTTGATAAATATATGAGTCTCACCTGTAAATATCAATGGAAGATGATATAAAAATTTTGGGCATTTAAAAATTAACTAATATGCTATGAAATAAGTTAGTCATCTCATTTGTTTTATGTTTATACATTGAACTAAATTTGGGGTTTGTAGTCACATTCTTTGTTTTATATTTATATGTTAGAATTAAAAATTAAGGTTTGTAGTTTTTTTTTAAGGTTTATTTTTTAAATGTTGAATTGAAATTAGCGCATGTAGCTCTCTGTTGTATTTTATTTGTTAGATGTTGAATTGAAAATATGAAATTGGGGCTTGTAATCATCTCTTATGTTTCATTTTTTTATGTATTGAATTGAAACTATGATGTGTTAAGCAAAAATTGAAACTAGGATTTGTAGTCCTGTATTTACTTTTCTATATTGAAATAAATTTGGGACTTGTAGTCATCTTTTATGATTTATTTTTTATATATATTTAATGGATATTTGAGTTTGTAGTTCTCTCTATTGTTTTATTTTTATATGTTGAACTGGAATTAAGACTTGCAGTCATCTGATTTGTTTTATTTTTATTTGTGAAATTGAAAATGGGACTTGTAGTCCTCCATTATAATTAGACTAAATTATTTTGATTTGGTAGTTTGAATAGTTTTATTGTGATAAGTTAAGTACTTCATATACCTAGGTTTAACTTACTAAAATATTATAGTTTAAGTTAGTTTCGATTGTTTATTAAAATTTAATGATAAATATTAAGTTTGTGATTGAAAATTTTAATTTTTGAATTAGTTATGATTTTTAAAAAAAATTAATATATGATTGAGCCCAATTTTGAGGTTTAAAATTTTTTTGTTAGGTCTTATAGATAAATCTATAATAAGTTTTTTTTGTTGACTCTTTTTGTATATTACTCATGTCTATGAATTGCGTCTTTAATTTGTGTTCTATTAATAAAACTATACTTTTGTGAATATTTTAAATTTTAATATTAATATAGTATAGGTTGCCCCCACTAGAGAAGATGTCTGACTCCGCCCCTGTACACATCTCTTAGTAGCTTCAAGTCATATGCACTATTTAATCCTTTTATCCCTAATATATTTACTAGAATTTTAAACTTTTAAGATTTCATTTATCATAGATTATATATAATTCAAAAATTTTACTAACAAGTATTTATCAAGTAAACTTGAACAAGAATTTAAACTCGTCACGATCTTAAGCTTAAAAAATTATAAACAAATAAAAAATAAATATATTCAAACTCGACAAATTAGACTTAATTAACACATCATAATACATTATTAGGGCATGACATGTTTTTGTGTCCATAGCCATAATTGATCTTAGTCTAGAAATAGAGGAGCTCGACGGCTGGATGGGCGTGGCGGATGTTGTAACCTTTGTCCCCTGGTCCAGATTAGCTGGCCCAGGGTCTCAAAAACGTTCGTGTCGGCTTGGCGCGCACCAGCAGGATTTATGGACAGCTAAAGCGTAAATCCCATTTTGTCCCCGGAAAGATACAAAGCATTTTAATTTGTCCCCCGAGTATTAATTTTTTCACATTGCTCTCTCAAAGAATAAAAAACTTTGTTATATGATTCACTATTTTGTTTTTATTTAGTGGTCCCTCTATTTTGTAATTTTTAATTGATTAATTCTCTTTTTATCCTTAAAAGATACAAAAATTCTCAATTTACTTCCCAAATATTATTTTTTTCACATTATCTCCTTAAATAATAAAACATATTAAAATGTAGTCTACCGTCTTATTTATGTTTGGTTGTTCGTCTATTTTATCATTCTTGATTGGTTGATTTGGCACAAAATAAAGAAATAATTAAACCAAAATAAGACAGTGAACCACAATATATTATCAATGGACTTTGGGTCTAATGTTACTTCATATCTTGTGAAGACTCTGCCTTCTTGAGGTCAATAGTTTAAGTTCCTCCTCCTCCTCCCCCAACCAAAAAAATTAAAAAAAATAAAAGAAAGAACCACAATATACTATTTTTATTTTTTAAAGGGCAATATAGAAAAATTAGTCATTTGAGGGATAAATTGAGATTTTTTATTTTTTTAGGGGTAAAATGGGATTTTCTCCACAGACAAAAAGATTAAACTATGGTTTGAGAGGGAAAAAGTTTGAGAGGGGGGAGGGGGGGGGGGGCGGGGGAAAACAGAGGGTATTTTAAGTGACAGCCATGAAAAACCGGGAAAGCTGGTCCCCCTATTTTCATCAACCATTTCATTGTCTCCTCCATTTTCGGTCCCTTTCCTACCCAAAAATATCAATCAAACCCTCCCCATTTCTCTGCACATTATTCTTCTTCTCCAACGTTTTTGAATTCAGAATAGCTTATTGGATCTTCGTATTTTGTTTATGTGAGAATCGTTATTCGTTTTTCTTCCAGAAATTTCGATTACCTTCTAGGGCTTGGTTCTTGATTTTGAGGCCATTGCATGAGTGAATTCTGATAGAAATATCTGAAATCGGGCCGAGTAAGATACGTTTATTGATATTGCGGGTGGGCTGTGATGTTGGTTTGGATCAGATGCAGGAAGGAAAGATGCATTTTGCGAGACTCGACGACTCGCCGATGTTTCGGCAACAGGTAATCATTATGGATTCGTTGTCTGCCAAAATGTTATCGGTGTACTTGAATCATACGTTGGATCGTTTTATCACCTATTTTTAGGTGTCGAATCTAGGAACTTTGTATTTTAGATTGTTTTGTCTGAAATTACACGGGAGTGGTTACAATAACTGCTGGATTTTATTTTGTTTCCTTTATACAATTATACAACATTTGATGTTTGGTCATGTATACGGGCTCAACATCTGGTATGATGTTCACGGGCTTGAAACTCCAAATACGATTAAACTGTTTTATTTTGGTGTTTTGTGGTCTAGTAAAATCACATTATAGAACTCAAGTTTGTTAGCTGCTCCATCAGTTGCATTGGTGCTTAATATATGGTATGATTTTGATGATTGTATTTAGATGACTTGAAGGATTGCTTGTGAATTCTCACTGGTGCTGAAAATAGCACGCTGTGACTTTTTATTATTCACTTTAACCTTCTAAATATACTATTGTTTTACTTTATTTGAATGCACCTTTTCGAGCTCCCTAAACTTAATACCATCAATAATGCTATTTGGACCTAATTGACCATAACCCTTGGATTGATTGTGGGTCTAAACAAATAGTAGGGTCCACTATCAATCTAATTATGAATGATTAAGTCAGTAAAATAGGTCCATATAGCATTGCTCATATATAGCTCTTGATCGGGGGTGTCCATGCAAATTTTTTTTTGAATTAGTCAGGGCCGAAACCTGTGCTGTGGTGAGGCTCGGCCATGCTAGATGTGAGGGCTTGTGCCACAGCCCAGCTCATGGCAGTTGCTGATTGCCAGTTTTGTTGGCTGGCTGGGCAGGGTTGACCGTGAACGAATTTTTACATTAGAAAGTAGTGAATTATAATTTCTAAAGTGTTTAAGTTTATAACTTACAACTTATTATTTCTATGACTTCTTTAGTTGTATATTTATGATCATTATAAGATTATATCTTAGAGCTTATATACAGAAAATTGAAAATTCGATGGGTCAGTCTGTGGGATGGAGTTAGTGCTGTAGTCTACCCCAAGACTACTCGGTCTTGGTCCAGGTCGTGGGAGCAATTTTAGGGTTGGGCTGAGTATAAGCCAGATTTCTTGTGCCCGTTTCTTGTGCCGGGCATGCTTGGGTAGCACGGTGTAACTTAACTTGAATTCTTTTATTCATTGGTTCATGAACATCACTTTTAGGTTTAAGTATTGGCAAGATTTGGATGACAGAGAGATTTTTCAAGTGGATTTGAAATGTTTGACTAATCATAAAAATGTTAGGTTCAAAATTTTGTTGAAACCAAAACTAAAGATATAGCTCACTTTTCATTAGATTTGAGAGGAGTCACTTTTCGTTTAACGTTTGAGGGGAATACTAATATCTTATGGCAAAATCTATTGCAATGCTCACACTTAAGGAAAAAATAAATTTTTTTCATAAGAATCTCATAATTTTCATTCACCGAAATCTCGTCTTTCATAAACTTTATGTGACTGAGTGTGAATGGGACGGGTGATTAGGAAAACAGATATAGACACTGAAAATGTATCAGTAACATTTTGGAGGCCGTGTTTGTTATGAATAAGATTGGGAAAAGACTACCTAAGTGTTGTTATACTACTATCTTTTCTTTACTCCTTTGCAATGAATTTTAAGTTTTGTGTTGATATTTAAGCAGAATACAAATAATATCGACTTGTAAAGCCTATGGTAGACATTCTTGTTGTCGTTAAGATGTATGTTGACTATATGTGAAGGCTAAACACTGCATTGTTTGGTGAAGCAGATCCAATGTTTGGAAGAAAGTGCTGAAACATTGAGGGAGAAAAGTTTAAAGTTTTATAAAGGATGTCGAAAATACACGTAAGTCTAAAATCTATATTATCTATCTCCACTTTTTTATATCATGACCTTAACTTCATAGTTGCTTTGAAGAGAATGGTTCAGTCAATATGTAATTTCTTTTTAAGCTTTATGTCAGATTCATAGATTGTTCTAATTTCAAAATATGCAATAATATCTACAACATGCTTTGATATTCTAGTTTTTTCATTTTTTCAAAAATTAAAAAAAAGCATAATGTGAATGCTAAATGCGGATTTTTTCAGAAATCTTCATGTATGTGTTCATGTCCTCATCATCGTTTTCACAAAAATATGTTTTGTTGGAGTGAGAACAGAATTTTGTGAAAGAGAGAACAATGAAGTCTTCCAAGAATATGATACAGTTATTGGTTGGTGTTGATTGTTTATTTTTGACGGATTTGGTAATGCTCGAAAAACAATTACGTGATTTTGGAGAGTAAAATAATGTATCTAGTAAACTAAGGCAGAAGGTCTGTTCATAAGTTAAGGTCAATTTGCTATTGATCCACATGTGTTGTCCCGAATCAATGTTTACATAGTTGCTTCCAATCCCAACATGGTTCAAGGTATCGGCCGAGTCCGATACGACTCGGCCACTGTCAATACGATAACGGTGCACGAATCGTAGAAATCACAATTAATATCGTCGATATATCGTACGTATCGGCCAAAATCAAATGAATCGGGGATCACTCAGTTCGACTCGGCTGATTTCCATTCAAGTCATACCGATTTGGATGTGAATCGTTCGACCACACCAAGAGAACAGAGTGTGCAAAAAAAAAAGGCAAAAGAGAAGAATTAATAGAATTTTAACTCAATTGTTTTGAGCCCTAAATCATAACTTTTTGCCATTATGTAAACAGATCGAGTAAAGAGAAAATTAGCAACACATACCCATAAATCCTCTAAAGAATCACCTTTCTCAGTTCTCAGTCTTACAGAGCTATTTCTTCTTCTTCTTCTTCTTCTTTGCACCAGATATCCATCGATGAAACCCTAGATCACAGGCAGCGGAGCATCTCGATCGCAGATAGCAAAGCTTCGATTTCCATGTGATATTTTTGAGCTCGAGCTCTCGATCGCAGGAGCTCTTGATCGCAGGAGCATCGTCTCTGTGCTCTTTCTCTCTTTGTTTCTCCGTTCGTCGAAGAGTTGAAGAGAGATTTTGGATCAAAATACGGGAGACTTTGGCTAAAAGTCCTAAAAATTTATTCTCCTCCGTTTTTTTTTTGTTTTTTTGGTTTTGGCCTAATTTTTTTAATTATATAATTTTTAATATTTATCATATAATCTAATTAGAACTTCACTTCTTAAGTTTACTTTTGTATATGTATTGAAGATTTAATAATTAAATGCATAGTTATCAAATTGTGTATCGGAAAGCGTATCGTTTTTTAAAAATCGTGTATCGTATCGCGTATCGTAAGATACGGTGCAAATTTAAATAAATAATAAAAAAATATATATACCTTTGAAAAAAAATCATACACTCATAAAAACATAACATTTTATTAATACTCCACAAACTACTCAAGTCATCAACATAATTTATTAATATTATAATGCAAAGTTCACAACCATAGTTCACTAATTCAAACATAGTTTATGAAAATAGGATGCCGGTGATGCCACTGTTTCACAAAATTAAAATTAATCAATATTCAGAATTTTTATACAAATATATTAAAAAAAAAAAGATACGTATACTATTTTCAAGCATGTAAATTTTTTGTATATATTTTCACAAAAAAAAAGAAGATATGGTATGTTTGAATTGGCATAAAACGAAATCGTAAAAAAAAAAAAAAACTGTTTTTGTACGTATCGGACGTATCGTACCGATAAGTAAAAATATATTGTGTATCGGACAATACGATGCAAAAACGATATATAACTACGATCCGTATCGTTTTAGCCTGTATCGTAACGTATCGTACGATACTAACAACTATAATTAAATGTGCATTATGGAGAAAATACATATAATTTCTAATTAGATACATATTAAATGAAGAATTTATTTATAAATGGATTTTCATTTTTAAGCTATTAAGTTGACTATATATATACACTTATATTTTTTTATAATTTTTAAAAATTATAAATTAAATTATAAAATCCTTGAATAAGGATGATAATAAATATTTTTCGATAGCATCCTTATATTCTTTTTTTGTAAATATTAATGTGTTAAATAATGTCTTTTAGGGATATGATGCATAAAAGATGATGTTTATATTTATAACAATTTTTTAAAAAAATTTTGAGCCTTCTATATAGCGTTTTGGGCGTATCGGCCGATACCGCGCCGCGATCGATGTGTCTCAGTGGCCTCCGAGTGAAGGTCCGATACTGCAACTTCGAATCATGAATTTCAATAACAGATGATTCAGTCTGTAACCAACTAGGTCTATTTGGTTATAGATCCAGTTTGCTTTTAACTGTGGGTATTATTATTTGTTTTTTTTTGTTAGATTTTGTTGTGGGCGGGCCTTGAAGCATGGCTAGTTTACCCTGGTGTAGGATTGACATTTAACTTTTTCCGAATAATTTGGGAGTCGTTTATGCTTTGAAGTGATAAGTCATGCTTTTCTTATATATTACTTTGTGTTTCTGTTTTTTTTCACTCCTTTTTATTATTATAAATGAGGTTACCCTATGTAGTTAACTTAACACATTCAAATATTTAGGCAAACAATTTGTAAGGTCTAATATAACATCTTAAACATCCACATTAGCATTGTAGACGACTTGAAATTTCAAGCATTTAAAGCTTCTAGATGGAGGAATGCATCTAGTGTATTGTGTGATAGACGCATATCTCTTGAGCTAAAAGGTAAGTTCTATGGAATTACCACAAGACGCGCCACGTATTGTAGTACTGAGTGTTGGACAGCTAAGAAACAACATGTTCAAAAATTAGGTGTGACAAAAATGAGAATGTTATAATAGATGTGGGGTAGAACTAAAAAAAATAGAATTTGGAACGATTATATCCGTGAAAAAGGTAGAGCTAATATCTATAGAAGATAAATTTAGGGAGAATCGACTTAGATTGTTTTGACATACTTATAAATGACTTATTATGGCACCAGAGAGAAAGAATGATATGATAGCTATTGATGGTAAGTGTAATGGTAGTGGAAGTCCAAAGTTAACTTTAAAGTAATAAAGAAAAATATGATAACTTATGGTTTAACAAAAAATATGACTCTTGATAGAACATAATAACGAGAGAGGATTCATATAGCCGACCCCAAAAATGTTGGAACAAGGCTTTGTTAAGATGAGTTGTATAGCTTCTAAAATATTCATTTTGCTTAAGGAAGGCTATGTTATCCTTTTAAAGAGTAGCAAAGTACTGATTTTTACATTTCGAATTTACAGAGAAGGGCTTGGAGAAGGATATGATAGGGACATTGCTTTTGCAAGCGCCCTCGAAACTTTTGGAGGAGGGCACAATGATCCTATTTGTGTTGCTTTTGGAGGTATGCATCTCTAATTCCTGTATTTGATATCCTTTTCTATGTTGAGATAGTGGATTTTTTGAATTTTTTACCCTATATTTGAGGTTCAACATGGTTATCATTTCTTATTTCAAATTAGTAAATTG
Source organism: Ilex asprella (assembly GCA_023539305.1). Taxonomy (NCBI): domain Eukaryota; kingdom Viridiplantae; phylum Streptophyta; class Magnoliopsida; order Aquifoliales; family Aquifoliaceae; genus Ilex; species Ilex asprella. The sequence continues at coordinate 4,279,291 of CM042192.1, forward strand.
AATTGAGCTGGAGTCAATTTTGTCAATCTTGCTTGAACTGGCTTTACTTCATAATAAAACAAAACCTGGATTATCTTAGCTCATTTTGTTTTTGTTGCATCTTCTGTAAATGCTGAGAGGATCTTAATTTCATCAAATATGAAGGAGCATGAACAGTAGTTAATAGAAGTATCAAAGTTTTGTTGGTTTCTAGGTACCTCAATCTATCATAAAATCGTTTAGAGTTACAGGTTTTATTGAAAGAGCAAACTTGGACGTTTTTGGATGAATTGTTTATTGCTTGAGGAGAGATTTCTATGATTGATTTGTGTGCTATCCAGTTGAGCCCATGTAGGCCATGCTGAGTCCTACACAAATTTACCTTCTTAGCATTCCATCAGACTATAGCCTGAGCTCAGAATGTCAAGGTTGGCGACTGAGGTTGATGAATCTCCTAACAGCAACATACTTTATCGATGAATTCAGTGGCACACTGTTCATGACTATTGTGGCACTAGTTTGATACAGTGCTGCAATGGTCTTTAGGGAGGGATTTTTGGAATGTTTCTTCTTGTTATCCTAATTTACAATTGGGAGTTTAATTATTTTTGACAGCTAGGTTTAGGAAAAGAAGATTTTTTGCCTTATCTCAGCGTTGTAGTTTCGAGGTCCACTCCAGCCCTAGGCTGTGTTAAATTAGTGTAATTCGGTAAAAGCTTCACAATATAATTATTGACTTTTGTGACTTCAGATTTAAGTTGCTTTTTCTTGAATTTGGCATGTTTCAAACTAAATGGAAAATTTCAGACTTGAAAAATAGGTTGGAAAAACCCTTTGGGTCACTGACTTTTTGGGCCAAGATGTTGCCTTAGTTGGGCGAAAAATTTTGGGCTTGCTATACAAGTTCTTTTTGGGGAAATTTGGAGGTTGGTTCCCTATATGGACTTGTTTGGACTTAAGTCCGTCAAGAAAACTTATTTGTTATGAAGCCTGTTTTTTGTCAATTTTACCCTACTATCCATTCCCTTTAGAAGTGAAATAAAACTAAAACTTAAAAACTTTTAAATTTTAGGAGTTTGACTAACAATAAATTTTTTTCTCTCTTATATTTATCTATATCTATATATAGATTATGACTATATATATGTATATCTTAGAAGTTTAACTAACATTAAAATATTTTCTCTCTCATATCTATCTATATCCATATATAGGTTAGGAGTTTAACTAACATTAAAATTTTCTCTCTATCTCATATCTATCTATATTCATATATATGTATAGTAACATTAAAAATAAAAAAATAGTAACATTCAAATACAAAAAAAAAAAAATTTATCATTTGGACACAAAAAATAATACATTTAATGACAAAAAAATAGTAACATGTTCAACAAAAACATGTTACATTCAATAATTATTTCTCTCAACAAAAACATGTTATAACATGTTTAACAATAATTATTTCTCAAATTCAAACGCAAAAAATAGTGTCATTCAAACACAAAAAATAGTAATATTCAAAAAAATAAATAAATAGTAACATTGAATATTAATATTTGGAAAAATAATATTAGTAACATGTTCAACAAAAAAAGTAACATGCTAAAAATAATAGTAACATGAACAATAACATACTCAACAAAAGTAGTAACATGAACAGTAACATAGTAAAAAAATAGTAACATGAAACATTTAATTTAACAAATTAACCCCCACGAAAAATACCACAAATTACAAAAAGCAAAAAATTAACAACAAGGATCAGAGATTCTCATCCGTTACCCACAAAATTGACATAATTCAAGAAAATTAAAAGATGAACATTGATGAAACAACGCCACTAGAGAGAGAGAGAGAGTTTGAAATTTGAATTTTAAATTTATAATAGAGATTTTATTGGCATATTTTAATTGACATTTGAATTAAGGGATAATAATTTTCAAAATAGGAAATTAATTTAACCTCCTTTCAAGAAAGGGTATTTTTGAGATATCAAAAAATAGTGGACTTAAGTCAATATATATAATTTTAAACATGGACTTAGCCCTTTATAAGTTTCCTTCCAGGACTTATCTCCAAACAAGTATATCTAAGGGGACTCACCCCCCCATTTTCACTTCTTTTTGTTTTAAATCTTCCTCCATTTTGAAGCAATCAACACCATCGTGTTGCAAATTGAGTTTGTGAGGGTAACTTTTTCCTTTCAAATTTCATTTGAATATAGGATTTTAAGAAAATAGAAAAAGAAAAAGAAGATTGAAGGACATCATGGCGCAAGGGAGCAAGAAGAATCCTGTCTGGGTAGGCTTGCTACCTGAAATGTTGAAAAAGGAGAAGAAGATGAAGACTAAGTCTGATATCTCCTCCATTATCATGAACTATATTATATAGTTCTCTTGACGATGGCTTGAATTGTCCTCCTCAAGTTCATTCCGAGATTACATAATATAGAAGACCATATATTTAAATCGAAGCTAGATTGAATGACGTAATCTGACCTGTATCATCATCATCATCAAATCTTTAATCAATGAATAAACAGGTTGTCATTACATGCACCTTTTTGATTTAGTTTATCTTACCGGTGTTGTTGCAGAAATCCATATTACATCATTTTGTGTGGATTGTTTTTATCTTAAATATGTATATTGATGAAAGGGCCATGTTCTACTGCACTGAATACTAATCAAAATTTATTTTTGCATCCGTAGGTCCTGATATGACCAAATTTGCGATTGCTTTGCGAGAAATCGGAACATACAAGGAAGTTCTTCGATCACAGGTGGAAATTCTCTTGCTTTTATTACCACAGCACGTTAAGTTGTATTTTTTATCCATAAGATGTTGCTTATTCTAAGCGCTTGCTTTAATATCATTCTATTTGCTTCTTTCTGCTCATAATATCCAGTTGTCTTTTCAGGTTGAGCACAAACTTAATGACACCTTGCTATACTTTGCCAACGTTGACCTGCAAGATGTGAAGGTACTGTTCATTACGCTTTGCCTTAGACTCATGTGCATAGGAGCTATCAGTAGTGGTAAGATCTTGTCTGTTTTCCCTGTCATTTCCATATAGAACTCCTGCTATTATTTTAGCATGTTGAGAGTTTATGATGCAGTGTTGTATTGCAATCATCTTTGAACTATACTGTAGGCGTGTTGGACAGAACAAAGATGTAGCAGTGTTAATTGGAAAAACTGAAACTGGAGACCTCCAATCAACCAAAATTATGCATGACATTTTCTATTTAATTTTTTCACCATTGCGTATTTCTGAAATCCAATGTAACACATCTTCTTTTCTTTCCTAAGCAACTTTCACTTTTATGTTCTAAAATATTTCATATTGGTTCAGGAAGCTCGGAAGCGTTTTGACAAGGCTAATGCTATTTATGACCAGGTGGGCATTTGCTCACTGTAGGTTGAACTGTAACTTCTAACTTTTAAAGCAAATCTGTCCAATTTCCTTCTACATTCTAGCTACAACATTTTTTTAAAGTTTCATTACTGACATGCGAGTTGAGTTTTGTTAGTAGAAGATTGCTGCACAAGCTAAACTTTTAAAATGATTCTGTGTAAATGTAATTGTCCTCTTTTATAGCCCTGTGGCATTAGGCTTCCAATACACTCTGATATATCGATTGTTGGGATTTGTTACCGACACTTTCCTGTTCTAATACCTTAACTTTCCTGCATTCAACTTCTATTTCTGACCGTATTGTATCATGAATCATGGTTGGCCTTACATCTGTCTTATAATAATTTCCCTTTGGCTTGACATGTATTTTACAATCCCAAAACATTCTGAGACAATTCTCTGATTTATCCAGCACCCCTTATCTAGAAGGCTGGAGAAACTAAACGACAACGGTCTCAGTACTTGCTCAGTTTAAGTTCCATTTTGGATTGTTCTTTGGGGGTAGAAATCAACAAAGAAAGTCACATTACTTCCAATTTCTAATCTTCATATGCCACAAATTCTTCAACTAGCATTTACATGACCAAAATTGGCTGGCAATTGATCTAAGAAGTGCAGAGTTTTCTCAACATAATTAGCATGGACAATTGGACAAGCTGCAAGATTTGATGTTTTACTTAGTTACTTTTGACTATTGATGCCCATCTTTGTGTCACAGGTCCGTGAGAAGTTTCTTTCGTTGAGGAAAAGCACAAGGATGGATATTGCTGCTACCATAGAGGAGGTATCAAGTATTAGTTTGCCTTTATGTTGAATGCTATGAAATTCTGATGCATTATACAAACATATAGTTTGTTGTGGGTAACCATCGCCTTTTAAATGCTAATTTGGTTGAGAGATGTTCCAGGAACTTCACAATGCTAGATTAACATTTGAGCAAGCCCGCTTCAATCTGGTACATTAAATTTCATTGCACCTGTCTATTTTGTTTAGGTTTTATATTATAAAAAGGAAACTAATTAGATAAAGAGGAACGCCAAATAAGCAAGAATCTTACTATATCTGAGGAACATTTTTAATTGCAGGTTGGTGCTCTTTCTACTGTTGAGGCAAAAAAAAGGTTTGAGTTCTTGGAGGCTGTTGTTGGGACGATGAATACTCATCTTCAATACTTCAAACAGGTAAATGATATGACGATGATTCCATACTCCTTTCTGAAGTGTTACATTTTTGTGATGCTTCTTCTCAACCCTTTGATTACGTGCAGGGGTACGAGCTGTTGCATCAGATGGAGCCATATATCAACCAGGTATATATTGTCCATTAGTAATGATATCTTTTAATGGGGATGAGGTGGATCTGCATTTCTTGCTTGTTTGGCTTTGATGATACATGATTTTGAAAATAACATTTAGATAGTTATGGAATTATAAACAAAGAGATGAACAGAACAGGAATATTATAGAATGAAGTTAATCATACCTCAAACAAAATTGTTCAAGATAACTTTTCCTAATTAATCTACTTATACCTCAGGACCTTGGCAAGTTCCGTTGTAAAGGGCACGTCGGAGTTATGATCTATCGTATATTTTCCATTTGGGTGGGGAACTTTGAGATTGCTTCGTAGAGCATTACCTGATGGGATTTCAAATGGATTGGTTAAAGCCCTGGATTGAAAAAAACTAAGTCTAATATTTTGGGCCAAATTTTCAATATTAGGATTCTTTTGTCATGTTCTTGCGTAAAAATGTTAATTTTGCTTCCTTTTGGAACTGCTAACATATATGCTTATGGTAACAAAGGAAAACTATTGCTATTAAAATTTTGTACTATTGGTTCTCTCTCTCTCTCTTTCTTTTTCTTCTTCTTCTTCTTCTTACCTTTTGATCATGACAAGGATGATGATTTGTACTCCAAGCTGTGTAGCGTGGAACTGCGTCAGTGGTTTAGAACCCATGTGGACATGATGCTCCTCTGACCCTCCTTGAAAAATTTCAGACACATCATATGACTAATCTGAGGAAGAATCTTGGTTCCAGCAAGCATGCAGCAGACACTATTTACACAGAGAACATTGGTGTAAAGTATACAAGTATAGGAGGCAAGAGTGATAATATGCTTAATATAATAATGAAACAGATATTATTGTTGCTTTATCACCTGATAAAACTTATTTAAATGTGGATTATTTTGCCTCATTTAATCACCAGTCAGTTTTTTCCTTGAACACAATTGTTCAGTTAACGACCAAAATTGAGTTTTGGAACAATAAATTAACTAAAAAAAGTAATTATATCATAACCAATCAAGTCCAACTCAGACCTTAAGACCTAAAACCTAAAATCCTTGACTTATAGTAACCCAACAAGATTATTTGGGCAATTATTCAACACATAATTACTTAAAAACCATAATCACTTTTGAAACTGAAACGAAATTCTACCTAGTTTTGTATGGATAATATGCATTATTACATTGTGTTGTTAAGGCATGTTTTGTGTCCCAACTTTTTGAGGATTTTCTGTCCCCTTGGCTTGTGGTGTCCATGTCTGGTGTTACAAATCCAAGGAAAAATATAGTTAAAAGTGAGATGTTACTGATATTCTGTTGGGCTGTTGTTAAATGGTAGACCGGTTTTGGCCCAAATCTTTTACTCTTTCCTTTTCTCCTGTAGATAAACCATTGCAATAATACAGCTCAATCGATTCCTCTTGTGAGTGTCATGCAAGTTAACATGTTGAGTCTGTTGACTATTTCTCAACTTACCTCAAGTGTTGAAATGTTGTTTTTTGATCATGTATTCTACTTGAAGCCTTGAAAATGCATATGCAATCAAGATGACTGAACTATATATTCAGATGTTGAATCTGGTAGATCTTGTCCAAGTCTAATTCAATATTTGTATTGGTTCTTCAGTCAGCTACTACCTGCAAATATCCTATCTATTCTTTATGCTTACCCATTTTGTATTTTCTAAGCACCTTAGGTTGGGAAATACTAAAGTTTAGGTCTACTCTTTCGTTACAGGTCTTGGCATATGCACAACAGTCGAGAGAATGTTCCAACTATGAGCAGGCAGCTCTCCATGAAAGGATGCAAGAATTCAAAAGGCAGGTTGATCATGAAAGCAGACATTCCTTTAATGGATCTCATGGTTCTCCAAATGGAGAGGTTATGCAACCTTTTCACAGAAGTTCTCATAAAGCAATTGAGGCAGTGATGGAGTCAGCTGCAGAAGGGAAGGTATATATGGAGATGTAATTTCCTCTCTGCCTATCAAAAGTTTTTCTTTCATTTTTGGCAATTTATTTATTTGTTATTTTCAGGGATAGTTATGATTTTCATGTCTATAGCTAAGACTTCAATAGTTTAGGTTCAAACCATTAAGCAAGGATATTTATCAAAACGTTCATCTAATTTGAGGGGTGACTGGAAGAGAAGGTTTTTTGTTCTGGACAGCCGAGGGATGTTGTTGTACTATAGAAAACAGTGGAGCAGGTCACCTGTAAGTCCTGCATGATAACATATGTTGGTACTTTAAAAACTTCATTTTTAGTTGTTACTACCCCTGCTTACTGAATCTTTTAGCATATAGGTGCAGGGGTCTGGGAGTCAACTACCTGCTCATAGAAATAGTTCTTCTGAACCTGGTGCTGGACTGCTAAGTCGGTGGCTTTCTTCTCATTACCACGGTGGTGTACATGATGAAAAATCTGTTGCACGTCACACCGTGAACCTTTTGACATCAACAATAAAGATTGATGCAGATCAATCAGATTTGAGATTCTGTTTCAGAATTATCTCACCGACAAAGAACTATACTTTGCAGGTAAATTTTTGTGGATCAACTCAAACATGTGGATATTTGTTTTCATTATAACCTTAATGATGCTAAGACAGCTCTATCTTGGTTGAATGTAAAGTTACTCTATGTTGAGGGGAACTGATTGAATATTTATCAACTAGCCTTAGTAATATCATACAATTCCTTGATGGTGCAGGCAGAGAGTGCCCTTGATCAAATGGACTGGATTGATAAAATAACTGGAGTGATTACTTCGTTGTTGAGTTGCCAGGCTCCAGAGAGGGTAAATTTTTAGAATGTCTGCACTACCAATATTGGTTCAGATTTTTATGGTCATTTTTAACGATAATGATCCAATCATATGTCAGCGTCTCTCTGCTAGCCCCCCTAGTGAGTGTAGTTCTGTTGGAAGTCTTTCGGATCACGATCAAAGGGCAATTGAAGAACACATATCTGAGAAGGACCTTGCTTCTAGAAATGTTATACGAGCATCTAAAAGTTCACAGCAGCTACACTGGATGAAAAGTGAGAAGCCTGTTAAGGCATTGAAAAGATTACCTGGGAATGATAAATGTGCTGATTGTGGTGCGCCTGAACCAGATTGGGCTTCCTTAAATCTTGGTATTCTGATCTGCATTGAGTGTTCGGGTGTTCACCGCAATCTTGGTGTACACATATCCAAGGTTAGTGTCTTAGGTTTGTTATATTCATCTCAACTCCTTTCATGAGCATGTCCACTTAATATTTTTGTGTGAAAACATCTGTGTTTTTAGTTACACTTGGATGTGCATATTAGGGAGTAGGATGAAAGCTTGATGCCTTGCAGCAGGACTTTTAGATTCTTGAACACAACACTTTGAGGTGTGGGGATCCGATCAGTCAGAGGTCCTCAAAACTAATGGATGAGAAATTTCTGAATATATGAGGTTCATTACATAAAAGACTGATCAACCCCCTGAAAGAAACATTGTGTGTCATGCAGTCAGATGTTAACACTCTCAAACCCATTACTTTGAGGTGTGGATATTAATCAGTTTCTAACTGTACTTAATATAGCTGACAAAAAACTTTTATTTGAACCAGCTAAATTTGTGATGACAACTTAAACTGAGGTGGAAAAATGCTTGCATGATCATTCAGCACCCGGTGCAGTTATAATGTGTTCTTAGAGGTGCCAAGTCCTAAAAACTTAACAATCCTCCTACTGCTATATTTGACAAGTTTTTTCAATTTTATCTGTTTGAAACTTAAAGACAGTTGCTAAGGAATATTACTTGTATTTTACACCATCTTGTTTTACTATCCTTGTACATCTGAAAATGAAGAGGAAAAAATTAAAGTCATAGTTTAACCTTGGATCTCTTTGTTGAATATTGACACGTCATTAGTTGAGTAAAGGTATTAACCATCACAGGAAATTTTGAATTGGTTGATTCCATATAATTTGTTCTGCTGTACTTGCCCTCTATTTAATCTCTCTTCCTTTCTCTGTGAATGCATGGGTTTATATACGCGCGCGCGCGCACATACACGCACATATGTATATGATGTGATTAGCATGGCAAATAGTTTCTTCTGCTTGTTCATTTTTGCAGCTCATGTATTACATCAATGCAGGTAAGATCCTTGGTGCTTGATGTCAAAGTGTGGGAGCCCTCTGTCATAACATTATTCCAGGCATTGGGTAATGTTTATGTTAACTCAATATGGGAGGGCCTGTTGCATGCAAGAAGAACTTTTCAGGCTGATGAAATACCAATGAGGTAAGTATTGCATAACTTAACATGGTTGAAATGATTGTTTATTCCATTCTCAAGAATTGCTGTTCTTGTGATGTAGGTTTTTTGAGTCTGATAAACACAAGCAGTTCTTTAGCAAACCCTGTCATGATGATCCTATTTCCGTAAAGGAGAGATTCATTTATGCAAAGGTATTGCTCCAAAGTATTTGATTTTCTTCACTTGTTATTAGTTACGTATTCAAGTTTCTTTTCTTAAAGAAATGAACACATGGGTATACGCATTGTATGCTGCACTGGTTTCGTTTTACTATATTTTTCAATGTAAAAATTTAATATATTAATATCACTATGAAGTTCTAGTCATGTTATTCAAGTTTCATCCAAGCAATGGCTCATGCATATTGGATCTCTTCTCAACAGATGAAGTTGATAAAGTAATTGACACTCTAATTGATCAAAACCATCTGTCAAGTTGTCATATTAAAATTTTCCATTAATTGTATTTAAAAAGAATTTGTTAAACAAAGAATTGACGCAATCTCTATATGGCCAATTGAATTGCATCTCTCTTGTACATGTACAGTTTTTTTTATATGGGGAGGGTTTAATCATAAAATTCACTCCTTTTGGGGCTTTGGGACTAGTTTCACGCTTGGGGATATAGGGTTTTTGGCTGACCTTAGAGCAACTATGAAATCAGCTACATCTGAATGCACTGTAGAAATTTGCAGGACAGAATTTGATGAATCTGATGAATGGGGAGCTAGCCTTTGAGAATTAAAAACTCTCTTTCATATGGAAACAGTGGAGTTGGAGTTTTCCCACAATGGGTTTTCTCACAAGTTGGGTATTTTTTTGGTGTATTCTCTCTGTATGCAGAGAACCTTATTTATAAGGGAGGATTCAGCTAGCCGTTCAACAAGCCGTTTACAATTCAACAAAATATCCTCAACTTCCCAATATTATCTCAACTCCACCAGTATTTCCTCAAACCTCTGTAGTTAAAGTAGGCTAATTATACTCCAAATAGGATTGACTAGTCTTTCACTACTTGATGGGTCCTTCCTAGGAAGCACGGACACTTCGTTTTAGACAGAGTGTCGGTGTCAGACACGTCTGGGACATAGACACGCTTCAGATACGCTCGGACACGTTAAAATGAGTGTCCGATTTTTTTATTATTAATTTTTTTTAGGACATGTTGTGACACGTGGTCGACAAGTACAGGACACGTTGGGGGTTACGTTTTGATATTTATTTTTAATTTTTTTTAGAACTTTTCAGATAATTTTATAATTAAGAGTTATTTTTATAATTTTAAAGGAATATGAGTCACAATTATAATATAAAAGAAGTTATAATCATTACATTGAACATAAAACATGAATTTAATACAATTTTGGATACGAATACGAACTTTTATACATATAGAATATTCTTTTAATATGAAAGTAATGTGAGAAAAATTGGGATTACAAAATTGGAGCTCTTGAAATTTGATGAAAATTAGTATTACAAAATGAAATATTTTTTAAAGTAAAAGTTGTAAAAGTCATTGATTATTGAATCATGGATGTTAATGTTAAATGTGTATTAGTATGTCTTATATTATACTTTTTATGAAATGATATCATGATGTAAATTTTTAGAATTAGAAAAATAATGAATTAAAAGATTATTATGATAATATTTTTATTTTATCACATGATTTTATATAAATATATCTATAATATATTATTTAACGTATCGCTAACGTGTTTTACTTTTTTGAAAAATTTCGTGTCGTGTCATGTTGTATCCGTGTCCCGTATTCGTGTTTGTGCTTCTTAGGGTCCCTCTAGCCAAGTCACCCATACTGACTAGAAAAGATCTAACTCAAATATTCAATTATATCAATGCAATATATGTATTCATGCATCATTATAAAATAATTAATTAATATATAATAATTTGACAAAAAATGAATCTATGATATATGTCATGAATAATACAATATTTAACCAATGGATTGGGGTTTTACATATTCTGGATTTGACCACTAATCATGACTTAATTAATATCGTGGGATTTTAGCCACATATTCCAACATGCACAATGGTGGAAGTATTATCACATAGTATGTATGTTTACCAGGGAGAGTTTAATTAAAGGCCATTCCCTGGGTTTTGAATTTCTGCGCAATCTTTATTAGGTGGTGGCTCTTTGTTGTTGAGAAAATTGGGGTTATGGTTGATGCTTGCTTGGAAAAATATACAATGGTACATGTTCCATAGAAAAATAGTCACCTGAAGCTGCAAGAAATTTTTTGAATTGAAGTCCTTAGCAGAGAAGAATAATACCATTTATGGCTCATAGAGTTTGAAAGTTGAACTCTTACCACTTAATTTAGAGCCTGGCATGAATGGACATTTTGGTCTCTACCTCGCAGTCAAACAAATTTGGTTGACTGCTGATTCTCCAAGGAAAACCTTTGCTTGGGTATGATCTCCTACTGGTACATATAGTAAATGCATCAATATATCTGTGGATGTGGCTATTTTTTTGTTTCATTCTCGTGTAGACATGCATACTTACACATTGAGATCCTTGGGGGTTGTATTATCAATAATAAATATTTATTTGCCTCGTATAGTTTTTATTATTGGGAAAGTATAAGTGAATTATGTTTTCCTCTGATTACAGTACGCAGAAAAACGTTTTGTTCAAAAAGTAAAGGACACTCAGGATCTTCTTTCAGTTGCACAGCAGTTGTGGGAAAGTGTCCGTATTAATGACAAGAAAGCAGTTTACCGCCTTATTATTATTTGTGAAGCAGATGTCAATGCTATCCGTGGGCAAGCCTCAGCTAGCCCATCTTTAACTCTAGGCAACGCAATGCAATGGCAAGAGCTGGCAAACTTGGATCATAATTTTGATTGCTTAGAGGGACATTCTGTTAACAAGGTCTCCTCGAGCTGTTTGGGCTCACTAAGAGAAAATGAAGGTGAAGTTCTTGATGGCTGTTCCCTGCTCCACCTTGCCTGTCAAGTTGCTGACATTGGCATGGTAGAGCTGCTCCTACAACATGGTGCACACATAAATGCTTCTGATTCAAGTGGTCAGACACCGCTGCATCATAGTATTATTAGAGGGAGAATTGCAATTGCAAAACTGCTTCTCATGAGGTGATTCTTTGCCTTTAGCGCACCTTCAGTCCATCTGTTTCTTTTCTTTTATTGTGTTTATATCTGGATACCAGTGTCTTTTAGTTTATTGGGCAGAAATATTTTCCTTTTTGTTGCTCTTTTTTAGCTCAGCCTATATGGTATGCAATTAATTGCAACATGACCCACACAATAGCTGTTCAGGTTTCAATTGTTCCTTGTTAATATGGAATCACTGTGATGTCGAGAATTAACTTTTTACATTGCAATTATTTTGTTTTTTGGTCTATTGAAGGCATATTTATTAGTATTGTATGATACGCGATACGTATTGTACGATACACTTGAAAAAATAGATAAAAATTGTGTCATTATATTATTTTTGTATCATATCATACGATACATGATACGATACATATAATACGCATCATCCGATACATACGATACTTGAAAGTTTTGTTTTTTTAATTTTTTTTTTGGTTTTTTCAGTGAAATGTTGTTTTAGTGGCTAGGGTTTAAAAAAATATAAAATCTGTTGTTAATGTTGTTTAATTGAATCAAAATTCTTAATTAATGTTAATATTGTTCAAGTAGTTGATGTTTGAAGGTTGAATTAGAGGTTTTTGCATTTTGATATTAGTGAACTATGTTGGGAACTTGAATAGTTGGTGGAATATTAATGAAATGTTATGTTATTATGAGTCTAACTTTTTTGTATATATATATTTAAAATTGTGCATATCTTATGATGTACAATATGATACGATACATTATTTTTAAAAAATGATATGTCTTTCGATACGTGATTTAATAACTACGATTGATGGACAATTGTATTTTGTCTTTCTTATAATTGTTGTACTTTGTAAGATGTTGATTGGATTAGCAATCTTTGTTTGTTAGATGGGCTAGAGTATTATGTCTACACCTTTTATCTTGAGCCATTGTTCTGATCTATGTCATCTTTGGTTAATATGATTAATAAACAATTCAAATCGTGTTAAATGCCAATCTGATTGCCAAAGTGCTGACAGGGGTGCAGATCCACAAGCTGTTGATGGGGAAGGTAAATCACCTCATCAGCTTGTCATAGAATCAGGTCTCGATGATGTTGAGATCCTTGCTCGCTTGAAAAACACAAATAGATAGCAATGTGTGCGAGGATCACAGAAAGACATGCACAGACCATATGGAAATCTTTGAACAGAATAAAGGGAAAACCCCAGGGAGCAGGGCCAAAGTGGCTTGGCGTTCACTCCAGTTGGCTGGTTGGCTTTCCAGGTGATTCACGTTCTTCAGTCTGGGTTTGATCCATGGGGCTGCGTCTAAGGTGCTTTATCTGCATTTTATGCTCTCTTTTCATCATGTTCTGATTTTTCCCTGGAGAGGGTTTTTTAGTAGGTTTCTTGTACATAAGTCTCACTTATTTTAGTATAATGGGAAGCTTCACTTGGCTCATGGCTCCCAAATGAGTGAACTTGTAGTGGGATGGAGGTGAAAAAAATTATTCATAAAATTTTATTGTAACAACGTTGTTTGTTGGGCTGTTATGTTGGCCAAAATATGAATAAGGATTAACTTAATACTATCATTCGGTTCATTTTGTAGAGGGAATGTAGAACTGTTGTGTGATCTTTTATGCAGTATAGCAATGTTGGAGACGCTCAAACACCTCTGAAACTCCATACCTTATCTTTTGTAGTTGTAAAATTTTTAATATTTGATTCAAAATTATAATTGTTGTTCTCTTAAATATGATTCTAAGCTCCAACGAGCAAAAATTAGACAGAAAAAAGAACTTGGTTCTAAACGGTCTCTTGATCGTGGTAGCCTGTAATCACTACTGAGTAGAACTCAAATCTCGGCATCACTGCGCCCCAACACATAAATTACATGAAGAATCTTCATGATCAAGAGGGAGTGATACAACACAGGTAAAGTAGTAGAAGGGTGAGGCCTTTACTCTGCCATCTCTTTTTGTCTGCTTCCAAAGGTGTTTAAATGGTCGTGAAGGGATGGACTGGGGTAGGTAGGGATTGTTATGTATTTATGTACCAGTTATCGTATCCCACGGTAAACGTTTGGTAACCAATTTCAGTGGTATTTATATACATGTTAGCCTATCTTTCTAGATAAATATTTAGTGACAGAATAGCAAATGGCAGATAGATTTTACGGGCTGACGACCCATTTCAGGTTCATGTAAGAACTTACTGGCCCCGGTCATGGGCCATAAAATTACACGTAAAAACATCTGAATTTGCATTGAGCGTATTTGGATAATTTTAGCCCATAGATCTATGGGCTGATGATCTATGAGCCAGTGGCCCAATCTTCACGGTGATTATTGCACTTATGTTTTATTTGGTATGATAAAAAATTAGAAGGATGGAAAGTTAGAAGGATAAATAAAACATCATGTTTGGTAAGGAAGGAAAATAGGAATGATAAAAAAGTTGATGGATTAACTTTCTTTTCAAATCATCAAAATAATTCCTCCAAAATCGGACGAAAAGTAGATGAAAAGTTAATTATTTGTGTTGAGATATATCTTATTTTTTTATATACACATATATTATGTATGCATTAATTTCATATAAAAATATAAAATATGTATTTATATATATTTAAAATATAAAATATGCATTAATATAATGATAAAATATGTATTTATATATATATATAT
>CM042192.1:4314067-4340705 GCA_023539305.1 Ilex asprella
CAATGAGAAAGAAATTATATATATATATATATATATATATATATATAGTGTATAAGAGACAGATACAATCATCAACATAACGGAGCCAAAAATTCTGTCTAAGATGAGCATTTTACTAAGAAAATTTAATTTTTTTTCTCACAATCAATAAAAATAAAATAATATATTTAAATTTATAGCATTGTATTTGATAATTAAAAATTCATAAAATATGAAAATTATCAATGGTCGATAAATATAATGTATACAAATAAAAACAAATAAAGAGACTAATTACAACTCTTCACAACAAATGAGATTAACTGCATAAAAGATATTTTAGTCTTTTTTCTATATAATTAATCAAACTATTACTTATTGATCACTTATTATGTTATTTAACCAAAATTTCATAATATCTATCTATACTACTTTAAAAATCCAGCATAAGTGAAAAATATTTGTTTTTCGCTTTTACCCTCTAACACTATAATTATGCCTTACTTATCCTCCAAATTTTTTAATGTCCACCCCTTCGTCTATATTTCTCTCTCCTTGCTTAATGTTAATTAGTCTTTTTGTTATCCACTATTACGATAATATTCTCTTCATCTCTCTCTCCTTCAAATGTAACGTTAATTGAATTTTTGTTATACTCATCTCTCTCTGTCTATTGTATATCTCTTTCTCTCTCTCTCTCTCTCTCTCAAGCACACACAATTGAATATACAGTCGACTTTCGTCATCCATATTTCTACAATTAATTCACAGGCGGTTCTTACTTCCACCTGTTACCAATCTGAATGTGAATAATTTCATCTCTACACATTTTTTCTCTTTCATATGTTGTCGTATAATTCAGTTAGGTCCTTCTCTTGCATCTCTTTCCCCATAAGACACACAAATCCATTTTGTATTGTCGTTGCAGAACCAGCGACATAATTCTTCACCAGGTACTATATTTTTTTTTTTCGGTGAACAACTCTCCACCATGAGATTAGGAAAATCATTAAAAAAAAATCTAATAGCAAATTAGATCCCTTCTTCTTAGGGTTGGAAGACCCTCATTTTTTCCTATGTATGTGATTGTATGTATTTGAATGTTATCAGGTAAGAATTGACAACAAATTTATAACTTTTTAGTTTTTCAATTCTTCCATTACTTATTTATATTTTTTAGTTTTTTTTGGGGGGAGTGCTCATGTGATTAATTTAAGGTAGTTCTTTTTTGTTTGCATTTAGGGTTATTTGTTCATAATTTTGGATCAATGCTTATTTATTTGAGAGATTCCTTTTGAATTTGTTTTGAAAGAGTGTTTGTTCATCATATATGTGTCTCTGTTACTCACAAATATGATACTTTTACTATGAAAATATTTTTGATTTTTGTCTGCTTGTGGTTTCTTTGTGTGTTTATGGGTATTTGTTGGTAAATATGAAAGATATTGACTAAGATTGAAATTACCATAGGATGCACTCTGTGAATACTATGCTTAGTTTGTAGTTTCTGAAGTTACCTGTAATTCAGTAGTTAAAAGAAAAGTGATTGAATTAAATATTCGGATTTGTGATAATATAATTTGTAAAAAACATATTTTTGGGTGTAATTTTAAGTTCTTTGTGAAATTTGTTCAAATGTGTGTCTGACAGAGTGAAAGACAAGGGAACTTTGAGCATTGGTAAAATAATCTTGAATATTTATCATAAATTTTAACTTTTGAGCTACAAATTTGCTTATTTTATGACATTGATATCTGAAAAATCATAAAAAAATATTAAATCATCTCACATTGTAAAATAGGCTTTTTGTGCATAAAAGAAAACATGTCCCATGTTTGTTTACCAATATCATTAAGTCATAATTTAGTTGTGAATTGGTTAGTTCAATAGATGTACTTCTTTTATGAATTAAGCATTTGTTATTTCTATTTTCACATGGTGTTGTTTAGTAATATGAATAATTTTATGTCGTCAGTCTGCTTCTTTTCTTTCTCTCCCCTTTGACTTATTCTTCACCGAGTCCTTTACTCTTTTAGTTATGGCTAACCTTTTTCTGTTATTATCCTTATTCTTCCATATCTAATACCGGAAGTTTATCTTGCTATCTTGGTTTAAAATCATATTTTAAACCATTGAAACCAACCCTATAATCTTAATTTTCTGTCTCAAATCTCTGCTACATTAACTACTCTTTGTTTCTCTTCTGTTACTACTCGAGCCCTTACTTCAACACCTTACTAAAGTGCTAAAATCTCTATTTTTTCCTACATCGGTCTTATTTTCTTCCTAGTAAAAAAAATTCCCTCGTCTATTTTCTTTATGCCCTAACAATGACTAAACTAGACTCAAATCACACCTCATAAATTTAAGAATCCATCTCTATGTAGTTTAATCATATGCATTTCATTGATTTGTCTACCTAAAATCATATTTTTTTTCACCACTTTGGGATCAGGTTAATAAATATGAATAGATGGTGGCCAACAACAACCTGCTCTTTGGAAAAAAATAAAAAATAAAACAGAATAAACTTGATGATGAGATCGACTTTTTACTACAACCTCCCATTACATTCCTTCATTTCCTGTTTCTTCTTTAGATTCAGTTTAAATTTAGGAGAAGGTTCAGACTAAAAGCTATCTAATTCAGGAGAAGGGTTTAAAGGAATGATTACAAATGACATTCGTTGCGAGACTATTATGAAAACTTCTTTGTGATAGAATGTGCACCACATTAGATTAATGTCATGTAAAGCATGATAGATTAAATCAATTTTTTGTTGGATGTTTGAAATAATTTTTATTTGGATTGATGTTTTCCTTTTCTGAAAACTTGAATTAATTTTTATTATGGTTCTCATATTAGAAATTAAACAATCCCAGGGAGTTTATTTCATTTTACGAGGAAACAATGCCCTTGGTATGAACACTTGTTACAAATAATGCAGAAGGAATTGATACATTCGAAGCTTCTTAATAGATTTCATTAGAAAGAGAGGCTATCTATTGAGTTGTTACTATGTCAGCATGTACAATTGGTTCATTATGTAACGGAAAGGATATGAGCAAGAATGGAATAAAAAGTTTGATTAAACATGTTATTCAACTATTGCTCAATCTTCCTTCAAAAATTTTGGCAGTTGCATTTAACTATTGTTTAGTAGTTTCTATTAAATTTTTGTTTGGTTAATGATCAAGGGAAATTAGATGTGTAGTAATTGACAGTTTAACAGTTAGAGAGATGGATTGAGAGTTGCTATTCTGAGCTTCCATTTCAATGCATTGTTGTATTATGAGTAACACAATTTCTTCATTCTTCGTAATTTTGACTTTTATCTCACTAGAAAAAGAATGAGAAATTTTCTTCATTGGTTGCATGCAATGTGGACGGAACAGATTAATTTTTTTTTTACTAGAATAGATTAAAAGTAAGATAGATCAAAATATCAATATTTTGTTGTTGATGAGTAGTTATACTATTTGTTGAGAAAGCCTTCTAGGTATTATAACATGATTTTTCTCTTAATTTTTTTTATTTCTTTTTCAGATTTTGAATGAATTTAGTCTTACTTTGATGTCAAAATAAATAAACATAAACATGTTAATTACACAAATCATAGTTCACAATGATTTTGAATGAATTTAGTCTTACTTTGATGTCAAAATAAATAAACATAAACATGTTAACTACACAAATCATAGTTCACAATGATTCACGTATAACGCACGTGTACACTAACTAGTAACTTTAAAAATGAGTATAACATATCAAAGACTTATCTAAATATACATATAAATTATTCAAAGTATGTCCAAAAATTAATAATTATTTAAACTAATTGACAGAAAAAAAATAAAGTTGACAAACTTAATATATTTATAATAATTTTAAATATATATAAATAATATTTTTTTAAAAAAAATAGGATAAGCCGTACCCCTTGGTCCTCATGCGATTTTGCCACTGTATAAAAAAATGACGTGTGTCACCGTATCATTGAATATTTTCTCGACTTGCAGAGAGGGAGCAATAAAGTAACCATGGTTAACATGCGCCAGCCCATACGGGCAGTGTGTTAACTACACACACCACCCTTTTTCATTACCCCTTTCAATCCAACTCTGCCCGTTAACAGCACGACAAGGCCACTTCCCCATAAAAACACAACAACTTTCCACTTATCCACTAGACAAACGTCGTCAAATGCCTCCCAATCAAATCTCAACACAATTAACGTTAAATCCTAAACGCCGTTTGTGGCCCTGTCTGGGCAGCCTTTTATTTATGGTCCCCGCAGACATTGTCCAATCCCACCGGTGGTAAAGTCTGGGGGTACCGGGAGTAGCCGGTTCTTACACGGGTTAGAATTTGACCGCGGTTGAAATCATTGCTAAAGCTGTTTCCACCTCCCTGGTTATTGAAATCTCTGCTCTCTCTGTCTCTCTCTCTGTGTCGTACCGGTCGATGAAAATTGAATAGTATTGTTATTACAGTTCTGGACTTCTGGTGCTCTGGAAATTCAATAGATAGGGAGAGCTATAGAAAGATAAGTGTGTGTAGTTACTAATATATAGAGAAAGGAAGGAATAGATTGTTGAATTTACAGAATTGGTTGAGGAATGAGTTCAAAGTAGGGAGATAAAGCGGAGTGACGTGGTTTGGTTGGTGAAGAATTGAGCAGTGATTTTAGTGGAATTTGAGTGGATTTTCGGTGTTTTGAAGAGGGTTTTAAGGTTTGTTTGTGTGAGAAGAATTGGGGTTGGGGTTTTCAGATGAGAGATCTGTGTTGAGAGATGGAAATGGCTTCATCAGAGATTTCGATTAAAGGCAATATTAGAGGAGAGAGCTTTACGTCCGCTTGCAACGAGCCGAAGGATGTTTCGGAGGCATCGAAGGGTTTTCCGACAAATTCCGGTACCGGAAAAGGTAATTCCGGCGATTCATGAGTTTGCTTGCCGTTGATATTTTGCAGTGTGTGATGTCCTGGATTTGATATTGAGCGTTTCGTTGGTGTTTTTTTTTTTTGTGTGCAGTGGATGCTGAGAACGCGCTTTACACGGAGCTTTGGCGGGCTTGTGCTGGTCCGCTTGTGACCGTGCCTCGTGAACAAGAACTCGTGTACTATTTCCCTCAGGGTCACATCGAGCAGGTTCGTTTCCATCCCTTGACAAGCATTTTTGGGAGTTCTGTGCGTTAGAGCTTAGATTCATCAAATTTCTTCTTTATTTCTCGAAATTTATTTCCAAATTTACCTAGCAAACACTCGTGTACGTATATTATTTCAAAAACCCTGTTCTGTGTGGGAGCTTAGAAGAGCTTATTCTCTTTGCAATTGAATCGTGGGTTGTTTTAGAAAGAGCTTTTATTAAGTCTCTTTCTGTTCACGAGACGATGTTTAATCTGGTGATATGCTGCGGTGGCGTTTCTTTTGATTAGGTGGAAGCATCGACTAGTCAGGTGTCGGACCAGCAGATGCCGATGTATGATCTTCCGTCGAAGATCCTGTGCCGTGTGATGAACGTTCTATTAAAGGTACAAGTGGTGCTTCTAACGGGTCTATTAGTTGGTGATGGAGTTGGTGTTCCTAATGTTTGGTGTGTCTGTGTGTGAAAGGTTTTGTGTGATATGGGGTTTTTGTTTTGCTGATGATGTCTTTTTTATTGTATATATGTATAGGCTGAACCGGACACTGATGAGGTGTTTGCGCAAGTGACTTTGTTTCCTGTAAATGTAAGTTCACTTCAATGATTGCAAGTTTTTGTTTGAACTTAAAGATGTGGATGTGGTTTTGGACCCGTCAGAGTTTGATGTGGTAAATGCCAGCAGGATGAGAGTGCTGCGAAGAAGGAAGCCGCTCCTCCTCCGCCACCGCGTTTTCATGTGCATTCCTTTTGTAAGACCCTGACTGCGTCGGATACGAGCACTCATGGTGGGTTTTCGGTACTGAGACGGCATGCCGATGAATGCCTTCCCCCACTGGTAAGGAGGATTTGCTACTCAAGACACTTCTAATTTTTATATTTTTGTATTTTCATCGGGTCGTTGGAGAAGTTATTTGCTTAGTGGTCTTTGCTGCTTGCTATTTGACAGGACATGTCACGGCAACCCCCAACCCAAGAGTTGGTGGCCAAGGATTTGCATGGAAATGAGTGGCGCTTCAGACATATCTTTCGGGGTAATTGCTAAATGCACTTTCAATCATTTTTCATGCATATGGAATATTTTTGTCCTCTTAGATATGATGCATGTAGCGGATCAGGTTTAATTATGGGGAAAGGGGATTATGGTTATGCTTTAAACTGTTGCTGCATGGTGAGTTTGAGTGGTTGTTGATGCAACCAATATGTACTGTATAGTCCTAGAACACTCTTTGGATGCATTCTCAAACGATGGATCTCTCCCTCCCCAGTTCACCTATAAAATATTTCCTATTGATTATTGAGTTTTTTGTGATGGGGCTAAACCGCTGGGGATTATTGATTTGTGATGTGAGATTGTGTGTACTGTATACATTTAAATCAGCAGTCTGGAAGCTCGTCTGCCGAAATTCAGCATACTGAGAACTCGGATTGCTTGGCTTGTTCCTTTTATCCTCCGGTTAGATAAGGATTGTGAGATGTACTACTTTTCAATCAGTTAGAGTACATCACCTATATGAATTAACTTTAAGACCAATAGGAGATTAGCATGACAGAACATTCTGCTGTAGAAATGGTTCTGGTTATTACCAAAACAGCTTTTGTCCATTTATGGGATCTTCTTTCATTCGGTTTACGTAATTTGTCAATGCTAGGTCAACCTCGAAGGCATCTTCTTCAAAGTGGTTGGAGCGTCTTTGTTAGCTCAAAAAGGCTAGTTGCTGGGGATGCCTTCATATTCTTAAGGTTTGCAACTGCCTTTACATGTTTTAGATTCATTTTTGTAATCTGCATTGACATCTGATGACATGAGTGTACCATTAATTTTCTAGAGGTGAGAATGGGGAGCTTCGTGTTGGAGTGAGGCGTGCCATGAGACAGCTGGCTAATGTTCCATCAGCAGTGATATCCAGTCACAGCATGCATCTTGGTGTCCTTGCAACAGCTTGGCATGCCATTCAAACAGGAACAAGGTTCACTGTCTACTACAAACCTAGGTATGTGATTTACCAAATATGTATTCTATTTGTAATAAAAACTAGCTAAAGTTGGATGGTTAGGAGTTAGTTCGATATAAATTTTTTTTCACTCTCTTTGATCATTATTTTCAGTGGATAATATTACTGATTCTTTTGTTGATATAAAGTCAGTCACATACTCGGAAATGTTTTTTACTGGCGTGGTGATAGATGCTTGTACCATGACCCCTATCAATCCTTTGAACTGTTTATAAATATGATGGATTGCATGAGATTTTTGTTGAATTTCGACCATCATTTGATATCAAACTTCTGTCCCTAAGTTAATTGAAGCCGTAGGTTTTTGTGATTGGTGCCACATTGTTTAATAGTGTCCTGTTGTGTCTGATGCATAAAATTGATCCATAACACCTGCATCCAACCTGCATGGCTTATAATGTTTTGTTGTTTCTCTCCTCTTTAGTTTTCTGATTATTATGTTTCTGCAGGACAAGCCCTGCTGAGTTTATTGTTCCATATGATCAGTATATGGAATCTTTTAAGAGCAATTATTCTATAGGGATGAGGTTCAAAATGAGATTTGAAGGTGAAGAAGCTCCAGAGCAGAGGTATGGCTACAGCATGTTCATATTCTATAGGCTTGCCCTTTGTTATTTTATTTCTTCTTTTTTAATAGACTGCCAAGAAATTTCTTAATTGTTTCTCTTGTTCTCGGGGTTGTCTTTATTTTTATATATTTTATATTTAATTTATTCGTACTTGTAGGTTTACTGGAACCATTATTGGGATCGAAGATTCTGATTCCAAACGGTGGCCAGAATCGAAATGGAGATGTCTCAAGGTAGCTTCTGATTGTCTTTAATCATTTGAGTGCTAATTTTTATGTAACTCACTGTTGAATTTTTCTTTTTTATGCTGCTTTAAGGTGAGATGGGATGAAACTTCTACCATTCCTCGCCCGGAGAGAGTTTCACCCTGGAACATAGAACCTGCTTTGACTCCTCCTGCACTCAATCCACTTCCAGTATCCAGGTCAAAGAGGCCTCGGCCAAACATGTTGCCTTCATCTCCGGACTCCTCTGTTCTCACACGGGAAGGTACAGTCTTGCTTTATAGACTCCATGGACATATAAGGTTTCTTTAGTTAATATTTAGTTTGTAGGAATGTAATAGGGTACAATGGTCCTGAGTGTTTGTAATTTGATATAGGCTCATCTAAGGTGGCAATGGTAGACCCTTCGCCAGCAAGTGGTTTTTCAAGGGTCTTGCAAGGTCAAGAATTATCGACCTTGAGAGGCACTTTTGCAGAGAGTAATGAGTCAGATTCTTCTGAAAAGCCAATTATCTGGCAATCTTCACTAGATGATGAGAAGATTGATGTTGTTTCTGCTTCACGAAGATTTGGATCAGAAAAGTGGTTTTCTTTAGGGAGGCCTGAATCATCTTTAACCGATCTCTTATCCGGTTTTGGAAGCCAAAACAAATCGTCTCTTGAGTTCTGTACACCTCCCGGCGACGAAAATGCAGTCGGTGGCAATTCAATGAAACTACAATTACCAGGTCAAGAAGGTGAGTTCAACTTCCTTGCGAGCCCATGGCCTATGATGCCTAACAATATCTCCTTTAAATTTGCGGACGCTAGCATGAAAGATCATGTCCGGGGCAGTGATGTTCCTTATCAGACACAAGCGGATGTTCGATATGGTGGTTTTAATCAGTATTCCTTGCTTCCTGGTCGTGGGATCGAGCACCAGCAAGGGAACTGGTTCATGCCTCCACCAGTTCCATCTTATCTTCAGATGTCTGCTCACTCAAGTGAACGGATTCCCAAACCCCTGGTACAACAACAGCATGAGGCTGTTAAACCTAGAGCTGGGAAATGCAAGCTCTTTGGTATACCACTTGTCAGCAATTCTGTTACGATGGAGCCGACAGTGTCACCTAGAAATTCAGTGATTGAGCCACCAGTTCATATACGTCTTGGAATTCACTCACACCACTCACCTGCTTTTGAATCTGATCAAAGGTCTGAACAATCAAAGAGCTCAAAAGTTGCAGATAATCCACTTGCCAGTAATGAACTGGAGAAACCATTTCCAACTTGTCAGCCACCTGTGAGAGATGTTCAAGGGAAAGTCCACAGTGGTTCCACCAGAAGCTGTACTAAGGTTTTTACCTAACTATTTGCAGAATTTTTGTTATTAGTTTTAATGTTCAAGATGAATTCACTCAGATAAAACATTATTGTCAGGTTCATAAGCAGGGGATTGCTCTTGGTAGATCTGTGGACCTTGCTAAGTTCAGTGACTATGATGAGTTGATAACTGAATTGGATCAGTTGTTTGAATTTGGTGGTGAACTAAAGGCTCGCAACAAGAATTGGCAGATTGTTTATACAGATGATGAGGGTGATATGATGCTTGTTGGAGATGATCCGTGGCAGTAAGGACTCATCTTCAAATTCTCTAATTGTTCAATAGACTTGCTTGATTTTGCCTGTTTTGATTGTACTCAACAACCATGCATATAAATGTCAAGGAATGGGTACTAAATAATTGGTGCCCTTCTGTTTTTTTGTTTAAACAGGGAATTTTGTGGCATGGTTCGCAAGATCTTCATCTACACTAGAGAAGAGATCCAGAGGATGAACCCAGGGACCCTGAATTTGAAGGGCGAGGAAAATTCACGGGTTGGGGAAGGCATGGATGCAAAAGAGGTTAAGAATCTGCGTTCAACGTCCAGTGCTGAGAATTGTTAGGTTCGACACCTATATCTATAGGTAATTTCCTTGATATATTGAAGTTCTGTAGTGTGCTGTGAAGTTCTCAATGTTATATACTTGTTACTGGTTTTACTCAGAAAATGAATGATGTTGCTGTTTCGAAGGGAAGAAAATTACTCTTCTATGATGCCATTCTATAGTCTGTCTTTTCATTCCAGTATCCCCTTCTACTTGAAAGATTTTTACTGTTTTTGATATGTATGTGTTTGTGCTCATCACAGGTGGGCTTTTTGTAGTTGGGGATATTCAGATTTAACCTGAGACGCACAGAAACTACTTTGGCTTCTGGATGTGTGGCGTGGGTTGCTCTCTATTAAATGCTTTTAATAATTATGATTTTGGAATTCTGTGAAGCTAATGTAGTATGGCGTCCTATGTATACATAATTTTACACACCTCGTCGGGGATATTGGCAAGGCAATGGCCCTCTTTTCTTGCCCTCAAACGAAAATCCACCTTGTACAGAATTATTCTGCTTCCTTTTTTCCAAGCTGTGAATATAAGTAAGAAGTTAAAAGTCAATTCCGAAAGTGCCGTCTATTGGCTTCCCAGCTTCTACAGTGCAGAGTGCAGTTCATGGCTATACCTGTAGACTTTTATTTCTTGAAACTTTTGCAATCCGGGACTGGTAGCAGTATGTAGTGACCAGATGGGTTTATGAATTGTGAACAATGCTATACAGGGGTTCTCAACAACTGTGATTTGTAGATTTAATTATATTTTTACCTTTAGTTTCAAATTTAATTTACAATCCACCTAGTTTTAGTGGAAGAAAAGCGTGTTTTCAAAATGTTTACTAGAAATTGGATGGTATAGTGTAAAATAAGTATGAAAGAAGGGTAAAAGGAAACCTAGTTTAAGCAGTTTTGGGGTAAAATTAAAAGCGGCATAGAACGCAAGCAATGGTATAGAGACTTAATTTGAGAATTGATGTGATTTTAGCGTAAATTAATTTAGCAGTGAGTTTTAATGTTGCCTGAATTTTTTTATTTTAATTCAATGGTTGTATTGTATTGTGTCTAAATGACTTTTTTAATAGAACACAGTAGTTGTAGTGTATTGGAGGGGAGAACTACTTAGAGATGGTATGGAGTTTTGAGGTTGATGGTTCATTAGGGCTCATTTGTTTAGTGGGATAGTATTAGAAAATTAAAGAGAAAGTGTTTAATATTTGCATGTGTTTGGTTAGCAGTAATGGCGGATGCAGGACAGGAGCCATAGCAGTAGCCCTGGAAGTGTGAGCAGATGGTCGTAGCCATGAATGATATTCGTATTATGGCTGAACCCGAGCTGAGCCCAAATAATTTTGACTATTTTAATTTTGTGAGTTTGAACTGAGTTTGTAAGACTCATTTTTGTAAACGAGCCTATAAAATTATTCAAATTCTAGCTCCAGCCAAAAATCTTAATCGAGCTGAACCCGAGTAACTCATCTCGACTAACACCCATAGGGGGCTTAAGGCTTATTTCATTAACCCCCAAACAGCTTTATATCTGTTGAAGAAAAGCAAAAACTCAATCACCCTAATATAAAATAACAAAGTTGTTCAAACAGAGATTAATTCTAGAGCTTGAAAAATCTGTGGTACATACGTTTCCATGGTCTTCTGGGGTTACTTGATGTAACTTATACACATCTTACATCTCAAAAAAAAAGTAAGAAAGTAAGCTTAACGGACGAACTCAAGGTGCAGACTGCTTAAATTTGCTTGGATGCTCATCGAGTTGTAGGTATGAGAAATAGAGAAAGAGCTTAAAGCTGTATGACTTATTCTTTGGAGACAACTGATAATGCACAAAATTGTATTATGCACCACGAGTCAAGTGTGAATAATAAATGTAGAAATAAAATTTAAGGAAATGGAGAGACACAAGGAATTATAGTGGTTCAATCAGCTAGACCTACGTCCACTCTTGAATGGCTCTAGTCACCGGGTATTTTATTAATTCAAGGGAGTGAGGAGCAGAGATTACAAGCTTTGAGGGAGAGAAATGAGATGTGCTCAGGTAAAGTGTGATGCCCCCCAAGTGTTGGTGGGGCGTGCCATTTATAGTGGCCCTCTAACAGACTGAGGCTATTTTATAGCAGCTAAGTAAGTATTTCGGTTGAGCTCACGACTTCTCCTCAACGGGTTAGGCAGTTGTGATGCTCTCCACAAGACGCGGTCAAGGATAAGGTGAGGGTGGACTGCTTCCTTGGCGGTGCAGGCAAAACTCCTACGCTTTCCCTCTTGATGACGTGGTTAAGCAGAGTGTTTAACTTGCCTTGAACTATGTTGGGCTTGGTGGATCCTCAATGAGGTTGGGGCTCCTTAATTGGAATTTGGGCTTTCCAAATAAATTGGGTTCTTCTTGGGCTTGACCCATCAACAATCATAGTCCATAAGTTGCTGGAACTACTACTTGAATGGTGAAGAGATCTAAATCATGCCATGGTAGCCAGCTGAATCCAAGAGTGCAGCCTTTATTTGCTTGGGAGGGATCATTGCTGTAAAGAGAAGTACCGAATTCATGTTAAGACAACCATCTCTAGTCCAACTCCAAAGTAGTCTAGTGGTTATATAATATAAACATCTTATGATCAGAGTTGCAGACTCGTAAAGAGAAGTACAAAATTCATGTAAGATAACCATCCGTAGTCTAAGTAGCCCAATGGCTTATACAATCTCAAGCAACCATGAGATTGTATGTCCAGAAAAAAAAGCATGAGATTTCCCTCGCATGAAGAAAGGGGAACCATAATTTTGAAATACCCATGTTCCTTCTTGAGAAGCTAAAAGTAGGGTGGCATCCCCTTTTCAGTTTTCACCTTTCACCATTAACAGTCAAGATGGTAAGCTGTGAAATTATGCTAGAATAATACCACCTAAAAGATGATCCATTCCAACGAATATGAATGCCGTGATCTAAAGGTGGAACCCGGTCCACCTCGTTGTATGTCCATCAAAAGGTGGAAAAACTGCGTATTAGTTCTTAATAATTCAAACTCAATCTTGTATTACAGAATAACACTTTTTTTTTTTTTTTTGCTTTTTTACTCGGATACCTTTTCTTTAGGGCCCATTTTATGCCTACAAAATTTTAGAGAACTAGAAAAAGATCACCTCAGCTCGGAAGATATCCAACACAAATCCATTGAAGCAGCTGATAACAGCTTGTTGGATGTCTAGCCCAAGGTTATCCAGAGTCCTCATTGTTGACAGCAAGAGACCTGGTTGCGGCCACACAACATATGGATATTTACAGTTCTTCCTTCTCTTACTCTTACTTCAACCTATTGTACAGCAGAAGAAGCAAATAAGTAAATTTGAAAGCTCTCTTACCCTACAAATGTTTACAATATATGAAGTGATCCATTTACAAATGTAGCACCGCCAAGAGATAAGTTCGCAGCTCAACAGAAAGTAAAAAAGGAAATTCATACGGGTTGAAGAATGAAGCTTATACCCTTGCAGACTGTCCAGTGGGCCTTGGCAATGAGCTTGGGCAAAGTTCTTCCTTAATGCAGGAGGGCAGGGTAGGTGGGGTGGGTGTCAAAGGATAAAAGCTTGTGGTAGGCACCAATGAAGAACTAGGAGGGGTTGACTCCAGTTCATTTTGAAGATCACTGATCTTCTGCAGAAGTTCTTCCAAGTACTCAATGGCATCCCCAAGAATGGAAGCCCTGTCCATCTGTCAACACGAGAGAAATATGACCAATCTCATACTATTACATACTTGTTAAGGTTCAAAACCATCCCACCAATGCTTCGGCTGAGCAATGGCATAATCATCTCAAAGGTCACAGTCAGTCAACAAGAACTTAAGTCATGTAATCAAAAACCTTTTGATCAGCAGTTTAGAATGTACAGGTTTCTCAAGATTCAGTTGTGTGTCCTCCACATGTTTTTCAAGATTTCAATCTCAAGTAGAAACAGGATGGAGTGGCATTACATAGGCTTCAATTTTATAGTTTACCCAGCTTCTGAAAAAGGAAACAAATGGAATTAAACATGGATTATACTAAGCTAAGCTATAATCCCAAAATTTAACTGGCATTTGCATGGACATCATATTTTACAATAGAACGCTATTCCTGCTGTTTGACCATACTTTGTCATTTTGATATGGATGGTTCAGAGTATATCTTTCATATGCAAATTACAACTTATATCTGGAAGAAACTTGCATGAAATCACGACTGCCATCCTCTAGGTGGAAAACCCACTAATATAAATGGTGATCACAGATTTGAACTCAAAAAACACTCATCATCAACTACTACAAAATCAGAACATATAAACTTGTGAGAATGACCAACACCAGAAAATAGAAATAACATAGAAAGGAAAGGAAAATTAACAAGGGAGAACTCAAAGGATAGATGGGAATTGATGCAGGCTACGAGGTGAAAGAGACAGTCGCCAGAAAACCAAGTTTCTTGGCGGATGTGAAAGAAAGTTTTAATTTAAGAGTTTAGTATTATCAGTGACCAATTTAACTTTGAAAAAGGTTTGTCATTACAGTTCAAATTGTCAAAAGATTCAGTGATACTGTCCCAACACCATATCTGGTCCAAAATAATGGTCAGCTTCACAACCCCTCCATAGGTCATGTGATTGAATTTAATGCTATGGTCTATCTTCAATTTGCATTCGATTAGGAACAATCCGAAGAAAAAACATGCAAATCACTAAACAAAAAGAAACTAAATTCAGGAAAAAATTCTAACTGAATCCGAATGTCAAAAACTTGATAGTAACACATATTGTAATTCACTAGAATTCGCTGAGAAGAAATTCTTACCGTGCTAATCTTTGGGACGACAGACCTCAGCATGTAAAGCCTATCATTGAGCTTCTTCCGGCGGCAGCGTTCAGCCATCAAATTCTTAGCTGGAAGCCCCTTCTTCTTCCCTTTCTGATCCCCACCAGTGACAGTACTATTCGCATTTGAGCTATTCCCACAATTTTTAGCACTCTCGTCCACCTTGGTGATCTCCATAAACTCATCAGAGTCATGATTCAAACCAAACCCATCAATATTCACATCTTCAACATCATTCCCACTGTCATTCTTCCTTTTCCTCTCATTCAACATTAGTCGAACCCCGACAATTTTCAATCCCTAAAATCTCTAAATCGCTACCATTATCACCCACCAGAACTTTCCTAAGAGCAGCTCTCTTCTGGAACAGAGTAGACTGTGCTCCAATTGAAGCAAAAATTTCCAGTGGTTTCAATAACTTGAACCTATTTAAAAACAAAGAACTCCCAGAACCCTCATCAAAACCCATGAAACCTGATCAACCAAAACCAGCAGTCACTGTACCGCTGTTTTCGGGCGATTGAAGCAAATGGATAGTTGGCAAATGAGGATCTAAGCACAAATTAGGATTACCAATCTGAGCTTGTGAGCTCAAATCCCTGAAACCAGTTAAAAGTCCACTTCCTCTCCTCTATTCAAAGCACTTAAAGCTTGGGTCTCCAGAAACGCAGTTTCACTACCCAAACCGAAGCTATTTTCTAATGTGTTGATAGGCATAGCATTTAGAACCGACGAAGGCACGGTTGGTTTTGGAGGCAAAAAACAGTGTACCTGAGATGGGTCGAAATTGTTGAACACTGAAGCCGATGACCGTGAACATGAAGAAGACGAGTCCATTGGTTGTAACAACAGATTAGCCTCAGCTTCTGTGAAGTTTGGCGAGAAAGTGAGGTCTCTGATGTCGTGTTGGTTTTGGAGGTTGTTGGTGTTCACATATCAGCCATCGTCTTGGACATCGAGCATTGATTTGAATGTTGTAAGCGTGCCCACTTCGCCTTTGTTCTCCAAACCACCATTGCTATTGTTGGCAGTAGTACTGGTGGTATTTCGAGTCCATGAAGCTATTTCTTCATCTTCTTTACCCTCCATCCAAACCAAGCTATTGGCACTTGATATCATATTTTCTTGGGTTTCCTCCGCTGGGTTTTTGAGGAATTTCAAGGAATAAACAGATACTTGAGGCAATGTGACAGATACAGCTTCGAACTTGCAGGGCTGCTCTATTACAAGGATTTTGTAGACGATTCTTATAACACCTTCAACATTTATGGAACTTTGTGAAGGTTTTCCCACTTCCCATTGCTTTACATGTTGATACAGGGTTGCTGATGATTAAAGTGTATAATAACCAATGCCCTCTTTCTATCTTGTTGCTATGTACGTAAGAATAATGCTACATGAGTTTAAAAAAAATAGATCGAAAAATTAGACTTGATAATCTCAATCATTGATTTCACTGTAGATTTCAGTATTTATTAGGACCCACTACCTATTTAAGTCCACGTAGCAATACTCTATATGTAATTACTAGGAAGCAAACAAGTTAATCATCAACAATTAGCCAAGGGTTTAGATTTTATTTTGATGCATTTTTTGGATAGTTCAAAAACGAATGTCTTATATAAATATTTTGAAATGGAATAAAAATAGTGTGACAAATTATAATTATGATTATGAAATATCTTGAAATATTACAAAATATTTGATATTTAAATATTAATTTGATGAATGTGAATTGATGCTCTTATAACCAAGTCACACGTGGATAAAGAAGACCTACACTCCCGAGAAATTTTTCGGTGGGTTTAACACAATCATCAATAAAAAATTGTATCTGTCCAAAGAATAGCGGTCACCTATCACTTATCACCTTGTTAATTTTTATTTATTTTTTTTGAAAAATTCAACTTATGTGTTCCGCAAATTGTTTTTGCGACCGTCTCTCATTGGATGTGCACATGACAATGTCACGTGTTGTGTTAAATTCGCCGAAAATTTTCTACCCACCGAGAGTTTATGATCTCTCGAGGAGATCTTGAGAAATTGGACCAAGCTCCCTCGAGATAACCTTGGAGTGAGTATGAATAACGATCAGACGTGTGTTCTGTCATCACCTCTCAATAATAAGTAGTCCAAATGATTGGATCTCAGCTATGCATGAATAATATAATTTATGCAATACTCTTAGTCTAAATATCCGCTAACTTAGGCATTGGAAGGAACATGACATACACATCTCTCGCCTCTTTCTAACCTTGTTCCATGTTCTAGAAATCTTATCTTCGTTCAACCAGGTGTCACTAACTCAACTATTGTGTACGATTTCACTCTATATATAATTTATTTTAGTTTTTACTAAAATCAGAAAGTTATTATTGTTTTGATAGAAACAAAATAAAATTTTGATCATAAAAATTACTCAAGTGAAATTCTTCAAACACCTTAAAATTTAGACTTTTTTGGAGAAACACATACATAAGATTTCAAAATTCGACCACATATATTCTCAAAAAATCCAGAATTGATTAATAAACGAGATGAGCTTAAACAACGAATTATTTGACTTGTCAAGTATAATTGTACTTCTATATACCATTCGAGTTTTAACTTGATCAAGTATTTTTTTATCTTGATCATGAATTTGGTGGTTTTATTGAATTCAGTTAAGTGCAATGCTAGAGATAAAGCAGAGAGAGACAAAGATAGAACTAAGAGACTTATAGCGTATTTGGTAATGTTGTCAGCTTTTTGTTTTCATAAAAAAAAAATAGAAATAGTTTTTTTCTCTTTTTTTATAATAAAAAGTTAAAACAAAACGCACACTCATATACAAATGCACAAACAACACATAAACATGCACCCACTCATACAAATACACCAAAATGCCCACATCCACGCCCACACCCACACAAACAAATCTATATCAATTTTTATCTCTCTCTCTATATATATACACATAGAAAGAACGACGAACAGACATATTGTTGTGTGTGTATATATATATCATGTTGTGTAAAAATTATATTTGAACTTCACAGGAGAGAAGACAAAAAATCGTTCGATGGAGAGAGACGATGAACATACCTCCTTATATATGTTCCCAAAAAAGGCTAATATTTTGCTTCAAATGAAATTTGAAGGATGAAACTCACTAACCCCCCTCGGTCCTCGCATGTTTCCAATTTTTGGTGCTTTTGAAAACGCTAATATTTTGTTTTCAAAATTCGGGCTTGTTTTAAAAAAAAAATAAAACACAAACTAAACACATTTTTGTTTTTGATTTTCACAAGAAATGAAAAGAAAAACAGTAAAATCAAAATAAAAATAATTATCAAACACACCTTTACATTAAAAAACAAATTAATGAACATGATACGAGATTTGAGTGAGCACCGAGAAATGAGGACGGAGGAGTAATATAATATGTAGTTGAGAAAAAAATAGTCTTAATCTTACGATTCTTAGATTACAAATTAAACAAAAAATAATATAAAAAACACAAATATGATTCTTTTATTTTATTATTTTTGCACTCAATCGCTACAAAATAACTATATCAAAATTTATACATATAAATCAATTTGACTATGGTATCCATTTTTTTTTTTTGGGTAGTTGTATAGTCATGTCTTCGCCCAAAAAATAAAAAAATGAAAGGCCCTACTTGCTACAAGTCTCATTTAGAAGTCGTCTACGACTTGTAGACTACACAACAGTGACGTCTTGATATTCCTATTTGTAACTTCTGTAGGCTTGTAGCAGCCAATAAGAAAGTACCAAGATAACTTGGTTGGGAAGATTTTACAAGTTATTATGTCCATAGGTTCAAATTTTATCTTTTTTTTTTTTGATAAAAAAAAAGAGATCCAATTCAAACAATTATTATGCCATAATAAATATCAGATACTTACAATCATCGCTAAGTCATAACTATCAATGACAATTGAGAGACCCCAACAATGATTGAACCCATAACATTCAAATTTATGGTTCATCCGCGTTCAATTTCAAATTGTTGGATTACCGGTGTGATTAAAATAGTATTCTTAAAATTAAAAGGTAGTTAAAGTGATAACATAAACAATTTATAAATTCAGATGTCTTGAATTCGAATCTTGATAATTTCTTGAGATAAGCCTCTCATGAATATTTTAATTTCGACATTAATGACCTGTATTTAACTGGGCATTAAAGTGCCCATAAAGTAATTTCAACACTTCTATCCAATTTAGCTTTGTAGATGAGAGTGTCCGACAAAAAAATAATGTTGGGGAGGAGTTGTGGAAATTATTTTGGGTACATGGCGGTCTATGATTGTGAAATGGAGTATCGTATAGAGAGCAGAACATAGGGCCCTGTTTGGAGAGATATCTATAGAAACACCTCCTGCGCCAATTATCATCCACATCTCTCACTTCCTTTCAATCCGGCCCACCATTATAAGGTCTCCCTCTCACTCTTCACCCAAGGCGGACCTTAAAACACCCTCCTCTCTCTCTCTCTTAACTCTGCTTGAGTTATTCAGGTGAAGTAATCCAACTCAATCGCTCATGCATAGATATATACGCATGTGTGTGTGTGTGTGTGTGGTTGTGACTTACGGATGAGGTATCGATTTTAGGATTTCAAGTAGTGCTCAGACTCTGTTTCTCAATTATCTAATTTAGGGTTTTGTCGATGATAAGGCGTTCAGAACTCTCTCTCCCTTCTGAATTCTGATTTTGTCTATGTATTACTATGGCCGTTGTGTTTATAAATTTGAGTAGGAGCTCAAGTCTTTGAATTGGTATTGTTTGGTGATTTGATTGGTTATGCGTGTGTAGTTGTAGATGATAACTGTGAGCGGTTACACCACAGAATGACTTTAACGTTGTTTGTGCTTTACTGCCTTCTTTAACTTTTTGATTACTAGTTAATAGCTGGGGCGTGTTTTGAAAATCCCATGTCTTACTTGTTTTGTGTTCGCCTCAATGAATAATCTTTGCTGTTTCCAATTGTTTTAATGCCTAATGAGTTTTCCTTATTCGTTTGATAGAAACTACCTTCGAATTTGATGATGTTTTCCAGGTGGCTGTATTTTCTGAGGCAAAACATGTCATTGCTAGTCGTGACCTGGCCTTTTTGTTTTAATTTCTTTTATAACTATTTCTGGATTGATTAACTTGCCCTTATTTGGT
This sequence comes from Ilex asprella, assembly GCA_023539305.1. Lineage (NCBI taxonomy): Eukaryota > Viridiplantae > Streptophyta > Magnoliopsida > Aquifoliales > Aquifoliaceae > Ilex > Ilex asprella. Next base: position 4,333,929 of record CM042192.1, read on the forward strand.
GCAAGGGTCGGTCAGTTTACAACTAGGGGTGTTGCTAAATTTTTTCAATCCAAAGTCTGGGTTAATTTAAATATTTTAGAACGGTGGTACAAAAAAGTCCTTTTCAGTTATGGAGTACATTTTTCCCCAATTTTTATGCTCCTCTCACACTGTGGTTTTTGAAAACCTTCGTTTTATGTCATGTCCAGAACCTTTTTGATGTGCTAAATTCACTCGCTTATGTTGCGGTAATGGAAGAACATAGGTCGAGTCATGCTTAGGCATTTATCATTGAACTGTTGGGTCAAATTTCTACATGCTTATTTGAGCTGTGATTAGATATGTTTCGTACATTTCACCCATGGTATTACTGTGATTGATATCACCATTAAATGCAGATTGTGTAGTAGCAGTCATGGCTCAGGCTTTGGTTCAGTCGACTAACTACCTTTCATCAGTTTCTGTTGGAAGAGATGGTCAATTCAAGGGATCTGGAAAAACTAAAAGGCCGGCTACAATGGTATGTAGTTTACAAACACCTCCCCTTAGGATGGGGAGTTTCTCAGGATTGCGAGGATCCAATGCTTTAGATATGATGGTTAGATCCGGACAAACCTTACATTCCAAGGTGGCTGCTGCGACTTCTGTGCGGCGAGGAAGGGGATGTCGTGTTGTACCAAAGGCTATGTTTGAGCGGTTCACAGAGAAAGCAATAAAAGTTATAATGCTTGCCCAAGAGGAGGCAAGACGGCTCGGTCACAATTTTGTTGGTACAGAGCAGATTTTATTGGGTCTTATTGGTGAGGGCACTGGCATTGCTGCCAAGGTCCTCAAGTCCATGGGAATCAATTTAAAAGATGCTCGTGTGGAAGTAGAGAAGATAATTGGAAGGGGCAGTGGATTTGTTGCTGTGGAGATCCCGTTTACTCCTCGTGCAAAGCGCGTTTTAGAACTCTCGCTAGAGGAAGCCCGCCAGCTTGGTAATTTTTTATCCTCTCCTTTTATCTATTTTTTTTGGGTGTTTTTTTATTTTTATTTTATATTTCTGCTTTTTTATTTGCTGTTGCTTGTGTGGGTTCGCTTTGAATCTGTAGGCCTTTGCTCTGCTGGTGTGGGTGACTGATTTTTTTGTTTTGCCACATTGTTGATGTAGGCCTTTGCAGTAAGGATTGACCCTATAATTACTATATGCTTCCATTTTCTTTTCTTCTGATTTTGTTTGTTCTTCTATTCTCGTTTTGAGAACCAACATTTTCCTTTGGTCATTAAAGTATCAGTTTCCTCAGCATACGTATATGTGTATATTCTCTGACATACATGTGTGCGCGCTATGCCATTGCAAGTATTGATTGATAACCAACAAGTTTATTAACAAATCTAAAGGTCATTTACTAACCCCATTGCTTAATATTTCAGGCCATAATTATATTGGATCAGAGCACTTGCTATTGGGATTGCTGCGTGAGGGTGAAGGTGTAGCAGCCCGGGTTCTTGAGAATTTAGGTGCTGACCCGAGCAATATTCGTACACAGGCAAGCCATACCACCTTATATGCTTTGTGTGAACCAATTTTTTTTAAAGTTGGATTCCCTTGATTTTAAGTCTAAGATTGGGAATCAGAAGAATAATGCATTCATTGTGCAAGTAGGTTATTCGAATGGTTGGTGAGAGTGCAGAAGCTGTTGGTGCTGGTGTGGGAGGTGGAAGTTCTGGCAACAAGATGCCCACACTGGAGGAGTATGGCACTAATTTGACGAAGATGGCAGAGGAGGTAATTTGCATATTCTTGGGGTTTGATTTATGAACAAATTTTTTTCTTTTTTGTAGTGAGGCTGAATTTAAGCTTGTTCTTTTGCATGATAGGGTAAACTGGATCCTGTTGTTGGAAGGCAGCAGCAAATCGAACGGGTAACACAAATTTTGGGCCGGCGAACGAAAAATAATCCTTGTCTCATTGGGGAGCCTGGCGTTGGGAAAACAGCTATTGCTGAAGGCCTTGCTCAAAGAATTGCAACTGGTGATGTTCCAGAAACAATTGAAGGGAAGAAAGTAAGTATGAGTTCATACTGGAGTTTAGGGAGAAATATCCTATGTACTTTTAAGCTGGTATAGTCTATGTGTAATTGGTTCCAGTGTGGGTGATACACATGGTGTTATAGGAGCTACCTCAGTGATTGTAATGTTTCGGTTCTTGTGTATTTTGATATCTTCTGTACATACAATTTTCAAGAAGTGGAGTATCACTTCACAGTTTGAGGCTGCATATGCATCTACACTAGTTCTATCTATATTTCCTTGGCCTGATTGGAAACTGAGTGGAAGGGAATGTAACCCAGGTGCTGCTAATCATGAGCTATGTGTTTAACATAGGCACTACATTTATTGAAAAATCCAGTCCAATGTTCCCGTATTTTTTAAACGAATGGAGTATTATTATTGTTCTTCTTGATGTATATGAAAATGTGAGGATTACTTAAATTCTTCTTCTTTACTCTTCACTCTTCAGGTTATAACCCTGGATATGGGTCTTCTAGTTGCTGGCACAAAATATCGTGGAGAGTTTGAGGAAAGATTGAAGAAGCTGATGGAGGAAATCAAACAAAGTGATGAAATTATACTTTTCATTGATGAGGTGCACACATTAATTGGAGCAGGTGCGGCAGAAGGGGCAATTGATGCTGCGAACATATTGAAACCAGCTCTTGCTAGAGGTGAACTGCAGGTTAGTTGGAAGCAAAAGATACTTTGTTTTTGTTTCTTTCGAGTGGTGCCTAGGTACTATGTAGTTGGAATATCTAGAATCGTACACTTGAAGCAAAGGTGTGGTACATGCACAGTTATAAAAACCCATTCTCCTCTTTCTCTCCCTTCCCATCTATGCCACAAAATTGGAAAGTGCCAGAATGACGTTTGCAGGAGTGATCGAGTAGGGTTTAGTTTTATGGTCTTCAGAACACACTTGGCATGTCAGATACAAGGTTGTGTCAGTAGGTGATAAAGTGATAAATTCTAGTGGTTTCAGCAATACTTTTGAGAATCTTGGCTTTTATGATCATATGTTGATTCTGGGTGATTGATTAGAATTTCTTGGTATTATATTCCAAAATTAGCAAGTATTACTTCTAGAATTGATTATTGCTGATACAGAAGTACAGTTTCACGCTCTTAACTTTTCAAAATGATAATGTTAGGTTGGCGCTTCTTAAAATTATAGTAATACATTGTAAAAATATTTACATCTCTATCTGTTGGTGTAGTGTATTGGGGCTACAACCCTGGATGAATACAGAAAGCACATTGAGAAAGACCCAGCTCTGGAAAGACGATTCCAACCAGTGAAAGTACCTGAACCCACTGTGGATGAAACAATACAGATTTTGAAAGGACTTCGAGAGCGATATGAGATTCATCATAAGCTCCGTTACACTGATGAAGCCTTAGTTTCTGCAGCCCAGCTGTCATACCAGTACATCAGGTACATGGTTTCTGTGATTAATTTATTCTCCACTTAAATGCCTGTACTTTGTAAATTGGTCACTTGTCACGGCTACGAAAATGTTTTGATGGATATGTGCCACTGTAAAATAGAAAGTATTAGGTATTAGCAAACATAGTAGCATTTGGTGGTGTTGGTTTCCTTAGCATCTCATAAATATTCCACTATGGTAAGGGCAGTCAAACCAACTCTCATACGTCCCAGAGATTCATTATTTTCAGTGTAAGCTAGAGCCTCTTTTGATTTGGCAATATTTTGTTGCCTCGGGTTTTGGTAGGTGTATGCTTCCAAGATGCTGTCGTGAATGCCCACCTCAGAGAACACATGGATTCCCATGACTTTGTAATTGATATATTTTTCCAGTGAATAACTCTTCTAGGACTTGTGAGTATGTTGTTGGAACCTTTTATATCCGGAACAGGGGAGGATGAGGGTTGGAAAGATCCTATACCAGGAGTTTTAGGAATTCCTTGGGTCTTCTTCTGCAATATGAGATAGGAATTTGGTTTTAGAGATGTGCACTTTTTTTTTTTTAAATCCTCCTGGGCGCCATGGAGATAAAACACAAACTCAGGACACCCAACTTTCTTGTGAGCCCATTTAGTTGACTCTAGAGTGGAAGTAAAACAAAACAAAATTCTTTAGCCTTTGTCAGATATTTAACCCTGCACGGGTGATGTGCTTACGATGAGAAAAATGAAATATGTATGCATTCTTTGTGGTCACTTGTCTTTCTCACGGCTCTCGCTCAAGCTTCATGATTAATGAGGACTTTTTTTGTGTACTTGTTATGTATCCAGGCACTTTGTGCATTTGTTTTCTGACCTTATGATTCAGTTGTATCTCATGGTTAATTTTTGTGCATTTCAGTGACCGTTTTCTGCCTGATAAAGCAATTGACTTGGTTGATGAGGCTGGTTCTCGTGTTCGACTTCGTCATGCACAGGTATGAAAACATTTAGCTTCCTTTTTACCCTTTCTATTCTTTTAAGTAGTTAGATAACTCTCTATCTTTTGTAGCTCCCAGAGGAAGCCAGAGAGCTTGAGAAAGAGCTCAGGCAGATCACAAAGGAGAAGAATGAAGCTGTCCGTGGTCAAGACTTTGAAAAGGTACTCATTAAATTCCCTTGTTAGTTATTATTTATACAGTTGGATAGTCATATGTAATTTGGTTGAAGGGATCCTACGCTTTTTATACTGTTTGTACACAAGGCCCACAGGGAAATGCAACATAATTTTCAGAGAAATTCGATGTCGTTAAATTCTGTTCGATAGAAAGGAATGTTCGAATCAAGGCTTGTGGAATCAACGAAAATTTCTGAACAATTGAGAGTTTCAAAGCTGTTTAGGATTCTCTGTGTATTTAATTTCTGTACCCAGCTTTATCTAGTAAGCATATCTGTCATTAAATTCGTGAACAGGCTGGAGAGTTGCGTGATAGGGAAATGGATCTTAAGGCACAGATATCCACTCTTGTAGACAAAAACAAAGAGATGAGCAAGGCAGAAACTGAGGCAGGGGATGGGGGTCCGGTTGTGACAGAAGTTGACATTCAGCACATCGTCTCTGCATGGACTGGCATACCTGTTGAGAAAGTGTCTACTGATGAATCTGATCGCCTCCTCAAAATGGAAGAGACCCTCCACAAACGAGTCATTGGTCAGGATGAAGCTGTCAAAGCCATCAGCCGTGCTATTCGTCGTGCCCGTGTTGGGCTTAAGAACCCCAACCGGCCAATTGCTAGCTTCATCTTCTCTGGGCCAACTGGTGTCGGAAAGTCAGAACTGGCAAAAACACTGGCGGCCTACTACTTTGGCTCAGAAGAAGCCATGATCCGGCTTGATATGAGTGAGTTCATGGAGAGACACACTGTCTCGAAGCTCATTGGTTCGCCACCTGGTTATGTTGGTTACACAGAAGGTGGTCAGCTAACTGAGGCTGTTAGACGCCGTCCTTACACTGTTGTGCTCTTCGATGAAATTGAGAAGGCTCATCCAGATGTCTTCAATATGATGCTTCAGATTCTTGAGGATGGAAGGTTGACAGACAGCAAGGGCAGAACTGTGGACTTCAAGAATACGCTTTTGATTATGACATCCAATGTTGGAAGTAGTGTGATAGAGAAGGGAGGTCGTCGTATTGGTTTTGATCTCGATTATGATGAGAAGGATAGCAGTTACAACAGAATCAAAAGCTTGGTGACCGAAGAACTGAAACAATATTTCAGACCAGAGTTCCTGAACAGATTGGATGAGATGATTGTGTTCCGACAGCTCACCAAGCTGGAGGTGAAAGAGATCGCTGATATAATGTTGAAGGAGGTTTTTGAGAGGCTGAAAACCAAGGAGATAGAGCTTCAGGTAACAGAAAGATTTACAGATAGGGTGGTTGAAGAAGGGTACAACCCAAGCTATGGTGCAAGGCCACTAAGGAGAGCCATTATGAGACTGTTGGAGGATAGTATGGCTGAGAAAATGCTTGCGCGGGAGATCAAAGAGGGTGATTCTGTCATCGTTGATGTTGATTCTGATGGTAACGTGACTGTCCTCAATGGTAGCAGTGGTGCTCCTCCAGAGTCATTACCAGAGCCTATTCCGGTGTAGACCAAGCTTTTCATATTGTGATCTATACCAATATGTTGTTTGTACTGCTGCTTTTTATTATTGGTTAGTAATACATTTATATTTTTGTTGAAGAAACTGGTTGGGAGTAGATTTGAAGCAGAAGCGGAGTCGATGGTGTCCAAGTTTGAGGGATGTATCTACTCTCAATTGTATGCACAGTTCAGTCACTCATCAGTTGTTTGTGTTAGATTGCAGACATTCACAATTTGGTAGCAGCAATAGGTGTAAAATCATGTCGTTGCTTATAGTGTTGCAATACCTCTTCGCTGTGAGATTTACGTTGTTTTGCCCTGTCCAGGGTTATGTAATTGCTATGCCAATGACAGCTGCTAGTTCCCTGTTCCTTCAAAATACTTGGGGTGTCCAGGGGTTTGCTTGGCCCATAGACCTGTTACTGTTACTCATCCGGAAAAAATAAGTCCAAAACTAAATAGACCAATGTCCGGCCCAAAATCTGGCCCAGTAGCCCCTCACAAAAAATCATTAAAACCTGGCCCAATAACCTGCCCAGCCCGGCCCACCCGTTCATCCACTTTGTTTGAAAAAAAAAATTGACCAATGAAATTTAGGTGAGATTTGTTCATTTTAACTCTACTTTTAATTTAAAAATATAATTCATAAAAAGAATCAATTAAATTTTTTTTTTAAATGAAGATGCATATATATATATATATATAT
>CM042192.1:4379390-4393441 GCA_023539305.1 Ilex asprella
ATAATTATTATATAAAAAAAATATTTTTACTTATTATTATTATATTTATTTAAGTTAATTTTTAATTTGTAAAAAAAATATTAACATAGATTCAATTAAGTGAAAATATAATATTAGCGTTAAATTTTTTATTCAAAATTTATGTAGGTCAATATGAACACGAATATGACACGAAAATAAATAGGTCAAATAGCAACTCGACATGACACAATTAGTTAAATGAGTTGAGTTAAGTGTGACTAATGTTCGACACAAATCTGTAATGACTTAACACGGATCTGATATGACACGACTCGATTGTCACTCCTAATCTTAGCCAGCAAAAAAAAAAAATATTTATTTTTGTTTTACATCCATCTAACTAAACACAAAAAAAAAAAATGTATCATTATTACTTTACTTTCTTGAAAAATAAAAAATATATTCCTTTTATTTTCTACCCTTCTCACCAAACGAAATATAAGAATTATTTACTTATTTATGTAGTTTATTCATAAATTCATTACATAATAATATTTTCGGACACTCGCAAGGAATATTCAAATGCATAAAATTCTTTGGACAGAGAGACATTCTTGTAAATTCAACGAAGACCAGGGGGCAATAATTCTTTGTCCAAGGAGAGACGGGCCTTTGAAAAAGCACACATCTTCGACTCCCCTGTATAATCGGAGAACCAGAGAGAGAGACCCGCCAAAAGCCAGATCCTTGTTTTTCTCGTGCCCTCTCTATCTCTCTCTCATCATTTCTCCATTAATTCATCTACTCTGATAAAAAACCTAAACCTAAACCTAAACAACAAACAACAACACAGCACACATCGCAATGGCGTTCTCAGAGAACTATCGCCAATCTCTTATCCCAAGCTTCATCTACTCGTCTTCATCGGCATCCAAGAAGCTCATAGATTTGGATCACTTGATGTCGAATCGGAACAGTATGTTGAATTCTTCATCTTCATCTTCACCGTCCATTTCATTTAATGGAGGAGGCTCGTTGTCGAAGAAGAGCTTCGTGATCCCAGCTCCGAACGAGCCAGGTAAGATCGTGATGTTCTCGCCAGCATATTATGCCGCGTGTACCGTCAGTGGAGTCTTCAGCTGTGGACTCACTCACATGGCCGTCACCCCTCTCGATCTTGTCAAGTGTAACATGCAGGTCCTTCTCCATTTCGACATATCCCTCCCTCTATCTCTCTTCCTATATACCTTTTTTTTTTTAGTTCCGAAAGTTAGACTCCGACTAAATCTGGATTGGATTCGAGCCGGGTAAGACCCAAGGCGGTAAAACTCTCCCTCCCTCCCTACCGAATGCAGCTGCGTTTTCAAAACTCGAACTCGAGAGCTTAGTTAAGCTAAAACAATCTCTCACCGATTGAGCGTGTAGGATCTTATAAGCAGCTTTTTTAGATTTGATCAGATTTTTGTATAGTAATTTTGAGGACTTGTTGGCTATGTATTTTAGATCTTTGTTGCTTATTGATTTTTTACTGGCGTGTTGGATAGGGAATTAGGGACTCAGAAGCTTATTTACAGAGCTAAATTGTAGATGGGGATTGAATTTATTTTTTGGTTTCCCTATTTGTTTATATCCCTTCACGGTTTAAAACTGATTATATACATACCTAAATATACTAGAGTTATCCCCGTTGTTGTGCTGTCATGGGGAGAGCACATAGTAATTGTTCCAAAAATTCAAACAACACAATGATAAAAATCAAAATAGTGTGTTGCAACCATCGCATATTCTCATTGCTGTTTGTCTATGACATTTTCTTTGGTTCAGGACAATTGGTATATGCTTCATGCTTGGTGTAGTAAAGGATTTCTTCTGGGTTGATTCTACAAATACACGTGCACCTGTAGCTATATATATATATATCTTTCAGACGATGATCTATATGGACTTGATTAGAATTTAGACTTGGTGGTGCCTTTATTGTATTGGGTGGTATAGTAATAGTTTTTTCGTGTTTCTTTTAATAGTTGTTTGAGCTCTTGCGAAAAGCAAATTATCCCATGATGTAGAAATTACAATCACCTTAATATATTCAACTTCTCAGATTGACCCTGCAAAGTACAAGAGCATTTCTTCTGGTTTTGGAATATTGCTCAAGGAGCAGGGAATTAAAGGTTTCTTTAGGGGCTGGGTGCCAACCTTGCTTGGTTACAGTGCACAGGGTGCATGCAAGTTTGGATTTTATGAATTTTTCAAGAAGTACTATTCCGATATTGCTGGTCCTGAGTATGCAGCCAAGTACAAAACTTTGATCTATCTTGCGGGATCTGCGTCTGCTGAAGTGATTGCTGATGTTGCCCTCTGTCCCTTTGAGGCAGTGAAGGTTCGTGTCCAGACTCAACCTGGGTTTGCCCGAGGTTTGTCAGATGGCCTTCCAAAGTTTATCAAGTCTGAAGGCGCTCTTGGGTATGGCTCTCATTCGAAACACCTTAAGTGTTAGTTAAGCAGGAATAATGAGTTGCACCGTTTTTTCCCAGAAAATACCTTGTTTTTTGTTTAACTTTTTGGAAGTACTAATTTCAAAATTTATCCACTGTACAGGCTTTACAAGGGGATTGTTCCTCTTTGGGGACGACAGATTCCATGTAAGCTGACATACATATGCTATTCTGTTTTACTTGATCTGCTTGAGCAGTTGGCTGTTTGTTCTTATTGGTTTCCTCAAGATAATGAAGCCTCTGGATTACTTCGTTTTCACGAATTTTGAGATTTGTCTTACTAAGTATCACTAATTGTTTCTCCATTTCATTGTTCTCTGTGCTTAGGGGAGGGTCATGCATTTGCATATACGTCAACAATGTGTGTTGTGCTCGTCTATGTACAGAACTTTGATCATCGTTGTAAAATTTTGCTAGTTTCCTCTTGTTCTTTCATTTATACAAACAATATTTACATGTTGCTCCTATGTTCTTTTGATCAATTGATTGTCTTTCTGTTAAATTAATTGCAAATTGATGCAACACAAATCACGGTTCACTCAAATCCACTTGGGTTGTGTCACAGTGTTATCCTGGTTATGGTACTTTATGCCTCTAAACTTGTGGAGAAATTAGAATCTTCTATTGCTTGTAATATTAATTATTTCTTCTATTGCTTGTAATTAATATTTGATTATGGTACAGTTACTGTTATTAGCTTGTAATCTCTTTTTACCAATGCATTCAGCTACAATTCCTATTGCTAATCACGGTGGTGTACTATCTTAATTTGAGTGTTGATTCTAAAATTTGTTGGTTTCACTGGGTTCTTATGGTCTTTTGCATTTCCAAAGGTTGGCATCTGAATCTGGGATTTTTGCAAATATTTGGTATTCTCTAGTTTTTGAATTCTGATAAATCATGGATGCATTCAGCAAGTATTGGTGCACAATAGACATAGTTTTAGTCAGGGAACATTCGGGGGGATTGTGTGTGCAATTTGTCCATTTGTCTATGTCTCGGTTTGCGTCATGGATTGTTTTCTGCGAGAAATGTGTTTGATAACCCATTCTTGTGTGGCCTACTGATAATCAACTGTAAATTTCACAGATACAATGATGAAGTTTGCATCTTTTGAGACTATTGTGGAGCTCCTTTACAAGTACACTATCCCAACTCCAAAAGAACAGTGTAGCAAGTCTTTTCAGCTTGGAGTGAGTTTTGCTGGTGGATATGTTGCGGGTGTATTATGTGCCATTGTATCACACCCTGCTGATAACTTGGTCTCTTTTCTCAACAACGCCCAGGGGGCAACTGTGGGTGATGTGAGTGATAGATAGCCATTTCCACCATCAATTGTCACTCTATTTTACAATTACTTGTTTTATTTTATTGCAATCTGTGTTGCAGGCTGTGAAGAAGATGGGCTTATGGGGACTGTGTACTCGTGGTCTTCCTCTTCGTATAATCATGATCGGAACCCTTACTGGATCTCAGTGGGGTATCTATGATGCTTGTAAAGTTTTTTTTGGGCTGTAAGTTTCTACCCCTAGATTTGCTGGGGTTGAATAGCAATTTTTTTCAAATATTAATTATTTCTTCTATTGCCATTTGCATGTTGCATGGAGGTTTTTCTGTTCATTAGCAAGTTCCTTGTGTGGCTGTAATGTTTTTCACTAAAAATGATAACAGGACTTTTGCTCTTTTACAGGCCAACTACTGGTGGTGTGACTCCTGCTCCTGCTGCTGTGTCCGCGAAGATGTGAAGTTATTTCCCACTGTTACCACCTACAAGTAGGTCTTTCTGGTAAAGAAGACTTCAAGATGGGCGTCCCTTTTTGGCAGATCAGTAATGTTAGCGTTGGTGATGGGTAGTAGGATGACATTTGATGCTCGAGGGAGTTTATATTTGATTCTAAATGTAGTAGTATCCGTTTGTAGTTTCTTATTTTTGCAGTTCAATAACTGATTATTTTTAGGTGATGGTGTTATTCCATCCTCTGTAACTCAGTGTTAATATGGGACACTGTATGATGATCTTAGTATCAAGGTTTTGATCCTTATAATCATAATAATGTTACAAGTTGTTCTAATCAAGTTGTTTACTCTGCAAAAGCTCTTACTTGTGATGATATTGGCAGATGCTAATCGGTCATTTTTTTTCACAGTTTTCTATTATCGGCGCTCCCACAATCTATCCCCTGAGTTAATTTCGCGAGTGTCACATTTCTGGAGGAAAAGATCGACTCTGATTCTCCATACTTTCATACAGGTGACCCATATTCCTTATTTTTCAGCATTATCTTATTGCTACATTTGAAAATTTTTTATAGTAGCGAGAGATTTAACTCTTATGAATAACCTAGTTTCGACGTCAATGACTCGTTTTTTATCGTACTAAATAGAAGATTAGTCGAGGTGCGCGTAAGTAAGTCTGAATACCCCTGACCGTTGAATTAGAAACAAAGAAGAAGAAGAAATTGAGCTATAGGGTAAGAAATCCAAAAGAGGTGTAGGCACTTGTTTATGATTTTTCCTTGCATGGATCGAACCTCTACGCTGGGAAACTGAACAGTTGGGTGATCTCTGTGGAAAAATTACAAATTCCCAAAGAAATGAAAGATTTTGGTTGTTCAATTGACACATTCCTCAGGAAATTCCAGTGCACGTATGAGTTACCACAGCACTATTTTCAATTCCCGCCTAAATATATATAAGAACTAGCGATGCACGTTTATAAAAACTGTCCTTTTATTTTATTTATGGATTGAAACAATTCAAGCAATTAAACACTTTCTTATCCCTTAGTTGAACAAATTTAGTCTTAATAACCAAATAAGTTTTCTTTTTCATTTTCTTCTTCTTATAGAAATACCTCAAAAACACTTCTTTTGATGACGACTAGAAGGGTAGATTATATAAATCAGTTGAATTTTTTACTTTGCGGTTGGAGATTCAAGTCTTGGAGTCTACATTAGGACTTGGTTGTTGATTGCTATGCTAGCCTAACTAAGTTCGTTCTCAAGAATAGTAACAAATGCGGTCAGTGATCTTATGATCCTATCAGTGAGGGTCTATGAGGGTGGTCTCTATGTGTTCTCGTTTGCCTCCACCCCTTAATTTGATGAGCAAAATAATAATAATAATAATTTGATACTTGAAAAAATATTTTGTGCTACAAAGAAAACAATGGGGTGTTTTATTTGTGTTTATATCAGAAACACTCTCCTTTGTCTATAATGGGGTGTTTTAATTTTTTGTTCAATGTATCGAAAACATCATCTTTTATTAGTATTTAGCATATAATATATTATATTTTTGTCATGAAAGATGATTTAAAATTTGGGAATGTTATTTGAATTTAAAATATAGAGTTGATTAATCATAATTATTGAATAGATAGGATGTCAGAATAAATACTTGGACCCATAATAAAATCAATGATAGTGATCGATTAAATCTATATTTTAAATCAACTTTTTAAGTCCATATAATATTGCTTAAATAATTTGATCAATGTTATATGAATTTAAAAGTTAGACTTAAAAATAGATTTGATAATTAAAATAATTAATTCTACTATAATTATGATTATCAAATATATTGATTAAATTCATATAGCATTACTCAATAATGGCATGTTTGGTATGAGTAAAAATAAGATGGATGGAAAATAGGATAGAAAATGTAATTTTTCTTTGTTTGGTTAGAAAGAAAAGATGGAGGGAAAGTAAATCCATGCTGCCCATTATTTTTTATCCCTCCATTTTTTGGCGAAAAATGGCAGACAAGTTGGTCAAGATAGGTCTAACAGTTGGTTAATTACCATATATTCCAAGGAACTCATCTCTCAATAAATTATTCATATTCTATTAAGGGTAGTTTTGATATTTCACAAGTAATAATATTTTATTATTTTTTTTCCATACCAAATAAAATAATAAAAAATTTATTCTTTCCACTTTTTCATCCTTCTTACCAAACACAAAATATGAAAAATCTCTTTCCTTCTTTTAAAGATGAAAAATCTATTCTTTCTATTTTTCCATCTCTCCAACATTCCATCTCTCTTACCAAACAGACCATAAATTTTGGTATCGCAAAAGCTTTGAGGTGGACACTCAAAACTGCGACGTTTAGATTAACAAGAGCCAGTTTGGTGTCGTTGCCATAGTCAGTTCTTGCGCAGCCAAAGGCGGCTGTGGGGTCTTCTTTTTGTAGCTTCCTCGTTCCTGGGACGAACGGGGAGGAGGAAATCAGCAATTTGCCTTTTGGCAAGACCAGATAGTTGGAGGATTCGTGCCGTGAGCAAATTAATATGACGTCCTTGCTTACCTGGTACAACTCTTTTAGAGAATGCCACTCCCATGGAAAGTATTTGCATGCATACCATCACCGGATGGTGACACTGTTAATTTGTGTATTTTTTCTTTTTGTCCTCTTATTTTTACTTTGCGTTGTATGAGAATTTTTTTTTTTTTTGGTGTTATCTCTATCCTTTTTTTTCACCTTAGTGACAATAACGACCAAGATTTACAATTCGTAAATCATTATTAACCGTCTATTTCTGAAAGTTGTTACACTTTTGATGATTGTCACCACTCATTTTTAAAAATTAACACCTTGTAAAAAATAAAAATAATCTTATAGTTTTAATTTAATAATGAGGTTTAAATTATTTGCACCCATAAAAAAAAATTGGAAATACATTGATTTGGAATCCACTCTTTTTCTAGTCACATCTATAAAATAAAATGGAGTGAAATTTGAATTTAAAGACAAAGATCGAATGAGACTATTTTATGATAAAATAAGACTTCATTAAATAGACGACACTATCTTAATTTGTCTCAAGCTATTCACATCTTAAATCATTTAAATTCTATTTTTTTTAAATTATTTAAAAATTGTTTGCAAGTTGAACGCTGTCTTTTTTAAACACCACATAAAAATATATTTAATATTTAAAAATTAATATAATATAATTAAAATATTATAAGACTAAAATAAAATAAATCTCATACTTTAGAGGCAGATAGTAGAATTAACCCATAAATTTATTAGAGTAAAAATTTCGGACACTCGCTCGGAATATTCCAATTCATATAATTCTTTGAACTGAGTGACATTCTTGTAAATTCAACGAAGACCAGGGGGCAATAATTCTTTGTCCAAAGAGAGACTGACCTTTGAAAAACCACACATCTTCGACTCCCCGATATAATCGGAGAACCAGAGAGAGAGACCCGCCAAAAGCCAGATTCTTCTGTCTCTCTCTCTCTCTCACACACACATTTCTCCAGTAATTCATATACTCTAATACAAAACATAAGCCTAAACAACAAACACAACGCACATCGCAATGGCGTTCTCAGAGAACTATCGCCAATCTCTAATCCCAAGCTTCATCTACTCGTCTTCATCGGCATCCAAGAAGCTCATAGATTTGGATCACTTGATGTCGAATCGGAACAGTATGTTGAATTCTTCATCTTCATCTTCACCGTCCATTTCATCTAATGGAGGAGGATCGTCGTCGAAGAAGAGCTTCGTGATCCCAGCTCCGAACGAGCCAGGTAAGATCGAGATGTTCTCGCCGGCATACTACGCCGCGTGTACCGTCGGTGGAGTCCTCAGCTGTGGACCCACTCACTTGTCCGTCACCCCTCTCGATCTTGTCAAGTGTAACATGCAGGTGCTTTTCCATTTCGACATATCCCTCATTCTATCTTACTTTCTGCCTTCGTATATACTTGTGGATACGTGTAGATTCTTATGAGTTTCTTTTTTTGGATTTGATCGGATTTTTGTGTACTGATTGGTTATGTATTTTTCTTTGGTTTCCTTATTTGTTTATATCCCCTTCACGGTTTAAAATTGATGACATACATACCTACATACACTAGAGCTATCCCTCCTGTTGTGCTGTCATGGGGAGAGCACAGAGTAATTGTTCCAAAAATTCAACCAACACGATGATAAAAATCAAAATAGTGTGTTGCAACAATCGCATAGTCTCATTGTTGGTTGTCTATGACATATTCGTTGGTTTAGGACAATTGTTATATGGTTCATGCTTGGTGTAGTCAAGGATTTCTTCTGGTTTGTTTCTACAAATACACATGCACCTGTAGCTTTATATATGTGTCTTTCAAATGACGATCTATATAGACTTGATTAGAGTTTAGACTTGGTGGTGCCTTTCTTGTATTGGGTGGTATTGTAATAGTTTATTCGTGTTTCTTTTAATAGTTGTTTGAGCTCTTGCGAAAAACAAATTATCCCATGATGTAGAAATTACAATCACCTTAATAAATTCAACTTCTCAGATTGACCCTGCAAAGTACAAGAGCATTTCTTCTGGTTTTGGAATATTGCTCAAGGAGCAGGGAATTAAAGGTTTCTTTAGGGGTTGGGCACCAACCTTGCTTGGTTACAGTGCACAGGGCGCATGCAAGTACGGATTCTATGAATTTTTCAAGAAGTACTATTCTGATATTGCTGGTCCTGAGTATGCAGCCAAATATAAAACTTTGATCTATCTTGCGGGATCTGCATCTGCTGAAGTGATTGCTGATGTTGCCCTCTGTCCCTTTGAGGCAGTGAAGGTTCGTGTCCAGACTCAGCCTGGGTTTGCCAGAGGTTTGTCAGATGGCTTTCCAAAGTTTATCAAGTCTGAAGGCGCTCTTGGGTATGGCTCTCATTCGGAACACCTAAGTGTTAGTAAAGCAGGAATAATGAGTTGCACCATTTTTTTTTCCCAGAAAATACCTTGTTTTTTGTTTAACTTTTGTACTAATTTCAACATTTATCCACTGGAACAGGCTCTACAAGGGGATTGTTCCTCTTTGGGGACGACAGATTCCATGTAAGCTGTCATACATACATTATTCTGTTTTACTTGATCTGCTTGAGCAGTTGGCTGTTTGTTCTTATTGGTTTCCACACGATAATGAAGCCTCTGAATTACTTCATTTTCATGAATTTTGAGAATTGTCTCGCTAAGTATCGTTAATTGTTTCTCCCTTTCCTTGTTCTCTGTGCTTAGGGGAGGGTCATGCATTTGCGTACATGTCAACAATGTGTGTTGTGCTTGTCTATGCACAGAACTTTGATCATCGTTGTAAAATTTTACTAGTTTCCTCTTGTTCTTTCATTTATACTAACAATATTTTCATGCTGCTCCTGTGTTCTTTTGATCAATTGATTGTCTTTCTGTTAAATTAATTGCAAATTGATGCAATGCAAATCACGGTTCACTCGAATCCACTTGGGTCGTGCCACAGTGTTAGCCTGGTTATGGTACTTTATGCCTCTGAACTTTTGGAGAAATTAGAATCAACACTTTTTTTGATACTCACTTCTCCATGGGGTTCGAAGATATGCAGTTAATGTTATTAGCTTGAAATCTTTTTTACCAATGTATTCAGCTGCAATTCCTATTGCTAATCACGGTGGCGTACTATCTTAATTTGAGTATTGACTCTCAAATTTGTTGGTTTCACCGGTGTTCTTATGGTCTTTTGCATTTCCAAAGGTTGGCATCTGAATCTGAAATTTTTGCAAATATTTGGTATTCTCTAGTTTCTGAATTCTGATAAATCATGGATGCATTCAGTAAGCACTGGTACACAATAGACATAATTTTAGTCAGGGAAAATTGGGGGGATTGTGTGTGCAATTTGTCCATTTGTCTATGTCTTGGTTTTTGTCATGGATTGTTCTGTGAGAATTGTGTTTGATAACCCATTCTTGTGTGGCCTACTGATAATCAACTGGGAATTTCGCAGATACAATGATGAAGTTTGCATCTTTTGAGAATATTGTGGAGCTCCTTTACAAGTATGCTATCCCAACTCCAAAAGAACAGTGTAGCAACTCTTTTCAGCTTGGAGTGAGTTTTGCTGGTGGATATGTTGCGGGTGTATTATGTGCCATCGTATCACACCCTGCTGATAACTTGGTCTCTTTTCTCAACAATGCCCAGGGTGCAACTGTGGGTGATGTGAGTGACAGATAGTCATTTCCACAATCAATTGTCTCTCTATTTTACAATTGCTTGTTTTATTTTATTGTGATCTGTGTTGCAGGCTGTGAAGAAGATGGGCTTATGGGGACTGTGTACTCGTGGTCTTCCTCTTCGTATAATCATGATCGGAACCCTTACTGGATCTCAGTGGGGTATCTATGATGCTTGTAAAGTGTTTTTTGGGCTGTAAGTTTCTAACCCTAGATTTGCTGGGGTTGAATAGCAATTTTTTTCAAATATTAATTATTTCTTCTATTGCCATTTGCATGTTGCATGGAGGTTTTTCTGTTCATTAGCAAGTTCCTTGTGTGGCTGTAATGTTTTTCACTAAAAATGATAACAGGACTTTTGCTCTTTTACAGGCCAACTACTGGTGGTGTGGCTTCTGCTCCTGCTGCTGTGTCTGCGAAGATGTGAAGTTATTTCCCACTGTTACCACCTACAAGTGCGTTTTTCTGGTAAAGAAGACTTCAAGATGGGCTTCTCTTTTTGGCGGATCAGTAATGTTAGCGTTGGTGATTGGTAGTAGGATGACATTTGATGCTCGAGGGAGTTTATATTTGATTCTAAATGTAGTATAGTATCCATTTGCAGTTTCTTATTTTTTCAGTTCAATATCTGATTATTTTTAGGTGATGGTGTTATTCCATCCTCTGTAACCTGGTGTTAATATGTGACACTGTATGATGATCTTAGTATCAAGGTTTTGATCCTTATAATCATAATAATGTTACAAGTTCTAATCAAATTGTTTACTCAGCAAAAGCTCCTTCTTGTGAAGATATCGGCAGATGCTAATCGATCATTTTTTCACAGTTTTCTATTATCAGCGCTGCCACAATCTATCCCCTAAGTTAATTTTGCGAGTGACACATTTTTTGAGGAAAAGATTGACTCTAATTCTCCATACTTCGATACAGGTGACCCATATTCCTTCTTCTTCAGCATTATCTTATTGTTACATTTAAAAATATCTTATAATACTGAGAGTTTGAACTCTTATTAATGTCCTAATCTCGACGTGAATGATCCGTTTTTTACTGAATCAGAGAGGAGACGAGTCGAAGTGCACGTAAGTAGGTCTAGACACCCTTGACCGTTGAACTAGAAATCCAAAAGAGGTGTAGGTACTTGTTTATGATTTTTCCTTGCATGGATCGAACCTCTACGCTGGGAAACTGAATAGTTGGATGATCTCTGGGGAAAAATTACAAATTCCCAAAGAAATGAAAGATTTTGGTTGTTCAATTGACACATTCCTCAGGAAATTCTAGTGCATGTATGAGTTACCACAACATTATTGTCAATTTCCACCTAAATTTATGTAAGAACTAGTGATGCACGTTTATAAAAACTTTGTCCTTTTATTTTATTTATGGATTGAAACAATTCATGCAATTAAACACTTTCTTATCCCTTAGTTGAACAAATTTAGTCTTAATAACCAAATAAGTTTTTCTTTTTCCTTTTCTTCTTATAGAAATACCTCAAAAACACTTCCTTTGATGACGACTAGATGCGTAAATTATATAAATTAATTGAATTTCTCACCCTGTGGTTGGAGATTAAAGTCTTAGAGTCCACATTTGGATTCGATTATTGATCCCTATGTTAGCCTGACTAAGTTCGTTCTCAAGAGAAGTAACGAACGCAGTCAGCGGTCTGATAATCCCATCAGTAAGCCCCTATTGGGGTGGTCTCTGAGCACTTTTCTTTGCCTTCATCCCTTAATTTGACAAGCAAAATAATAATAATAATAATAATAATAATAATTTGGTACTTTGAAAAAATATTTTGTGCTACAAACAAAGCAATGGGGTGTTTTAATTGTGTTTATATCAGAAACACCCCTCCTTTGTCTATGATGGAGTGTTTTAATTTTTTGTTCAATATATTGAAAAACATAGACGATTCAAAATATGGCTTCATTCATCTGCCAGAGTAATCTATAAAAACCTGAAAAGGACGGGCCTTTTAAACTGGGCTGGGCCTAGGCTTCAGAATCACACCCGAATCATAATAAGTGAATTGGTGAAGCACAGTTTTTTTTTTTTGATCAGAGAATTGGTGAAGCACAGTTTACTTGCAATGGACCAACTGTCCTAGCTATGAGTAAATAAGGTTAAAATTAAATATCGAGTCTAATAGTTATATTATGGCAATATTGTTATTTGGTATAACCGTCCAATAATAAATAAATAATTGGGTAAGCAAACTCGACTTTTTAAATATGAGACGGTTATTGTGTAGATGGGTGGGGCCTGTTGAGTTATCATTGGACAATCATATTACTTAAGCATTACACCCAATATGGAGAATGCTATTTGAACCTAATTTAAAGACCTAATTCAATATAACTGTTTGATCACTATTAGGTTTCATGTAATATTAGAATTTATAACTAATCTAATACTTGTATTGAAGTCTTCAAATTTGATACCCGAATTAAATCTCTATAGCATTGCTCACTAAATATTTGCCCTCACCTCAGCATCTAACCATTGTCTTGCAAAATGAAGGAAAATATTATGAAGGGTGTGATGTATCACTTTTGTTGAACTGCTTCAATGTTCGGTGTAACTTGTCTCTCTACTTAAAAGAAGTAAGAGATAATTGGTTGTGAGTATCTTTTGTAGAATTTTTTTGGCTTTAAGTATTACTTTTAAATTTATACTCCATTAATTCCTCTTTTTCATCAAATAGTTGTTAATAAGTAGATATTTTAAATTTTTTTTTTTAAATGTATTTCATAATTACTCTTAACATAAATATTGTCTATCATTGTTAGTTTCAATGTTTTTAAATATAACAACTCCTAATTTGAAAACTAAGAGTTGTTATATTTGAAAACTGTGCTAACATTAAAATTATTTTTTTTATCTCATATATATGTGTGTTTATACACACACACACACACACACACACAATAAATAGTGCATACCTAATTAATAAATTTTATATTTTTAATATTTAAATATTAGAATGTCAGACTTTCAAGATTTCTTTTGATATTTGTGTATCATTTGAATTCTAAAATTTCACACACACACACACACATATACACAGTAACACACTGTTTGATGTTACTATTTTTTGTTGAGTGTGTTACTATTTGATGTGTATGTGCCTGAAGACATAATATAATAAAAAATAATAAATAATAAACATATTTATATTCATATTCAAAATTAAATTAATAACATAAAGAATTTATAAAAGAATTTAAACATCAGTTTGCAATTGGGGGAGTGAGAGGTGGTGGGGCGACAATGGTGGCGGTAGGAGATGGTGATGGTTGTGATGGGTGGTAACGAACGAGGTGGCGGTTGTGGTAGTAGTGGAGGTGGTGGTGTTGGGGGTGGCAGGGCGGTTTTAAATACTATTATTTTTTTAAAGTACTTATGAGAAATAATTTCTATAAATATTTTTAAAAAAATCACTCAAAATACATCCTTAGGAGCTTATTTTTTCTATTAAATTTAGGGTGATAATTTTAGCCGTTAGATTAATTTTAAAGTAAATTTTAAAACGATTTCAACCGCGAATAGTAAACGTCATTTTGTTTATCTTTTGAGATTTGAATTGTA
>CM042192.1:4420277-4434352 GCA_023539305.1 Ilex asprella
GGGGTGGGGGTGGGTGTTTGGTGGGGTTGTGGGGTTATTTTCGGTGGTGGTGGGGTGTTTGGTAGTGGGGTTGTGGAGTTGTTTTCGGTGGTGGTGGGTGTTTGGTGGTGAGGTTGTTTTCAATGGTGGTGGGTGTTTGGTGGTGGTTGACTGTTTGGTGAATTTTTGATATAATACCAAACATATTTTTTATTTTTATTTTTATAATTTTTTAAATATAAATGACTACCAAACATATTTTTAATTTTTATCACAAAAAAAAACAAAAAATTTGTTTTGTTTTATTTTGTTTTGTTTTATAAAAAAAAATATAAAAACAAAAACGATACCAAACACACCCTAAAAAATTTTTAAGTCACACGGTTCATATTCGTACTAAAATATTTACCTTGCTGTGCTGTATACGAGATTTTTGTTCTCTTTAAACTCATCTTAAGACCTTATCAAAAGTCACGTTCAATCTGTGGAACAGGATAAAAGTTAAAATCACAAAATTAATAACACATCATCTTATTTTTTTATCCTATTTTTTATTACTCCAAAATGATCGGGTCAAAGTATATCAGTGGGAGGCCTCAGCCTCAATTATTTAAAAAAAAAAGGTGACAGGCCTCCAAATGCTCGAAAAGAAACCAAGAACAAAACAATAAAAGAAAGCAGAAGGCTACCCCCCCCCCCCTCCTCTCATCATGGTTCTAAGTTGCTGTCATCATCGCAATTTCATCATTGCGATTTCATCATCTTCACTGGAGTAAAGCCATTGATTCCAATTTTTTTTTACCAGAAAGCAACCACATGATTCACATTATCTGAGATGATAGTGTTAATCTCATACTGATGGAGCCCATATTGCTTTTTCGTAAAAACTTTGTGGTCAATAGCTTTGCTCCATTCAATTCCTTCCTTACATGTCTGCATATTTACACACATACACACATATATATATAGATAGATAGATAGAGAGTGTAATATGCAGAAACCTTTATGACTTGTTTGCCTTTTCTCATCTTCAAGACTTTATACACTAAAATGAGTTAGCTAGATTGAACCTTGAAGCATATCCATCTCCAAATACAGGTAAAGTCTCTCGTTAAGTACCTGAGTGAAATATTTGCATAAGCCCAAATGCAAGACCCTGAAACCAATCACCGCCACGATGATCAGTTCGACATGGAGGCCCTTGGAAATGATGGAACAACAAACAGTGGTTCGTTGAGCGAACCTCAGAACAAGAAAGGAGGTCAAAATATGACCGATTGTAACAGCAGTGGAAGTGATGAAAGTGTTAATTTAAACAAAGATACCGGCTTTGTTCATGATGACTCTGGCGTTGTCCACGGCATCAAAACTGCTGGTGTAGCTGACGGGGAAGACCCCGAGCTGATGTTGCCGGCTAAAGTTCTTGAGGAGAAATCTTCCTTTAGTTCTTCGGTGGTGGTAGGGAAGACTTTTTCATCGAAGATGAGGCAACTGTCCCTGAAGCTCAAGCGTTTCTCAAGACAACCATTCAAGGAGCTCAAGTTCATCAGCAAGACCGATGGTGGTGCTGCTGAATGGGCTGTTGTGGAGAAGAAGTTCAATAAGCTCACTGCCACAACCGATAGCCTTCTTCCTCGTTCACTCTTTTGGGACTGCATAGGTAATGAAACCCAAGAAGTTCCAACTACCAAGAACTGCATGATCTCCATGGTTTACTCTTTGAAACTTTATTTCTAAGGGAACATCACCAGACATAAAAGTTACTTTTCAATATCATACCAAGTTTACTACAAAATAAAGAACAAAGTTACAACTCAATCGACCCTCTACAACATTTCATAACTGACATCTTCTAACAAAGTTGTAACTAACATTGCTACAGTACCAAGTTTGATGCTATAATCGTTGCCTTAGTTTTACATTTGAGTGTGGCTTGCACGAGCCTGTTTTACATGATTCTGCACAATTGCAGGAATGAAGAAAGATTCTAAAGAGTTTGCCGGTCGGCTTTTTGATGCACTTGCCCGGAGACGAAATATTACAGGTGATTCAATCACCAAGGCACAGCTCAAAGAGTTTTGGGACCAAATCTCCGATCAGAGTACTTTTGAGTCTCGGCTTCAAACTTTCTTTGACATGTAAGAAAAAAGGAGGTTTGGAAGACAAACCATTCATTGTGTAATCCTTTTTATATAACAAAGTCATAACCAATACCCAAATTCTCGTTCATAACGAAATCTATAGAAGTTAAATTCAAGAATCTGTTTCTCAAAAATTATATTTTAGTTTGGAAAAAACACTTGGAAATGTAATTGATTGTTGAATCTTCTGCAGGGTGGATAAAGATGCAAATGGCAAACTCACGGAAGAAGAAGTTCAAGAAGTACGAGTATATAAACTCAACTCAACAAAACCTTTATCTCAATTATTCAAAATCAGTTACATGAATAATTTTTAGTGCCAAGTTAGTGATTAGTTTAATTTGCAGATCATTAGCCTCAGTGCTTCTACCAACAAACTGTCCAATATCCAGAAACAAGCAGACGAATATGCAGCATTGATCATGAAAGAGTTAGACCCAGACCACCAAGGATATATCATGGTAAACAAAAGGAATTACGTAACACCATGTCTAAGCTATTTAGTACGGTATAACTACAGGTTTCAATCAAGTCATGTAGTGCCATATTCCTATCATGTCATTCAAATCACGTCGTACTTCTGTCAACATTCGTTTTAATAGAAAAAACCACTAAATTTCAAAATAGTTCATACAATTTTTCTTACAATATCAACTAAACAAGTTATTTGTGTTTAACACCCACCTAACTCATTTATAATTCGTGTTACTGATCACGTGGGTTTAGGGCAAGGAATAAAATTTCGTTTCGGTGCATTGTTTTGGTCACCTAGAAAACAGAAACATTTTAACGTGTTTCGAAACCATTTCGACTCATTTTGGAAATAGAATGAAAAAAATAAAATATTTAAGAATTATTTTTTTAAAATATTAGTTGAAATATATCAAAGTATCTTAAAATATCTTGAAACATTCCGAAACAATTGTGCAAATACATTAAAACATTACAAAATACCTCGAAATATTATAAAACATCTCAAAATATTAGAATTTCGATTTCATCATTGATTTGTTTCGATCTCCTTGGAAACGGAAACATTTCGAACGTTTCGAAACAAAATTCTGATCCTTGGTTCAGACTAATGGATAAAATTAACACCACTCTTTGGATGATGATTATCGAACAGATTGAAGACTTGGAGATGCGTTTGCTGCAAGCTCCAAGCGAATCAGTAAGAGGAGGGGAAAAACGAAACTTGAGCAGAGTCCTGAGCCAGGAGCTTAAGCCTGAGCCAGACCATAATCCAATAGGGAGATGCTGTCAAGATTTCAAGTACTTCTTACAGGATAACTGGCAAAGGGCATGGGTGATGACACTATGGATGGGGCTCATGGCTGGTCTATTTGCTTACAAGTATGTGCAATACCGAAACAAGGTTGCATTTGAGGTAATGGGCCACTGTCTTTGCATGGCTAAGGGGGCAGCCGAGACACTCAAGTTGAATATGGCACTGATCTTACTACCTGTCTGCCGGAAAACCATCACTTGGCTTAGAAACAAAACCAGATTGGGTGTTGCTGTTCCATTAGATGACAACCTCAATTTCCACCAAGTAAGTATCTCGTATACTGTTTGATAACGTTTTTTCTACTTACTTTTATGCAAGCAAACAAATACTTCTGGGCAAAAACAAAAGGATTTGCAAAAGTCATGTGAAGAGATTTTTTCTCTCACATTGAAGGATTGGAGAGCGGAGACAACTAAGGTTGGTTTCTATGTTAAAGGGTCACTCCACCTAACTTGGTTTTTGGTTGAATGCTCTAAAATAGTATCAGCACTGAACTTTGGTTGTTTGGTGAGCCAAGACTTTCACTCATTTGAATTCTCTGTTTGATTCAGTTGCAATATGTCGGTCTGTCTGTTTCAGTTCTGTTTGTGAGCTCAGGTCGCACAGTAGGGTGAGAGTGGAGATCCTATATCTCATGTCTTATTTGCTTTATCTAAGCTTAATTGCATGTACAACATATGCATGACTGCATTACTTATTTATCAAAATATTTATAGATCATTTTTTCAGATAGTAATTAAATATCTTTTTGTTTATTTGCATAAACCAAAGTACTTAAAAAAGACATTACCAACCGATGCATTAGCTTTTTTTTGTTGACATGTTCAGATTAGTATGTTGTGAGCAAATATATAAATAATAGTGGATTCTCCATTAGGTAGTTGCAGTGGCAATTGCAATTGGGGTATGGATACACTCGATTTTTCACTTGGCGTGTGATTTTCCTAAGCTTCTTAATGCAAGCCCTGAAAAGTATAAGCCAATGGAGAAGTATTTCGGGAAACAACCTATGAGCTACTGGCACTTTGTCATGGGAGTGGAAGGAGTGTCAGGCATTATAATGGTGGTTCTAATGGCTATAGCCTTCACACTAGCAATCCCATGGTTGAGGCGAAGCAATGAAAACTTACCCAAATTCCTCAAGCAGCTCACTGGATTCAATGCCTTCTGGTATTCCCACCACCTCTTGTTCATCGTGTATGCTCTTCTCATAGTTCATGGTATCAAGCTTTACCTGACCCACCAATGGTGCCAGAAAACGGTTAGTTCCTTTGTCATACAATTTTCATAAGAGGAAATGATTGGTTGCATCAAAGGTTATTTTTTTGGTAGCATACCAAAGTTCTGACTCAATTGAGCAAAGTTACTACTCAACCAGGTGAGTTTACCTTACTACAACATAAAATTGGTTGAAATCCATAAATTGAATCATAACTCAACCCTATCGAGGTGAAATTTTGATATAGTACCAAACTCTACACCTACATCGAAAGTTATGATTTAATTGGATGAGATTACCACAAAATGAGATGATTTAAGATGAAACTTAAAACAGTAGAAAGAATCCTAAAATATTAGGATCGATCCTAACTTTTAGCATGTTTGACGGTAACTTAGCCCAATTGAGCCGATAGTTTTAAATAGTAAAAAACTTGATATGCCCTTCACCGGAAATCACACGTTTGATGGTCGCACCACCTTTTGGCTCTGGCAGACCTGGATGTACTTGGCAGTTCCAATCACGCTTTATGCTGTCGAAAGATTGATCAGAGCATTCAGGTCCAGCATCGAGCCTGTTAAGATAGAAAAGGTAAATTGAAGTTTAACAGTCTCTTCCAAATGCATACATAAATGGGGGATAAAGTTATGAATTTCTCATTTCTCTTGCCGAGTAAAATGATTTAGCATTGATATTTGATTTGAAGGCTGTTGATTATGAAGGAAAGCTGCTGGTGCTTCACATGTCAAAGCCGCAGGGCTTTGAATACAAGAGTGGGCAATATATGTTTGTCAAGTGTGCTGCTGTTTCGCCATTTGAGTGGTAGGTTGGTTCCCCTTCTGATTAGCATTCGAGGTAAACCTAGACTAACAAAAAAAACCATATGCTGTAACGTTCACGTGATGCTAGTGACTAAGCAATGTGATGATATTGTCTAAGCAATATTCCAATTGATTACTAATTTTTGGGTCAAAATTTTGGAACTCACTTTCAGATCACAAATTTCAAAAAAAAAAAAATTAATGATTGCCACATCATTTGATAGCATTTGTTATTTTGTTCAGTATCACATTTATGCTACATTGACGTTATTACACATCATTATCTCAAGCTTGGCTTTCTTTGAAACCATATCTCAAAAAACTGCATTTTATTAGCAAGTTGTCTAGCCATAAGCACGATTTGATATCGAATTTCAGTACACTTATTCCTCATACAAATTGTCTAAATTCATGGTTGTGCATTAAATATACAGTTTTTTCAATTTTTATCTTTTAATCTTCTTGTTTACCTTGCCAACATATGGTGGTTCACAACTAAAAAGGCACCCATTTTCCATTACTTCGGCCCCTGGAGATGACTACCTGAGTGTTCATATAAGAATTGTCGGTGATTGGACAGGGCAACTCAGAAAAGTTTTCTCTAAGGTGCGTCTCATTTTGTGACATTGCTAGTCCAATGTAGCTTTTCAAGTAGAAAATGGTTCCATATCTACCAATGGAAAGATTTACAAAGCATGTGTTGGTTCGGGCATAGTATAAAATGAGATTCGGCAATTAATTTTAACCTTATTCAAAACTGTGGCAATAATTGATCTACCACTTCATCTTATCCCAGCTATATTGTGTTTGGATCAAAGTTTGGCTAGTCCACTGTCTTAATACCACCCCATTTTTGGATGTAAGATTAATGCACAGTATTAAGCTGAAAAAGACAAGAGCACCCTACATCATTGCATGACTCTAATCTATCAGCGTGCTCTAATCATTTTCAATGCTAATATCAATAAGGATTCAGTTAATATCACCTAATATAGTGTAAATAAGTATATAATGTTAAATGACAATATAGAATCAAGCCGACCTTGGTATTAAATGATCACCGCACCAATCTAGTCCAATTCCATTCTCATGCCCAAACCTAATAGACCTTAAGAGTACATGCCTATTACATTTAAATCCAGGTTGCGAACAAGGATGAAAGCAGGGGGCATGAAGGCATGGCTGAGGAGGCGAGGACAGGGACATGTTTGAAATTTCAGAACGGGGGTGGATATAGAAATTTTATACATTGCACGGTTCTACCAGTGTCATTGTATTTAGCTCTTTTGGGGATGTGCCTCACAATTATAGTAAGAAGTTTTTGAGGGTGCGATCATACCAACACTAATGCACCGGATCCCATCAGAACTCCGCATTTAAGCATGTTTGGGCGAGAGTAGTACTAGGATGGGTGATCTCCAGAGATGTCCTCCTGTTGCACTCCTTTTAATAAATAAACAATAGCAAGAAGTATTGGGTAGATATCCTATTTCAAAATGTTGGCAATTAGGGGCTGCTGGGCAGCAATACTTTAACTCACATTGACTGAACCTTACGGGTCATTATTGTGTATCAGCCACCACCTGCCAGGAGTACTGAACTTCCCAGGCCCGACTGCTTGCAAGAAGAGAACAACCCAATGTAAGTAAGTTTTTCTGTTTTCTAAAGTCATTCCATACATTTAGCTACCATTTGACAATGCGTTTCTAATTTTTTTTTTTAATCTTATGGCATATTTTAAATACTTTTTTAAGTAGCATTAATTTTTACGTTTTTGCTTTTTTGCTTTCTAAGCTTTTTCTTTACACAGACTTATTTTCTTCTTCCAATTTTAGTCACTTGTTAATTGTATACATACATACATATACAAGTAGATTATTTCTATACGAAGTTGATGACAGTTTCATATTTTTGTGCTTCTTTGCATTTTTTAAATATGTGGCAAAAAGTGTCTAAAGAAATTGCTACTAATGATGATGTTTATGGATAGTTATCCAAAGGTGTTTATTGATGGCCCATATGGAGCACCAGCACAAGACTACAAGAAATATGAAGTTGTCCTATTGGTGGGGCTAGGAATTGGAACGACGCCAATGATCAGCATTGTAAAGGACATTTTAAACAACATGAAGGCCATGGATGAAGAAGAGAATGCTTTAGAAGATGGGAATGGGATAGCCTGTAGTGGTAGTCCATCCAAACGAATTCCCAGATCAACAAGTGGAAGTAACTTTAGAACAACGAGAGCATACTTCTATTGGTCTACAAGAGAGCAAAGCTCGTTTGAGTGGTTTGCGGAAGTGATGAATGAGGTTGCTAAATTAGATCACAAGGGAATCATAGAGATGCACAACTACTGCACCAGCGTTTATGAAGAGGGTGACGCTCGTTCAGCCTTCATTGCCATGCTGCAGTCACTCAACTATGCCAAGAATGGTAAAGACATTGTGTCTGGTACCCGTGTCAAGTGTGACTTTGCAAAGCCTAACTGGCACAGTGTCTACAAGCGCATTGCCCGAAAACACACTGATGCCCAAGTCGGTAAGCCCTGCCCCTTTTTCTCTGACTGCTGGTGACTATCAAAATTTCATTTCAGATCATAACTTCCATTAGCTTGGAAACCAAGACATGTCATAGACATTGGACTTGTGTTTGTTTCCACACCGAGATGAAAGTTTCTGCCATTTGCATAGAAACGAAACGAAATGAAATTTTGATCTAACTACTGACATAAAATGTTGAAAGAGAAGCATAAAAGTCATCACTAACAACAAAAAAGGTCACTTCATCTAGATTATTGTGGGGTTCACATCAAGACCTTCAGCATGACTTGGAATTCCACCCCCCCCTTCTGTCACCTTATAAAGATGAAAGTTACAAACTTAGTTGCTGTAGACTTGTAGTGCTTTGTGAATCATGACAGCAATTATATATATACACACACGTACATTGATTACACTCTTCAATTGGAGGTTACCACAATTCACTCAACTCCTGACGACCCACGATTTGGGTACATCGATCCCAAACAAGGTGAGTTTGCGATCCAGATCACCAAAATGGACCCAAATTATAATAATAACCCTAAATCAAATCGCTTTAAAACATGTAACACAAATATAAAATACGTATTAATTAAGCACATGCATATAGATTTATAATTATATATTGTTTTAAATAATAGAAAATCAAGTACAACTATAAGATAAATAGTAACTAACTTAGTATTTATGGATGTTCTGTAATATATAATATTGTATAGTAGTAAAAATGATATATATAAGAGTTCTAAAACGAATTGCGACCCAAATTACCGTACCAGCTAAGACTACCCTATTCTACCGTGTACCTAAGAAAGTGTCGTATCGTATACCTGTATTCATACCATGTACCAAAGCGACCTACGATCTAGGTAACATTGGAGTACGTCTTTTCACTTTTTTGCAGGTGTTTTTTACTGTGGGCCACCAGTTGTTGCAAAAGAGCTAAGACAGCTGGCTTTGGATTTCTCTCATGAGACCAACACCAGATTTGATTTTCATAAAGAAAACTTTTGACCAAAGCGGATGATAAAGGAGATGTGAAGGCCTCTGGATCAGAATGTTTTTCTCCTGTACACAGATTCTCGATGGACAAGTTGATTGGTTATGCCTGTTGTGTGATGTTTGCAATTTGAGTGGTAGGATTGTTGATAGAAGAATGGTGACACATCGTGAATAAAGCAGATGGGGTCAAAAGATAGTGGAATTGGTCATGGAAAGGCAATGGTAGGAACAACGAATACCAACAACCAAGCAAAATAATGACCATGAGATGTACATGTTTTTTATATGTATGATAATAATGATAGTAAAAACAGTGTATCTGAACAGTAATGCCTGGTAATATGAATAAAAGTGTTGAAATAATGTGTGTGAAGTTTGAACACTTGGGTTTTTTCATAGTTTGAATTTTGATAAAATGTACATCTTGGTTCAAAGATTAAGGTATCATCTTCTATTTTTAAGTACTTTTTCTAGATAACATCTGTTTTGTTTTGTTTTTTTTCTAGTCCGAACTTGCATTACTCCTCAAAAATTATTCGTCCGCAGAATAGTAAATGTAAGCATATACATAAATATTGTATTTATGTACAAAAGATGCATGTAGACTGCTTTGCAAAATAGTAGTAGACCATTTTCTTTCCTTTAAAACTACTTTCTTTTTTTTGAATTGTCTTTTAAACTACTTAAAAGAACATTATTATACAGTACTTTTTAATGAGATATCAGTGCTTGATTTTATGTGTTACTGAATATCATCAGTGTCATTTGCATTATTGCATGCAAAATCAAAACAAAATCCAACTTCTGGCCCCATACTTGATCTCTATTTCTCACCAAATTTCATCAATATTATTAGCATTTTGAAGCATAACGAGGTCTCTGTGTTTTAGTCTCATACCTGAGATTATGAATGCTTTCAAAATCTTTATAGTTGAGTTTGGTTGCCATATTGTTGGTGCCTTGATGCCTTCCCACTCCTTGACAACAACTGGACCACCTCCCAAACTCTCAAGGTTGGCTGCAGGAAAACAGTTGCCACAAAAATGTCCAATTCTTTAAACTAGGCAAAATCTTTCTATGATTCCCAAAAAGTATTTAAACAAATCATTTTCCCAAGATTGCAGAAAGGTATTTACAAATTCGTGGTGAATAATATGTAGGAGATGTCAATAGAGTGTGCTTAGGCCAAAACTCAGCTACAAACAAGAGCCTGAACCAGCAAACTTGAGAGTGACCTTCTACACCCGCCACCTTCCTCCACCCCCCCTCCCCCCACCCCAACACACACAACAAAAACAAAAAAGGAAAAAAAAGATAGGGGCCCATTTAATAGATAATGAGAACGTGTATCAATTGGAATCATTCTCAAGTTTAAAATAGACATCGACAGAAACTATTCTTGCTAATGTGGATTTTAAATTCAGAAAATGAACACATCTAGAAAGGAACTCCCCATAAAAACATAATCACCTACACCACATTTCTTCAGCCTACATTGATTGAAGAGAAAATATCTCTTACCTATTCAATCCAAAAATATGTTCTGTAACTTGTTCCAATTAAAGTTGTGGATTAAGCATAATTCACCAACATGGCTTGGATCCAACATGGAAGAAGCACAAAACTATTTCTTCAATAGATTCTATATTTATAACTCAGCTATATCAGTATCAATCTTCGTGTTTTTCTGAATACTGACCAATCCAGTTTGCTTGAGCCATATGTCATCGTCAATGCTAGTTACCAAGTTATTAACTTCCCAATAAACTTGAGAAAGCCTTGTTCTTACTATTTGAAGTTGGTTACAAAAATTCTGTTTCACCATTCTCCTAGGTCATAACTTCAATTAACCAGTACCTTTCTTCTCTACCTCAACCAATTTTAACTTTGGCCTTCCCTCAGACTAGCATTTTCCTCAACGTGCACCATGGATGCATATGAGAGCTACTTTTAAGCTGTTTAGTTCTGATGTCAATTTCACTGTAGTTTCATACCTTACAAATGGAATCATATATACATCCCTAGCAACTCGAGTATGTGTCATATAACATGACAACTTGCCAATACAGTTGTAATTGAATTATTATCCAAAAAGATTCCAAAGTGGAATATCTTAGTCTAAGATGGAAAAACTGTCAAAGTGTGACTGCTTTCACTAAAGGCCTTCTTTCCACAAATGATATGTCTGGTTCATTTGTCGTATCCAATATCCTGAATATCCAAAGGAAATTTGGAAGGGAGCTAACAACTCCAAAGAGATGCCAGAGTGAAGAATCTTAGTCTAGACGTGAATGTGTCTTTTGAAAGTTTTTTTCCTTTTTCACATGTACAGCCCACATATCAGATGCGGACTTTCTTCCATATAGTTATTCGATGTAAGGCACAACAATGCTATGAATGGTAAAACAAAAGCATATACAAAAGAAAGGAACAGACCAACCTTATGGACCTTTTGTGAAAGAGTACCTTTGGGTTCTAACATGAGGACTGCCTTTACCTATCTTTGTTTTCTTTTTAGCCTCTGGAAATTGGGCTTCATTGGCTGGCTTGCTGTTATGCCCTGCTCTGAAGCATGAATGGGCCTAAATGGGATCACAGGCTTCTTTTTCTCCATGCTGACACTGCTTGAGAATTGAGATGATGGGTGAATCCAATTTTGCTCTCAGCTGTCTAAGGACCTCCAGCCTCTCGAGTATATGTGAAGTTTTCCCATCCAGTAGCCTATTATTTTCTGCTAGCAATAGGACTGGTTGATCCAATTTCAGTTTCCAAATTCGAGTGGATGAATGTATCTTTGGGACTTCACCGACAATCAGCTTTTCCCTTTTTCCTGGTATACATTCAGTAGTTTTGTCCTCTCTATCTTCTGGGATTCCTCTTATATGACTATAGCATATGTTGCCTGCTTTGATGATACAGCCTCTTCTGAAGAACCTTGTTCAACTAAGGTCCGTTCCAAGGTCAACTCTTCCAATTAAGGAGGTATTGCTGTGAACTATGAATCCACAAGTTAATCACTTAGATTGTATCATGAAAGCAACTAATACCTTCAACACAGCCCAGACATTGATACTGGTAATTATACCTAAGAATCATGAGTCTGCCAAAAAGAAGCCTGGAATCGTAAGTAATCAGAGAATAGCTCGTTCTACTGAACTGAGAAGCTAAACTCTTAGTAATAAGCTAAGTAGTGGAAAATTGAACCCCTTGTAAGTGACATAACTGTTCTCTATGACAAATATGTTGCACTGCAATAGATGTAGCCCTCATTTAATATCCAAGTAACAGAAAAGATAAGGAATAACATATGGAAAGAAGATTTTGGACAAACAGAATGATCTGACTATACAGAGCACATTGCTCAAGATGTTATTAGTCAGTTATGTTCTGTCAGGATATTTCCACCTGGCATTAAGCTCACTAATCATATGTCAATTGGGAAGTTAGTTAGTTAGCAGAAGATGTCACTTAAGTGTACATAAAGGAATGTATCACACTCTTTGTAGATCAATGAGATCAATAGAGAAAGAATTCATGTGCTGAATCTTCTTCTTGTTCCTCTCTCTGCAATTGCAGAATCATAGTTTTATCACTGACTACGTTTGAATGCTATAGCAAACAAAATGGTTCACTGCATGCAAAACAAAGTTGAAGATTTCTTGAAGTGAATCTTTATATTATTTTACAGACATCAACTAGACTTGTATGTGAAGACACAATTGCATAAATTTGGGTACTCTATGTTAGCTTGTCAAATTTTGTTTTCAATGACAATCAACTCGTCCAGCAACGGGAAGTAGGGAGAAGAAAAAACTACTTAAACAAACTTATGGTTTAAAATCTCAAACTGTCCTAGTGAGCAACTATTGACATATTAATTAATCACAAATGAAGCCCACATTGATTGCCTTTTTGACCAAAAAAGCCATTTTAATAGCTTTTCCTAAAACCATACTTTTCCTGGTCTCTTATTAATCCCTAAGTCTCCGGTATAGAGCCACCTCCTTCACCCAACTTGCTTTTTCCAATGCCCATTCCATGTAGAATGGCGATAGTAGCCACCACTACTATCGAGCAACCGCTGCAGTCTCGGTACTCTAACTCTGACTTATAACCATCAATGTCCGCTGTCTAGTGCATATCATTTTAGTTTTTTAGTGAAAATCTAGTAAAGTTCACTTAGTCTCGTACACCCACTCATACTGGTTACTGGACAAGGTTGGTCCTTTGTTGATAAAAAAATTCAGGTTGCTCACCTGCTATAGCACTTTGGCCCGAGCGTGGTCTTTCCATGCATTCATCCTAAAATTCCAAATCCACAACTCATGTTGTAGTGGTGCCAATGGCACTCTAATGTTTTTGACAATATCACAGACATTTGGCCCACCATGGGAGTGCTTTTAGAGACAGTCCAGATACTCAACTACACGGGCGGTAAAAAGAATCACTTTTCTAGTAACATCTTTCTCACGACCTCACCACAGAGTACAAAAATTCATCGCTCAACAAACAAAGAATTAACTGCATGCACTTACCCACACCCACACGCTTATGTGAAAAGGCGTATGTATCACCGTTGCAACAGAAAGGTTCAGGTGCGATGGGATAAGTAAGCAAGCTATTGACGACATGGTGGAAATCACGGAGATTTGAGAATTCCTCTTGATTGGAATACCAATTATGATATGACTGAAAAAGCTGATGTGACTGAAAAAGCTGAAGTAACCCTTGACAAACCCAAGGGACAAAGTAACCCTTGATTTGACCCTAAGGGGTAACCCTTTAACCCTTGACTTGACCCCAAGGGGTAACCCTCGACACGACCCCAAGGGGTGACCCTTGACATGACCCCAAGGGGTAACCCTTGAGACACCCAAAGGGTGACTCTTGACTCTATAAAAAGCCCCTAGACTTTCTCTCTAAAGAACAACTCATTCTGAAAACACGACTCAGATTGTAAACACGACTCAGTTTGTAAACTCTTCGGAGTACCACAGTTGATCAATAAAACATCGCCAGGCCACAGTAGCCGTTCGAAGAGTGGACGTAGGTCATCCGAGACCGAACCACTATAATTCTCTT
>CM042192.1:4449455-4510905 GCA_023539305.1 Ilex asprella
AATAAAACACAAATAACAAATGTCCAAAATACTACTTCAAAATACTATATATTTGAACAAAACACAAACAAATGTCCAAAACAACATAATAGTCGTAAAATCATCTCAATCAAGTCAATATATATATATATATATATATACACATATATATATATATATTTGCGGCTAACGGGGACGGGGCGGGGGTAAGGGTAAGTCCATCCCTGCCTCCATTCCCGTATGAGTTTATACAGGTATTCCCGTATACGTCCACCGTCCAATACGTATGGTCCATCCCCGGTCCAAACGGGGCGAGTTTGGACGAATATCCGTTTTTTCCCAGTCCATTGACATCCCTAGTAGTGGAATGTCATGTTCTTCAATTTAAAAGTTTTTTATATTGGTTGATTATTTCATAAATTTCATTGCATTATTTTTTCAACACACATAATCAAAGAGTCTGCGATAAAATCATCGTTAATTTTGTTGCCGAGTCCAGTTGAGATTATCTTTCTTCATGGTGAGTTAATTCGTTGAAAGAGTAAAAAAATACTTTTGGGTCAGGACTGTTTACCCGTTCCATCTAATAGTATTTTACTAGGTAACGACTTCTAACTTATTAAAATAGAGTCAGTATTAATTATATAATTGTGCCGAAAAAAGTAGGGATAATATATTAAACAGAAGAGAATTATAGCCCTTGATTAATATACAAATCACGATAGTGTACATGCATTTTACACTGTCCAAATGTATAATATTTTTTTTTTGGGTTATGAGATAATGGACAGTTTATTAGGGAAAAAGAACTAGAGTACTATACAGATTTTTTCAAAAAGTTAAGGGGAAATTGTATTAATTTTACTTTGGTCATTAGATTTCTAACCCTACAAATGTAAGTGTCAACCAAAACCCTTGAACTTGTCTCGGCCCTGCTTGGTGGTGTCGTGTCAAATTTGTTAAAACACATATTCTGATGACGCATTAGTTTTAATTTTTTATAAGTGAGTTTATGGCATGTTTGATTCGTATCGTGCATAAATTATATATTTAAGTAAATTTGTATTAACCCATTTATCACGGTAACCTTTTAAATCTTTCCACGCTTCGAGCGAGAGAGAGAGAGAGAGAGAGAGAGAGAGATTATTGCAGGCGCAATCAAATCCACAAGCTCCGCCATTAGACATGGTGCTTTGTATCTGTGTGTGTGTTTTTTTTTCCTCTATCTAGGTGTTTCTAATCATAACACTTTCTCATATGTTCTTTGTTTTTTATATGTTTTCTAACAACCAAGCATCATTTAGCCAGCTTGATCTATAAGGCATCATATGGATATACTAATGCACGGGGCTCTCGTTATTTTGAGTTCTATACAAGATTAAATATACATAATTTTATTTCTACAAACAAAGAGACAGTTTTCAACTCGAATCCGTGATAAGACATAATATCATCCGGTCAAAAGAAAGCAAAGTGCCAGTTATTTGAGAAGAAAATGGGTTCAGTTCCTGAGGCATGCACGGGGTATCAATTTTGCATTGCTTAAAACATGTTAAGGGCCTTCTTTTACTAGTTTATGCATTATGTATAGTAGAAGATTAGATGATAAATGAGGATCGTCAAAAGTGGTGTTGATTAATCGGGGACTTAATCAAGGTAGATTTCAATTGTGGCGTTAGAGAATTGCCCAAGCGAGAGTTTTACGATCATACATTAACAAAAAATTATCCTTAAGTAAATTTTTAGGGGTGGTTCAGTGGCTGAATCTGAATTTTGACAATTTAGATGTTTTAGGTTCAACAGTTCTCAATTCTCCTTAATGACTAACCACCTTAATTTCTTAGGGGATATGTTTTAAACATACTTGGACTATGAAGATCAACATTTAAACTCGAAAGAATAATTGACGCGAATATCAACATTCTATAAAAATAAAATAAAATCTCCGCCAATGTAGCGGTGGCTGTGCAAATGAAAATGGCCCCCACTGACCAAGAATATCATTATTTGTTGAGGAAAAGCTATGTACCCAAAAAATATGCACAAAAACTTATACCAAATGAATAAATTGCAGCCATGGGATCGGTGCGTTCTATCGTTAATCTAATCCAACGACTACAGTGAATTTGGTACAAATTTTAGTGCACATAAAATTATTCTTATTTGCAAGTCATATGAGGCATTTTATATTAAAATATATTATGAAACTCACATAAGAAAATAATTATTTAAACTTAAATTATTAATCTAATTTATTAATAATTATTAAATTGATAACGAATTTTAACTAATATTAAAGTCCAATATCAACGCAATAGCAATAATTTTTTAAATTAATAAATTAAATCAATAAATTTACAGCTGAATCAATGATGCTCTCACTGTGGAATAAATCATGGACCACAAGACTAAATGACATGTAGCATTAAATGTTCATAAGTTGTTCAGTCAGAAGGACATGGTCTTGTCTACAGAGATAAGCTAAGATCTTTAACAACCCTACCCTCCCATGCCTTCAATTTTTCACACACAACCACTTTCTGAGATTTCAAATGGGAAAAAAAAAAAAAACGTTTTCGCATACAACCCAGGTGATTATAAACTTCGATATTTTACATTTAAAATTTGTAGGAAACTCTCGAGTTTAACCGATACTTATAATTAATGTGTGATTGTATACATCTATGTATAAATAATCTTAATGTTACTCTATCTTAGACAGATTATCGATTATTAAAAATGAAAATTTGATTGATAGAGAGAAATTGAAGAGGAGAACTCAAAGGGCAACTAGATAGAGCCAAGTTATAAGAGATTTATCTATCATAAATGTCATAATTTGGGCGTAAATGACTTGTTTTTTATCGGATCAGAAAAAAAATTATTCAAAATGCGCATAAACTGATCCAAATACATTGATGGATATAAAAAAAAGAGCAGTTAAATATAAATAAACTTGCATGGGGATGAGCTGTACAGGATTTTAGCATTTTTGGATGTCCTATATCTGTCTCTTCATGTTTATTTAAACCTGGCCTTGCTAGATTGTCTCAGACCCACCCTTTCCCTTGACTGATACCTCTGCATCCAAATATCAACAAACCATTCCTCATCTCTCTTCCATCACTTTCCTGATCTCTTCTTCCATTTCCAATTCCAAAGCATTCAAATGGCAGCTTTTTCATACCAACAACACCCTTTTCTTCTCGACTCTTTTTTCATGCCAAACACTCCCATTAAGTTTCCTGGATTTTCCGAGGAACCAAACAACACCCCTACCTGTTTTTATCAGTTATACCAACCTGAAACTCTTCGGGAGATTGCTGAGGAATTTAGTGTCCCTCAAAGTAGCTGCTTTGAGCATAGCACAAAAGTTGCTCTTAGCAATAATGAACCCTCTGTGACAAACAAACATAGCCCAGATTCCTCATCAGCCATTGATAAACTAGAGAGTGGTGAACAAGTCACTCAGAAGCTGACCTCTATGGAGAAGAAGAGGAGGTGCACGGACAGCTCTTCTTTGAGTTCTGCTCAGTCTAAGGTAAATTACAGTAAAATTTGTCTTGAATTATGTGGTTTCTTCTTTTTTTTTGCATGTTGGTGGTTCTTAATTTGTTTTAGATTTTATATGTTCTAATTCTATATTACTAGGTAGCACTCCTACTAAAGAAGTGTAGTATCAAAAGTTACTGTAAAATAAGAGCGAGATTATGACTCAATCTAATCAGATCACAACAAAAAGAAAATTCTTCGAAATTGACCCTAACATCTATTTTGTTTTAACTAACCCTTATTTAAGTATAAATTTTGGTACGATACCAAAACCCAAATCCACTCTTCTCTTAGGCTATATTAGATTTGATTTTTAGTTTTCTTGCTACTTGATGGCTCATTTTGTTAGGGGGCAAGAGTAATGAAAGGGAAGAAGCAAAAGATGAGCAATGGTGGAATGAAAGAAGGTGAAGAAAAGAAGCATAAAGCTGATAAAAAGGATAAGAACAAAGTTGCTGAAGAAGCTCCAGTAGGCTACATTCATGTAAGAGCAAGGAGGGGCCAAGCAACAGACAGTCACAGCCTCGCAGAGAGGGTACTAATATTATTCATTATTACAAGCTATTTAGAACTGTGTTCTTAGTTCTTACATTTTAAGACAAGAACTGCCCATTATGCCCACACATACAGAACAGATTTTATAGCAATAATTATCTAAATTCTTATCATGTCAAACTATTCATGACCCAGGACAATCATTCTCTTTTCTGCAAATGGATTTCAGGTGAGGAGAGAGAAAATAAGTGAGAGGATGAAGTTGTTGCAAGCTCTTGTTCCTGGGTGTGACAAGGTCAGCTTCAGTTCAGCTCTTTGTATTCACTCTGTCTTTCTTTATAGAATAATGCTTGTTGGTGTTCTGACAGCTTCATGTGGCTTGATTGAAAAATAGGTGACTGGAAAGGCCCTGATGTTGGATGAAATAATTAACTATGTCCAGTCCCTACAAAATCAAGTAGAGGTAGGTAATTCTTCAATAATTGAGGGGCAAAGTGAAATCGAGGCCATAGTTAAGGAGGTCAAAACGTAATTTTACCAAACTAATTTTTATCAACTTATCCTATCCATCTATGCCTGTTTCCATTTTGCAGTTCCTTTCTATGAAGCTTGCTTCCATGAATCCCATGTTTTACGACTTTGGAATGGACTTTGATGCTCTCATGGCTAAACCTGAGGTAAAAAATAAAAATAAATAATCTGTGTAAACTACTCCATACAACAAATATTGTTTCCTTTATCTACTTGTTTAGTTCTATGTGATCATTTCTCTACATGAAAGCTGATGCTCTCTCTCTCTCATGATATTTAGAAGTTGAGCAGCTTGGCATCACCCCTACCAAATGTGTGGCAATGCAGCTCTACCCAGCCCACAGTCTTTTCTGATACAACCAATACCTTCAGCTCAGCCAACAACCACCCTCTTCTGAACATGTCTACTTCAGTTCTGGTTCAAGAAGGGCAGGGGCCAATTAGCCTCTCTCAGGTATGTTTTCACTTCATGAAAAGGCATATAACACTATATCCACCTGTACATACTCAAAATTACAAATGAACATA
Source organism: Ilex asprella (assembly GCA_023539305.1). Lineage (NCBI taxonomy): Eukaryota > Viridiplantae > Streptophyta > Magnoliopsida > Aquifoliales > Aquifoliaceae > Ilex > Ilex asprella. Next base: position 4,454,541 of record CM042192.1, read on the forward strand.
AAATAAAAGCAAAAGAAAAGAAAAAAAAAACTATCTTTCCTAACTTTGACAAATACGTCATTTTCAGGCTAATGGACAGCTCTTGTGGGATGTGGATGGCCACAGCCAAAAACTTCTAAATCAATCTGGTTTCAGCAACAACTTGTGTTCTTTCAATTAATATGAGACCAAAAGCTGCCCTACAAACATCTGGTAAGCCCTCAATCCTTGTCTCAATAGCTATAGTTAAGTAACTACATATGCAAATGGATAAAGATATTATATACAGAAAAATATATTACACACACTACCCCAAATTTCGAAGTTGTTTTATTGCTGCCATCAGAAATGCAGAATATTAGATTAAACATTAAGGAAAAACTACAATAATAACAAGTTACTTTTTCTTGTATTTTATTGAAAGTTATCACAAAATAAAGTAAGGTTAGACTTAATCCGACAAAGCTATGGCAAAACAGGTGGTTTGAGATAGATTCAAATGTTTTAGAATCGATGTTACAATTTTAGAATTGATCTTAATTTTTTAAATGACAATTTAACCTTTCGGGATTGTAACTTCACTTAAATTGAATCTTAACTTCACCAAATGAGTTTGTAACTTTGTTGTTATTTTGTAGAAATTTTCAGTACGAAATCGAAGTAGGCATTGTAATGGTTCTCTAATAATATGTACCTAGTTTTTTTTACTGACTTTTGCTCTTTCTCTTGAACTTTTCCAGTTAGTATGGTGATTTCGCTGCACCAAAAAAATGGATGAAAGAAGGGGGTGGCATAGTACAAAAATCTTCTTGTTCTTTAGTATCAGGTCTAATGGTTCATCAACTCAAGGCGCTGGTTCAAAGTCAAGTGGATTGTGGAGTCTGTGGAACATGAATAAAGGGCATTCAGGAAAATTTCCGGAAGGAGAAGACAACAGAGACACAAAAAGACATAGATAACCGACCAAATATGACTGGATCTGATGTAGATTCTCTGTTCCTGTCCATTTTGACTTAAAAGTCTTTAGCACAAAGTCCTAGAGATTAGCTTGTCGTTGTTAAACCTAGACTAGCCCTATTGATGTAAAAAAATAACATAGTAACTGTATGATTCTTCTTAATGTTATTATAGTTTTCGGTTTTACAGTTAAACTTACCGTTTTTCTTGTTCTTTGTTAGTTTTACTGTTGGTACCACTGTTTATAAAGGGTAATTCTAAGGTATCCAAAAAAAAATTGATACCAGACCTAAGATTATTATCTTTTGAAGTCAAGTTACAGCTTTTAAAGGTGAAATTGTAATTGTTTGAGATAACTTCATGATCCATCATTAAATGTTATGATCAATCATAAACGACCCTTATCAATTGTAATTTTAATTTGAACTCAAAATATTATGGTATGCACAATATTATTCATAACTCATAAGAGTTATGCGGTCCCTAGCTATACTGATTCGAATAAATTTCATTGTTCCTCTCCCTCCCTATGAAATGCGCCCTTTGTATGGATAAAGGAAGAGAGAGAGAGAGAGAGAGAGAGAAGGGTATTTATTTGATCATGATTATATATCCTATCTGATGTTCATTTTCCCATCTAACGATGGTGCAATGGCTTTAGATACGACCAATCATCATGTTTTACAAAAAGGAATGGCCATGATAAATCAATGAGAGAGAGGTGGTCTACCAAATCATTTCAATGCAAAGCCTTTACTCTTCAATATGTGTGTCTCATCTCATGGCTTAATGGTAAAGAACCCATCTTTTTTTTTTTTGGTCCTAGGGAAGGAATCACAAAGAAATTTTTTTTTTTTCAATGATTTAGGATGTTCGAGTTAGTTTACACGTATTTTGACTAATTCACTCTCTGATCCTATCAAAAATAAGTCATCCATTTCAGAACTAAGGTATTTATGAGAGATAAATCTCTCATACACTGACCTCAAATGATTGTCAAAATTTGAACTAAAAACTTCTAAATTTACAGTTCATTTGTATCCCTTCTACACCGAATGGAACACAGTTCCTCAACACTATTTTTAAGGAAACGTGTAAGTTCTGCACTACATCATTTTTTTGGAATGTAGTTACATATATACATGTAGCTCAAAAACTCATCATGATCAATTTGTTTTTGAGGGTCCCAAACTTCGATTATTGATTTGGATCGGACGATTAAAGGTGTTCGGTTGGTTCAAGTTTTGATATACATCTTTGGGCTCACAAATTAAATACTATGTTTCCTGGTCATTATCTCTTCCTATCCTTTATATTCCAGCTATGTTGGAGAGTGATGCCACTTCCAATCTACATCTTTCTTACTCAACAGGAAACTTTTTAACAGAGAGAGAGGGAAGATTATTCATGATTGTCTAGAAATTCTTTGAGAGGGTTCATGGGTAAGTAATTGTTAGATAAATAAATATTTTACATATTTTTCTACTGGTTTAAGTTTTTAGAATAATTGGTGTTCAATATGGTATCAGGTCTAGGGCTGATACTAAGGCTCATCGGGTAGGAGTTGACTTAAGCTCGATTCGTGTTCAAAATGAGCCGAATTTGAACAATTTTTTAAACTCATTTAGAAAACGAGCCTAAAAACTTCGACTCATTTATATATAAAATAATTGAGTTACTTGAGTTTGACTCATTTTTTAAACGAGTCGAGTTTGAATAATTTTTTAAACTTGTTTAAAAAACTAACTCGACAGGCTCAATTCAATTCGAACTCAGAAAACTCGAATCGATTATCAATCCTAATCAGATCAAAGAGACATGCAATCAAATCACATCTATCCTTTTCCTTTAGAATAAAAAAGAAAAAAATGATCACAAAGATAAACTACCTAAAGAGGAGATATGTTGGTCTTTTCCACTAACTTAAAGTTTTTAAAACAGTTGGTGTTCAAAAGTAATTAGTTTTTTGAGAACTTTTTCTAGAATCCAACACCAAAAACAGTGCTTTTGGAAAAGAATTTCAAGAGATAAGTTTACAACACAAAGAAAGTAATATAAAGTTACTTGTTGGCGAACAAGACATGTGTTGAACATGGTACCCAGGTCTTTCTCTTTCTGGTTTTTCTGGTTTCAGTTACGCTTTTAATAACACCTTTTTTTTTTTTAAAGCAAGCACACCACACCACACCACACTAGCTCCAAGTGAATCACTGACCACCCATCGCTTTGGGTCCGCATGCAGTGGCTTACTTTTGTAGAGGCTAGTATTGATTTTCTTTTAACTGCACCTTTTCGGCGTAGGGCTTGCCATATATCTCCTTTTCTTGTTGTCTCTCCTTCAAACGTTGTTCCTTCAACCTCCAGTATAGTTCACTTGAATCTCTCTATTGCACGGTCTGCATCGAGCAATTATGGGTTCACCGGGAATATACCCATGGGTTGCAAATTCGATTTATTAGGAAAGTTGAGAGATTAACTCCAACCCAAGTTACAAAACTCTCAACTCGAATATAGTCAATGATCAAATTTTTGTTTCGGTCACTTAAAAACAGGAATTTTTTGACCCGTTTCAAAAAAAAAATAAAAATTTTAAAAATTATTTTTTTAAAATATTGGTCGAAATATACCAAAAAATCTTAAAACACTTTAAAACATTTTGAAACAATTGTGTAAATGTTTCAAAGTATTAGAATTTTAATTTCTTTACTGATTCGTTTCGATCTTCTTGAAAGTAAAAAACGTTTCGACTGTTTTGAAACGAAATTTTAATTTTTGAATATAGCCCACATTTAAATTTTCGAATTCTAGTTAACAAAAGTGAAAATCAAGTTTAAATCGGGTTGAATTACAAGATTCCACAAACTTTGAGTATTGCATTTAGATTTTGGGTTAAAAAAATCCAAGACTCCAATTCGAGTATTAACCAAATTTAGATTAGAATGAGATTTTTTTTGTCTCAGTTCAAATAGAGAATTGAAATTCTTGTCCAAAACCTAGACTCGAACTTAAAAGAGTATGGTGGGATTGATTAGAGAATTGAAATTCTTGTACAAAACATATTAGAGTATGGCCGGATTGATGTGTCTAAAGAGTAATGCTACATGAACTTAAAAACTAGACTCGATAATCGCAAGTATTGAATAGTTAGTGAGTCTCAATAAATGTTAGAACTTACAATAAAATCAATAGTCGTAATTATCAAGTTTACTTTTTAAGTTCATGCAAAATTATTCTCTGTCCAAAGTACACCTCTATATCTTCGACTATTTGCTCAAACACCAACCAGCAATGATATACTGCCGACGATAAAGTGGTTCGTAACTTCAAGGAGTACTCTTGTGTTATGTACTTTATATACCAAGGGAGCTAATAAGAGCAAGTGTTTTCTAACCTCACAAGCAAAGCAACGGGAGGATGGTCTTCTCTTTAAATCTTGTCCTTGACAAGTCAGCATCCAAATATCATTTACATGTACAAATGACGTCCAAAACAGTGACAAACTTCAGCCATGGCTCCCTAAGGTCGAAACCATGATGTGTAAATAGCGTACCAGATTGGCCCAACTGTCTCAAGTGTGAATAAAATTTGTACGAGAGTAATTTAAGTGATAATAGAAAAGAATTAGTTGAAATAGAAAGTGTAATTTAAATGAACTTGTAAGAATAATTTTTTAAAATAAAAAGTGTAACATTTAAAATTTTTTTAAGTTACTATAAATAGGGAGATGGGTTAGAGTTGTCCGTTAAAGTTTCCATGTTGTGGGACTGCATGCATGAACAAAAGAGTACGTTTCATAGGTCCACATCGGCTAGCCTACAAACATGTGCGGTCACTTTACTTTACTCCTATTTGCCATGTCATGGACTGACCCATAAAGGCTTGACATAAAGTGACGTTTATGGTTATAAAAATGAATAATAATCGCGTATTTAGTCTATTTTTTTTATTTATTTATTTATTAAACATTTTATAATTATGATTCAAATTCATTTCGACTAAACTCATGACTATCATTTTAAGAACAACTTCGCTATAATCTTTTCAATAGTCATTTTATTTCTATTTATTGTTATGATGTTCCATATTCAAACAATAGAGATTCACAAAATATTGCGTTATTTACCGGTGAGGAATATTATTGGACAGAGATTATGGGGGTTTGGAATTTGAGAATACTGATTGACGGCACTCAATTAACGGAACTTCAAGGCAATGACAGCATAGCTATATTGACGGAACAAATGCAAAAGTCTTTTTTTTTTATCTTGTTTGCAGCTTATTTCACCTATAATTATCCTGATCTCATTTAGAAGGGGTACGGACGGCATAGATTCAAATCTCTTGACCTTTAAGGTTTCCATATCTAAAATCAATAATATCGACGACGTGAATTAATGTCACTCTCTCTTGTGGGTCCTACCAAAATCCCGCTAAACTTTTCGATGCTAGAAAACACCTTGCTTTTGTTAACCTTTTGAAAACAAATTTCTCTCATCACACAGACGTGGACCACAGAGTCTGATCTATTATTGTTCTATTTTTCCTCTTGTCTCTACCACACACACACACACACACACACAAACCCCATAAAACCAACTCTCCTTCCCGGAAACATCCTAAAGAAGACAGAGAACCCTTGGGGCTCGTGTTTCCGGCTGTTTTTCCTCAATCTTACACTAGGAAACAAAGGAGAGTTTCATTGAGTAACAAGTGCATCTACTGAGATATATATATATTATTCATAGCTTTCTTTGTGGTCATAGGTGGAAGATACGAAATGGGCAATTATCAAAACTCATTAACCAATGCATAGAAGGCCCGAGTGGGGCCGGTTTGGGGAACCACTGTTGGGATGGTGCAGGCTATGCTTAAGGCCAATGGGACCGGGGCCACTTGTCATAGAAGAAGCAAGTCTCATGGCTTGGGGTATTGCCCATTGAATTCCCTTGTCTTCTTTTGGGGAGAGGGAGAGGGAGAGGGAGAGGGAGAGGGAGACGGGGCGAGAGAGAGAGAGAGAGAGATGTAGAAAGTGACATTGATTTAATGAGGTGGTGTCCTAAGTGTTGTAGCTAAGGTATGGGGGCTGTCCCAAATGTGGACTAGAGTCTTGATTCCACTTGCTTCTGTGTTCTTCTTTTCTCTGACCACACTGCTATGCTCATAAAAATTTCTAATCAAGTTTTTTATTCAAGTAATGTGAGACAGTTTTTATTACAAAATAAGCGGGTCTTATTCGGGATTAACCCAAGATACTTGAGGTCCTAGACAAAATTTTTAGATGGGGCTCTAAAATTATTTTTAGATGAATAATTTATTTATTTTTATTTTTAAATATTTAAAGTTATATATCTTTTAATAGGTAAATTTAAGGTGAAACCAACTTGCAAAAAAAAAAACTCATTATGTAACTGATTAAATTAAAATCAACTTAATTCAAAAATTATAGTTTAACAAAATATAATGTATAAATAGGTCAGAGTTATTGTAAATTCAGATAAAATAACAGTGTAAAATCTTGTAATTGTTTGTATAGGAATATAGTGCGATCTTTTTTTCTTTTTCTTTTTGAACATACATATATTTATGATTTAAAGAAAAATATTTTTAAAATCTTTTTGATCATTTTACGAAACATCTTAATTTTTTAATTTTTAAAAATTTACTCATATAATTTTGTAAAATATATGTGAACTGCCCCTAGGCAAGTGAGGGCCCTAAGCGACCGCCTCACTTGCCTAGGGGTAGGGCCGACACTGATCTCATTAATATTTAATGGTTGAAATTGTATTAAATCACTTGAGATAAAAAATTTAGTAAATATTACATTATTTTTTCTTTTATTCTAAGGCTTGAGCACAGCTTGTTTCTGTCCCTTAAAATAGCCAATGTTGAAAATATTTTCTTTTTCCCTTTGTCAAAATGTGGAGAACTCGAACCGTTGGAGTACTCCTGGATTAACCCAAACGGTAGTTCAAGTTGTAATAATATAGGCAAACTGTCAATTCAGACGTCTTGAAATTCAAATTTTGGTAATCTCTTGCAGGTCACAAAGAATTTATCACTCATGAATACTCTAATTCCAGCGTGAATAATCTATCTTTGACCAAATCAGGGAGAAAATTAATTAAAATACGTGTAAACTGAACCGAACACCTCTAACCATTGGAAAAAAAAAAAGAAGGACCATTGGATTTACATTTTGGTGCGTCCAACTGATTTACTTTGCTATGATTTCCCCTTTCTTTGAGCTTCTGGATATAGCTAAGGGACAGTTTTGGGTGGCCTGCCAAACCCCAGAGTTTCACATCATTAGAGTGGATTTAAACCTTGGAATGCCCAAGGATATGCGTATGAAATTCAGACACAATTTGCTAATCCAACATGAATTGACACGAAATTAGGGGCATGACATTAATTTTTAATGGGTTCAGATAATAATAGGTGGATTTATAAGATCTAATCAATTAATGAATATGTATAAATTTGGCTAAAAATAATACAAAACCAACTAAATTCGATATATACGTGGTATAATATAAAATCAATAAATTGAATAAATTTTGACACAATACGATTTAGAAACTGAGCATACCACGACTTAACTAGAGAAAACCCTAGATCCTCTTTTTGCACCCCAAAATAAAAAATAAAAAATGGGGCTATATTATTTGCTTTGACGTAATTCTTTGGATGAGTTGTTCAATAGCAATGATTATGAAGTCGTAATTCTTTTTTTAATGGTTGAGTCTAACCTTTAACAATTCAGAAGTCTCAGGTTCAAATTTTGCTCACTCCATAAGATTAGTCGCCTTTGTCCTTTTAGAAACATGCTCTAACCCAACTCAAATTACTGTAATCAACCGCTGAAACTTGAAAAAATAGTCAGCATGTACAAATTATTTTTCTAATTTCCCATATTAAGTAATCAATATCCCCGACATTGAGATGTGGGTGTCATGCTTGAATGTTGTCTACATTGATCAACAAACTTATAATTTCTGTATCTCATCTAAAATGATTACCAATTCCATTAATATAGTCTCTTGCTTGTGAAATTACAAATCCATTTGGCGAAGTGTCCGACAATCAACACTTGACCATGTTTGGTATTGGTACATTTAATACATGGACACTTTGTCCCATTTGCCAACTTGTCAAAAGAACATGTCGGAGAGTACTCTGCTGCTTTTCTTTTATTTATTCTTTCTCATTTTTAACGACTCTGCTGCTTTTCTTTTATTTATTCTTTCTCATTTTTAACGACTAATAATACTAGGTCTCACGTCGGATAGACTCTGGGTGTGTGTTTATATGTTGTTACTGTAGTTCTGTTTTATAAGTAAAACTGTAGTAATTGTGCTTTAGACAATAATAATAATAATAAGACAATATATCAACAAGTAAATTTCATATAATTTAATAACTATCCATTTATTTCATGTAATAATTATTTCACATGAGATTCATTTGTTCACATGTTATCTTATTAGTAAACGCTTACACCATGACTACATGATGATGTGATCATATAACCATTACATGCAATATTTTATCCATTTTGATATCTAAATATTTCTCGTAGCAATTCCATTGAATAAAGAGACTCATTTTGTGTAGTGTTTTTTTTTGGTTACAGGGTGTTTTAAGTTTGCGTCGATTGCTCCCTCAAGTTCAGTGTCTGACCACCATAGTTTGAGCTAATCTACTATACATAATTGTCGATCACTCCCTCAAGCTCAGTGTTTGACCACCATAGTTTGAACTAATCTACTATACATAATTGTTGCAAATTTGAACACCTTGTAGCCAAAAAAAAAAGCACTACACAGAAAATGAGTCTCTTTATTCAATGGAACCGCCCTAGATATTAATTCAGGTGATACCATGTGACCATGTTCCTCGGGATAGTTAGGGCTTTAACCTCCGTTAAGGGGAGTAGGGGGCGTGCGAAGCTATGTGGCCCTCACCTATGGCTGCGGTTAGGACAGAAGGTCGTAATGTTACAATTAAAGCACAAAACTTCCATATATAATGAGGTTTAAAAATAGAGAACATAATAGAAGACAAGCTTACTCTATTTTGAGAAAATTGCTTCCTGGATTGGAACAAAAACGGTAGATAAGCTGAGGCATTGGCTGTTTACAATAAAGACACAGAGTCATTACCTAAGACGTGGTGTCTTACTTAGACCTGACCCTTTGCTAATAGGTACATACCACTACACCAAAAAACACATAGCACGACGTGTGTCAGCTAAGTTTCTTGGAAAGTAAACAAACCTCAGCGACCAAACCCAACATAAAAAGAGGCCCCGGGAAACCCAATATGGACCAGAGACACTGACCAGACTTGTTTTAGGCGGCATTCAGTCCTCTAAAACTGGATTTAGGGTTTGGAGTTTTGAATAAATATATCATTTTTTGATGGGATATTTTTTAGCTTGATTGTGAATCCCCTATTATTATCCATAACAGCTCAGTATTCAAATAGTTATGATCAATTCCCGTCTCAAAAACGAGAAAGAGTACATAAAGAATTCAAATGAAGATGAGAACAGGAATTGACAAATACGGGCAATAACAGCATTTTTGAAAGCGAATGTGGAAATAGGCCTCGCTTTTGGGAGCTGCTCCCAGCTCTCACTATGGTGGAGGAGATGGCATCATCTAGGAGTGTGAACAATACGAGCTGAAAGGCTCCCATACTGTTTAGAGGGCAGGGGGCATAGATGCCAAACAAACTTGACACCCATCTATCGTCATAGAAGCTGTTCGTAAGAAAGATTATGGTAAAGTTCCACTGGTTCAAACTAGGAACAAAGTCTTTTAATCACAGACAACCGATAAATTATATCTCGGGTAAAAAACGAAAAAATGAAAGCAAAGTTTCACCAGCAACATACATTTTGGGTTGGATAATTTACCATACAAAAAAAAAAAAAAACAATCACTATGTACTTGCTATCTCAGGCTGATACCAATCCAACTTGGGATATAAACTGAACAGCAACACATAATGCCTTCACTCAAATGAGATTTATGGTGAAGGAGACATAGGGATATGAATCCACATCACCTCCAAAACTGCCCATCCCTCCTTCGTCCTCAGTTTTCCTTTAAGTGCTGCATTTGCATGTGCAAAAAAAATGAGGAACACCACATAAAAACCCAGCAGTAAGAAGTTTGACACAAAGTACAGTTCATGTGGTCCTGGAACACCATTGAATATATGGTCCATCCCATGCAACTAATGTCGTCAAACCTAGAGGAGAGAATTCAATGGCCTAGGCCACATTTGGACCACCTAATTGTTAAAGGAATGGGATGCTGAAAAACATGTTGAGTTTAAAATTTGTCTTTTCCTTTATCAAAATACACTAAAAATGGCCCGTAATTTATGATGCAAACTTCTTTAGTGAATGAGTTGGTATACATATTATCCATATGTGATGAATACGATAGGGTAAAGATGATGGGATGAAAAGAGCAGCCACACACAAATGCACTGAAGATGATAAGACAAAGATGATGGGAGGCTGAAAAGAGCAGGGTATATCTGTTGCCACCAGAAAGGATACCTGCAGGATCTTTTTCTTTTCTTTTCTTTTTTTCTTGGGTAAATATAAATCCGATCCAGAAATCATCACATCAGTATTTCTTAATCAGACTTGTATCGACAAGCGCTCCATTATCCATGAAAAGTCCAAGATTTGGCAACAAGAGTCATTATCTTATTCTCAGATTGTTATGGCGGCAAATACCTGTTTGAACTGTTGCACAGACCCTCCAAGATTGATCTGACTTTCTTCTCACTTTTCACCGAAGGTGCCAATACCACCGACTGAAATCAATTTGAAAGTGATCTCTAAGCCCAAATTTTAGTTTATAACAGAAAGTCAAAAAGGAATAGAAAGGGAAAGATGTCCGAAGTAGATAGTAGAAATTTGTAAAGTATACTAACCAAAAATGATGGTGGCAAACCACATCTCAGAATGCTCTCCACAAAGACACGTACAGCACAGAAGTGCATCCAGGAGCTAAAAACCTTCCGGAACATGCACCAAAACCAGATTATTAAAAAATGCATAGATAAATTACTAAAATGAAACTCCAAAGATGCAGTAACGGTTACAACTGCTGTCTAAGTGAATTGTGTGTATTTCCCACAACTATTTGGTTAACAAGTATGGGAAAAACTTGTTTGCCGCCCCAATGAGGGGAAAAGATGGAAATGCCCTTCTTCAATTCTTTAAAATGGCACATAATTCCACAATTCATGAATCGTAGAATCGCTTTGTGATCTTTCCCTCTAACATCCTTATTCCAATCTTGCTACAGTTAATTTGTAAAAAAATAAGATGAAGGAAGATAAACAAATGACCTATATTTGCATGTGTTTGTTCTTTGGCAGAAAATGAAAATAAAATACCCAGAATTAGGTGATTGAATTAAAGATGCAAAAATCAAGAAATTGAGGAAATTCTTAATTCAAGAAAACCCAGAAAGTTAGATAGCAATCTAAGAAACCATAAAAAATCTAGTAAATTCACCAACTAAGAAGACCCAGATTTCAGAAACCCAAAAAATTCTTGACCTATGAATGCGCAACAAGAAACTGAAATGAAGAGCATGCAACATCGAACATTGTTTGGTTCTCATTATCAGAAATCACCTCAAAATATACTAGAACTACATGGGAAAGTACCTATCAGAAGAAAGAACTGCAGGAAAAATAATTTCCTTCAAATCCAAGTGGGTACCTCTAGCCTCTAGGGATGGTAATCTGGCTCGAAATTCTGGTAACCCATCCCTGCCCACCTGCAGGAGATGTCGAAACTAGTAATCGGAATGGTGTGGTTTAAGGGACAGACTCCTCAGAAAGATCTGGGTTCAATAAAAGCCATGCTACCCACCCTCTGTGACGAGGGATGCAACAATATAACATTTCCTTGCGCACATTTGATAACAAAACGAGTTTGGCCCCATCACAATTCCATGCGCTTCTATCCCCGGGTAGCTTCCTTTTAGCAAAGGGATGGCTTCAAAATTTGGCTAATTCTGCACCCGACATATTATAATCCGAATAGCATCTAAGGAGACAAGATAACAGTTTCCAATCAATGAAGATAGCTCCAAGGACCCTGATTGGATTTATTAGCCCAACAGATGATCATGTAAGATGCTTCACCAAAATATTGGGCATTGTAGACTTCCAGCTTCAATTAAACTTGTCAGCCCAACAGATGATCATGTTTGAGGCTCCACCAAAATATTGGCATTCTAGACTTCCAGCTTCCATTACACTAGTCAGAAAAGTAACAGTTTCCACTTCCATCGCATTCCATTTTCCTGAAGGTAATAAAGGTGTGGTGCTTTTCAATTTGTTCCTTAAATATGGCATTATTGTGCAATTTACCTGGATACCCCCAGGAACACCCATAACATCCAGTGTCAAGACCCATAAGTGAATAAACTGTGAAATCTGCTTAAAATTGTCAAAGCCATAGTAACTACAAAGTCCTTAGACCCACCAAGCTATGGGGGAACGGAATTAAATCGGGCATTGTTATAGGACTCCATATTAATTGTCCAATTTCAGTTAGTAGTTCAATTATGATTGAAAACGTAAGCAGGAATAATACGAGTATTTCATGGGCTTCATCTAAGAAAATGAAAGTACCTCCCCATAACTGGCATAGCACCACTGCAAAAGAGAGCTTAGCTTCTCAGTGTGTCCTGGTCTCGCATTAGTTTTTCTATCTCCTGCTTCTAACTTTCTTGCGTTTCTGGATTAAATTCATAGTCACGAATCTGAATCACAGGAAATGAAACATGCAGTCCATTAGAAGAGACCTTTTTAACAGCATCAACATACCATATCATGTGTTAGCAAGTCACAATATTAGATATTGCTAGAGATGCAGCAATATATTCTTGAAAACTATAAAATACAAGGGACTTAGTACTCCCTACTTTGAGAGATAAAATCATTTGAAAACCACTTTCGCGTGCCTTAGTTCTAAAATTGTCAGCATCCCAATGGAATAATGTTACAGTATAAAGTGCATATTCACTGTCCTCGTGTAGCTTCTTGGAGGATCTGGGGACCTGTAAAAAATTAGTTCGATCAACAAGTAGAAATCACTGAAGCAAAAGACTATTCCACATCCGGGAAGAAGAAAATAAAATGCATTCAATAAGACATACAAGACTAAGATGCATTTTAGCTCTCAATTGCGGAGAATATGGAAATGGTAGAAGTCTAAAATTATCAGAAATTTCCAACTTCATAAGCAGTGTAGCAATCAGCTACCAAACATCACTGCAGATACTGAGAAACACTAACACCAAAATTAGGTAAACATAAACAGCAATCCTTTAACACACAGGTCGTGAGTGTCTCATTGCTTGACAAGCAATCTTTCTCTGAATACTTAAGAACGGCAAGGAGCATCACCAAGTGTTCTGATGTGAGAATATCCTCTGGCTTAACTAAATTAGACAGATCACGAACAGCTAAGCTGGAATAAGCACATATATAAATCAGCAAAATTGTTCCAAAGAAGTAAATGGTCATGCTAAAATCTGATGAGCCAACCAAATAAATTACAGTGTCCCTTCCCAACCACGACACCGTCTCTGCCACCACTTAAACCACCAACCTCCAACAATTATCAAGGCCTTAATATCAATGCTTGTCAAAAGTCACCATAAAATCATTTGGCCATTTCCTTTTACTAACACACACACACACAAAAACATATATATATATAGAGAGAGAGAGAGAAAGAGAGAGCATGAAATTGTTTTCTTTATTCTAGGAAACATTTTCTTTCATTACTTTGCAGTAGTAGAAGTCCAAGGACTTTAGAGGTTGAACGTGTACAGTGAAGAATACTGATACATAAAGAAACAACTTTTCTCCCTCATTCACTCACAAACACTATTCACTCAATAAGCTATATGCCCCTCGAAGCACATAAACAAATTGCCATGAGAATCCCTGATCATTTAGTCGTAGTAAATCTGATACTTATCACATACCTTCAAGTTTGTTGCCTGCTTATGGCGTTGAGTTGACTGCGGACATTGTTATACTCAGCAACACGAACCTATAACAGAAAACCAAAAAATAATTATAAAACTCAGAATAGGCTTCAATAAGCAATTGAAAATTAACAGCACAGCCCCTATTTTGCGGACCTAAATTTCAGTCAGGTGCATTATGCAACAGAGACCCTTTGGCTGCTCAGGCAAGCACAGAGGTTAATAAGCTAATTCAGATGTCTGATCCAACGCAAACAAAAAAAAACAAACAGAAAAGGTAACCCAGCTAACTAATTCACGTCTAATACTCATGTAAGCAAATATAGCCAAGATTGTAACAAAATGGTACTATTACAAAGAAATCACAAATGATGGAACATTGTTTGAAATAAATAGAAGAAGCTTAAGCTATTGAAAAATAGTCAAAATCCAGTTCCCGGTCATAAACAATGATAACAAGCAACAAACTTGAACCAATAAATAATAGCCTGATGCAACTAAGTGATAATACTGGCTAAACAATTTGTTTCCAGAAATGGAGATGCCATAAAGTTGGAGCCCCTTACACCAACTGGTGAAATTTCCTTGTAATTCTTAAAGAGGAAAAAAAGGAAATGAGAAGCCATCATATTCCACAGGACATGCATGTGAACCATTTCCTCATTTCTGTTTGAGAATGCAGACAGCGCCAACCTGGCAACTTTTCTACTTAAAACAGGCTGAAGTCTTTCAAACGCTGAGGTTGACCATGCACTAAACAGTCTTGTGCTATAACTCTATTTGAAGTCAAGTCAAGTTTAAGGTTGATAGTTTCAAGTATCGCAGCAGAACTGCAGTGCTCTTGGCAACTGTCCAACGATTTATCAGATTAAAACTACATAGAGTTTCACTGCAAGAATATTTGCTTCAGAAACACTACGAGGGTGTTTGTTTCATTTTTTGTTTTGTGTTTTGTGTTTTTATTTTCATTTTTTGAGTAAAACAAAAACAAAAACATGATTGGGTTTGTGTTGCTGTTTCATATAAAATAAGTTGTTTCAAAAACAAGGAACAAAAAAAAATGTTTTCAAAAACAAGGCAAAATAGAAACATGCGCTAAGAGAGTTAATGAGATCCGGGTTTCGAACTTCCTTGACAGCAAAAATAGTCTTTTTTTGTGGAACTATTTAAACCCACTTCATTTCTCTCTCCTCTCCATCGCTGTCTCACTCTCTCTATTGTCTATCTCATCGTCACCGACGGGGAGCAATCATCTCCGCTCCTCTCTCTCACCGATGGGGAGGTAAGCCCCTTCTTTTTCTCTCTCTTTCTCCCTCTCTCATCTCATCTCCTCTGTCTCTCTCTCTTTCTATATATATATATGCACACACAGATCTGTGTGTGTATTCCATGTGCTGTGTGGTGTGTTATGTGTGCTTGGTGTGTGTGTGTGTGTGTGTGTGTGTGTGTGTGTGTGCATGTTTCTTTGTGTTTGGTGTGTGTGTTTTTGTGTGCTATATGTGTTCTGTGTTCTGTGCGCTAGGTGTGTGTGTGTTGTGTTCTTTGTGTGTGTGTGTGTGTGTGTGATTGAATTGGGATTGGAATTGGGATTGAATTGCCATTTAGAATTGAATTGGGAGTGGGATTGAATTGCCATTTGGTGCTTAGGAATTTAGAAGGGCATCTAGTTCTCGTTGCTGCTATTTTTTATGGTAAGGGTTCAAATATGAGGGCATAATGTTTGGCCGGCCTTGATGGGTTGAAAATGGTGTTGCAGTATGGGCTGGGTGATGATTGTTTTGCTATTAAGTTTGACTCTCAGACATTGGTTCACATGGTAATGGAAAAGGTTGAAGTGCCGTGGAAATGCCAGGCCATTTTGGGGCAGATCTGGGGCAATCTTAGAGGAATTAATGCCCAGATTTCTCATGTTTTTAGGGAGGCGAATGGTTTAGCTGATTTTTTAGCTTCGTATGCAGATAGGACAAGGTCATCTACTAATTTTACCGATACTGTTCTGCCTTTTGATGGGAAGATGTTGCTGCATCAGGACTAATGCATGTTACCGGTGTTAAGGGCGGAGAAATCCTTGATTCCTGGATGGGTAAGCCTGCCCTTGATGGGTTGAAGATGTTTTTAAGATACAGCTCGGAGGTGTATAAGATTTTCATTGAATCAGATTCCCAAGTGCTAGTGGACATGGTTCTGATGAAAGCAAGGGTTCTGCCTCTGGATCGCGTCTAGTTGCTGGGAAGTGTTACTGTGAGGAAGAAGAGGTTTTTGGTTGATTGTAAGGATTGTGTTCATGGGAATAATGTTGCTGATTTTAGGACATTTTGAAGGATTAAAGCCAAAAATGTATAGGTTCAGGTTTATTCCTTCATTTGATTGTTGTAATTCTGTATTTATTCAATAAAATTTTTTCTTCAAAAAAAAATTGAATTGCCATTTGGGATTGAATTGGGAGTGGGATTGAATTATCATTTGGGATTGAAATAATGTATTGAATTGTGATTGAGATTCAATTTCCATAATGATCACTATTTCAATCAATTATCAATCATTATAATTTTTTAAATAAAAATAAAAGTAATGTATATTATTGACCATATTATTAATTCATCAAATTAATTTAATCTGTTAAGTCTCAATAGCATTGTTGAAAGAAAAAATAGGGGACTTAAGGATATAACTAGTGGTTATCAAACATGTTTTTTATTTTTATTTTCATAATTTAGTAAACACTCTCAAACATGTTTTCTATTTTCAATGTTTACCACAAAACAAAACAAAAATTGTCTCTCTTTTTTATTTTTTTGAAAACGCGAAAACAAAATGTTACCAAATGACGCCTACGGTTTTTTTACTATTTGGAATCCAAGACTAATGGATTATGTTGAGATATCTCTCCTGTCAAGGCAGATTACCACCAGAAATTTCATATACGAGCTAAAAGAGAATAAATACTAGTATAAAAACCGTTCCCTGTAAATTGTGCGCCCATATTATTTATTTTCTTAGGTGCTTTACGTGACATAGCCAGGCAACACAAATGATACCCATTTACGATTGTCATATAATATTTGAATTAATTTTTTAAGTTTAGGGCGATGATCAGAACACTATATAAAAGCTTAACATTCAATGTACAGAAATATCACAACCTGATCAGTATCATCTTAGGAATTGATTTTGAAAGGGATCTGAGACAGAATCTACCTATAGTGCAACTTCTTTAGGGTCCCACTGACCTCAAGATATGTTGCAGTTGATAAATTAGAAACTAGAAGATAGGGAGAGACAATAAACTGAGATAAAAGGCAAAAAAATCCAAACTAGGTGGTTGAATTATATGGAAAGAGATTATCTATTGAGTACTGGGGGCTATGTGAAAATTAGCAACCCACAACTCCACAGCACCCATGTTGCCCCAAGAAGAAAACCTTTCTGGAGAGTGGGAAATAAGGGATTTATGTAGTTAATTCCAGATAATTGGCATTAGAGTAAGCAAAACTATTGTGCTCATATGCCAGGGCAGATCAATGAAACTGACAGTGTTTCCTACTACATTATTGTTCATGAATCACAGCAACAAAATGAAACCAATAGATAATAAGCACACACAGACATTCATACAAATGGATATAATTTGACAAATTGTAGTACACTCGAAAAAGTAACTCACATAAACCCGCAATACCTTGAGATCATCCTCAATCTTAGCTATTTGTCTATGAATCCCATCCACAATCTCCCTAAGAGGTGACATTATCGGGTACTTCGCCTCATCCCACACAAATCTAACATTACAAATCGTATTTACAACAACTAAAACGTATTATATTACCTGGTGAGGTATGAGTCAACAGGAACCCCATCGACTGTCAAAGAACTACTGACCACTCCAGAAAACTTCTCTAATTCTTCGATCTGACGCCGTATCATGTGAGACACTCCTTCAATGAAGCTATTCGACTACAGTAATCCACAGTTTCCATTGCATAAATCACACAACAATGCTTAACTGCTCGTACAACGAAATTGAAGTGAATTTAGAGAAATTCCCCTTCAACAAGGTTATCACTGAGTGCTAGAAGCGAATCTAGAGTTCCCACACGGAGATTTGGAATGTTGAACTGCGAAATTCAAAAGACAAAACCGTTGATAATCTACGAAATTGAAGTTACAATACCAAATCTCGCGCTGAATTTGAACATGTTATGTGTGTGTGTGTTGGATCATACACGGTAGAGAGGAGAATCGAAGGCGTCTTTAGAGAGATGGATTCTTGCAAGCGACTCCAGAGAGAAGATGCGGAGTTTTGGACGGGGAGGGAGACCACGGGTGTGGATCCTCTGCGGTTGGCAGCTAACCGCACATGGTGCGGTTTAATAGAACGGCGCCGTTTCGGGCGGTTTTGTAATTTTTTTTTTTAATTCCACCTTCCCAAAACGACGTCATTTTGGGACATATAAATCTAGACCACTTGTCCCCGCTTTCTGCTTCTCCAGCCTTCTTCTTCCTCAACTCAGTCGAACTGGGTACATGAAAACCATGCAGAGATCCACAACAACAAATCCAATCCTCAGCACCTCAGCACCTCAACATCCAACTTCAAAATCATCCCAGCAGAATTGATGAGGCTGCAGCAAACAGGAAAGGAAAGCAGCAAAATATTCATTATGAATTGCCACTAAATTTACCACTAAATCATTTTCAACGGGACACTAAAACAACACCACCACCAAAAAAAAAAATTATGATCAGAAGCTTACCTCTTCAGCAGTAATGGTAGCCTTGATATGCTGACACGCCCAGAAAACAAACAGTCCACAAAATCAAATCTCATATTGCATAAATGATGTACAAGTGCTATACAATAGCATTTTAAAAAAATTAAAAACAGCGCCTGAGGTACCTTGAATCAAGGATCAAAACTAGCAACCCATGACAAGTAAAAAAAATGAAAAATAATTTTAGAGACTGAGAAGGACAAAACGAAAATCGTGATGCAGAGAGATGGATTAACAAATGAACACCAAACTACAACAAAACGAAGCAACATTATCAACCAAAAGCCCATAAACAGTAAGAATATTCCAATTATGAAAAAACCAACCCAGCATGCATATTCCAATTACAAAAAAAAAACCAAACCAATTTACAAATTATAATGGTGCTTCTCACAACACCGGTTTGACCCCTTAAAACTAGAGTCGTAAAAAAAAAAAATTTGTTGTGGGGTTCTCAGAAATTTTTCAAAGAAGCCAACCCCACTGCCAAAGCCAAACCGCCACAACCCTTGCAATTCGGTCGTCTCGTAGTGGATGTTGGTTCTGTTAGCAATTAGGATTTATCCCTAAAATCCCCTCACCTTCTACTAGTGATTTGGATTCTTTCGTCTTATTCTTGCACAATATCTTCATTCTTAGGGTTGTGGTTGGGGATGATGGGTTGAGGACAAGGGGGTGGGAGTGGGCATGGGTTGCTGGATTTCTGATGGCGGAGGTTCGATGGGTTTTTGGCGGTCTGGGCATGAGTGTGTGTGAGTTGCACAGAGAGAGAGAGAGAAGAGCGCCTGAGGTAAGCGGGTTTCGGCCGAAGGTAGGAGAAGGTCTGGATTTATATGTCCCAAAACGACATCGTTTTGGGAAGGTGGAATTAAAAAAAAAAATTGCAAAACCGCCCGAAACGGCGCCGTTCTATTAAACCGCACCATGTGCGGTTAGCTGCCAACCGCAGAGGATCCACACCCGGGAGACCACCCAGTACCCCAACGCCATTGTTGTGCATAGACGGATGGTTGATCATATGTTGTGGAATTTTTTTTAGTCAAATCATTCGATATGATTTCCGAAAGTGGCTTTAGATTTTGGCTAATTTGACTAATTGGTGTTTGGACCGGACAAGATTAAGAGGGACAAAACTCTTTCTATCGAATCGAACCGCAGTTGTAATTTCTCACTTTGGTTAAGTTAGAATAATTTTATTAAGATCAATGATTTTCTGAAATTTTTTGTTTAGATTAATTACATTTAAATCCACAATTTTAAAATTAGAATCTTCTTATATGTCAATTAAATTTAGGAAAAATTACACCCAAATGCCTTTAAAAAATTTATTTAATCACACAAACGTTTGACATTTAAAATATTGAATATAAACCCTTAAAATTTATATACACATAACACCCCTAAAGTTTAAATTATTACACTTGAGGAAATAAAAGACAACTGGAAAATAAAAGCGGGAAGGGAAAATGATAAAAACCAAACAGAAAAAAGAAAAAAAAATGGAAAAAGGGGTGATAGGACTACGACGTCGTTTATGTACGTTGATTATTTTCCTTTGTTCAAATTACAAAAACTAAAAATATATCAGTGAGGCATTCATCACAGTGGAGCTCTAGACTAGATCCATGGCTTCTTCAATTCGCTCTCGCTTCTCCAGATCCAGAGGAATCCAATCAAGTTCCTTAACCTTCTATCAGAACTCTATCTATCTAGCTGAATTTCGTATTCGCTACTCAACTAGATGAGGCTTTTACAGTTGGCCATTGCAGTTGCTTTGGCATCTGGACTCGCAGCTATTCTCATCTCCATTACTGGCCTCTCAAATCAAAGTACGCATGATCTTCTCTCTCTCTCTCTCTCTCTCTCTCTCTGTATATATTGTATATACATGTATATATTTTGTGCTTGCAGTGACTCTTTATTGATTGTTTGATGTATTGGTGTATAGATGGCGGATTACAACTTTTGAACGAAGATTTGGAAGCATTGCAGTCACCGCAGAGTGGTTTTCAGAAGTGTGTGGTGAGTTGTTACGTTCTAAATATTTGAATTGCTGCGATCATGCTTGACTATGGTTAATAGTATTGCTGCCATGTTTAATCAATTGTTGATATTTCTTGGTAGTAAATACTGTATCGAACTTCATTGCGTAAATAGGCTACAATGGAGTATAAATTTCTGAATTCTTTTTTTTTTTAGTTTTGAATCTACTGTGCTTTGCTGTACTGATTTTTTTTTTTTTTTAATTCTTGTAACAGTATTTGACCCTCCAAAAAACACAAGTCAAAAATAGGCGGTCACAGAATCAAAAAAAAAAAAATATTCATGTAGGCTTGCCAATTCGTATACGTTCTGAAGAATTTTTATTTGAATTATAGATTTTACATTTATAGTTGTATTCAAGTTTTTAATATTTAAAATTTTAATTTGAAAATTAGATTCGAATAACTAAATGTGAGTTAGATTCAAAGAAGTTTTATCATAATCCTAATTAAATTTTGTGCAATAGTCTGTCTTTTGCATCATATAGATGTATATAAAATTTGGATCAACATCATAATTATGATAAGGTATTGATAAATTTATATTTATTTCATGAAATATGTTTGGCTGGATTTAGATTTAAATAATAATAAAAATATTAAACCAATATTCAATAAATCAAATTTGATTTTTGTACCAAAACTCATCTATTAAGAGCATATTCAATCCTTGCTCTTTTTTAAAACTCTTATTCTTGTTTAAACTCAAATTAAAATTTGAGTAAAAAACATATTAAATTAGGGGAGATTTAAAATTGTATTCAAATCATTAATTGTCAAATTTATTCTCTTTTAAATATTCAATTGTTATATTTTATTCTCATTCAAGTTTGAGTTTATCCTCCTTTAAATTTGAGTATTTAAGTTGTCTCAAAATTGTACCCTCCTTCAAATTTGACTATTTTATTCTCATTCAAAATTGAGTAAATGCTTGGTTTCGTATAAAAGACTCTAGTGGACAAACTGAAATTTATAGAAATGCAAACTCTAATTTAATGGAGAACAAACTCAAATATAAAAGTTAGTAAAATATGATTATTGGATCTTTAAAAGATAATAAAATCTCACTATTAGTAATTTGAATAAAGGTTTGAGTCTCCTTTAATTTGAGTAAAAATTTAATCCTCCATTAATTTGGTATGAGTTTGGGCATAAGATTGAAGAATATGTTTGGGTTATTTTTACTTAAATTTAAATTTGAGTCTAAAAAAAGGGGTAAGGATTGAAAATGCTTGAGAAAGCTATTTTCAAGTCTTTACTCTCTTTTAAGACTAACTAAATATTGAGTGTAACAGTTACACTATATTAACATTGATACGTGTTGTAATCGTTTAATGATAACTCATCCAGTACGATAAGTAAACAACACTCATTCAAATAATTACAATGTCATGTAAGACAACTAGTCATAACCCGTGTCTAAAGGCACGATAAATATAAAATTCGGGCGTCTTAAAAATCGATCCTACTATATTAAATTTTTTCAAAATATATTAATTATAAATTAATTAAATATTAAATAATTAAATATATGATAAAAATGAGTTATGTGATATTTTTAAAGAAGCAATATATAAATGATTAAACATGTTATAGAAATGAGTGATGCGATGTAACGTTTGAGTATGATAAATGGATAATGGGTGAGGTAAGTGATTGGTGATGGTTTTGAGGGGAAAAATATGATTGGAATAAAATTCGAACATACTCCTATTTTATTATATAGATGTCCAATAGAAACTCAAACTCTTCTTCAAATTTGAGAAAAAAAAAAAGTTTTAAGTTAGTATAGACCTCTCCAATGGAGAAAATTCAAATTTAAAAGAAGAAAAATTCAAATTTAAAGGAGAAAATGCCTAAATTTAAAAGGGAGTAAAATATGACCTTTGGCTCTATAAAGACAGGTGTTCTCTCAACATAAAAAATTTGAGTATAAATTTGAGTCTCCCTTCATTTGGTATGGTTATGAGTCTAACATTAGAGGATAGTGTAATCTTACTATTAAACTTAAATTGAATTTTTAAAGGAGAATGTAATTTCACCATTAAAGATTTGTGTATGAATTTAAATCTCTCTTAATTTGAGTGAAATAATGAATCTCTCTTCATTTGGTATGGGTATGAGTTTAACATTGAGAAGGTTTTTTAAAAATTTTGTACTCAAACTCTTAAGTTTAATGATGAGATTACACCCTCTTTTAATGTTAGACACATACTCATATCAAATGAGAATAAATACGTTTTTTGATTCAAAGCAAGGGAGACTCAAATACACCTAAATTTTTAATAGTAAGGTTACACCTTCTTTAAAGATTCAATAGTCATCATTTAAATTTGAATTCCCTTCCTTTAAATTTGGATATTTAACATTAGATAGTTGCGCCACACAATAATATTAATGTGATATAACTGTTATTCGAAAATATTTATACATGAGCAATATTATATGCACCAAAAATATACACCAAATGTTGTATCAGTAAGTTTCATTAGTGATCTAACGATTATAATTAATTTGGTATACAAATTTGATACACATAAAATCAACATTATTCTCTAGATAAACACGTGACAATCGCTCTAATTTGTAGAACCTCTCTCTCTCTCAACTCTTCGATTACTTCACTTCATTCAATCCAATCTGTCTCCTTCATTTTCCTCTCTCTCTCTCTCTCTCTCTCTCTCTCTCTCTCAACACAAGCACCACCACCGGCCCCAAAAAACTCACACAGTCCACAAAGTGAAATATGTATTAAAAGCCATAGAGATAGAAAGTTGTGGATCTATTGCACTGTCTTTCTCACTCTAAACCAAGAATGGCGGAGTCACAGCCACCGGAGGGAGAGTCAAACGGCGGAGAACTGGCGGTAGTTTCCACAGAAAACGTGGGAACCAAACGGCAGCGAAGGCCGAGCGTTCGATTGGGCGATATCGGAGACCAACCCTACGAAGCGCACCCGAATCGAAGAACTAAGCAATGGAGACTTCCAATCAAAGACACAAGCAAAGCCTCAAAGACTAGACCTATGATGAATTTAACCAGCTCGGGGGACTATCATGAAACCCTAGATGGGGAGGACAAGGAAGGTAATTTGGACAGCGTGGCAATTGGGAGCTGGAAAATTAGGGATTCTAAATCGAAGAGGAATTCAACCAAGAGAGTGAGGTCTAATTGGGTTTCAAAAATCGATGAGAATGAGAAGTTCAGTGGAGGTGGTAATGAGGAGGATGAGAAATTCAGTGGTGAAGATGATGGGTATAGGGATTTCAATCGGGATGGTTCGGAGAGTCCGTTGAAGGAGGTCCAAAGTCCAATTCATTCGTTAGATAATTTGGATAGAGGGAATTTTCATAGGAGGGGTGGTGTTAGGGGTACCCGGTTTTCCATGGAGGGTAGGGATTGTCATGATGGGGTTGAATTGGATGGCCCAAGTGATACAGATGCGAGGAATTGGAATAATTCGGAGAGGAATGGGGTCAGGGTTTGGTTGAATCAGTTGGGATTGGGACGGTACGCCCCGGTTTTTGAGATACATGAGGTGGATGATGAGGTTTTGCCAATGCTGACTTTGGAGGATTTGAAAGATATGGGTATTAATGCTGTTGGCTCGAGGAGGAAAATGTATTGTTCGATTCAGAAGCTAGGTAAAGGGTTTTCGTGAGTTTGAGTTTGTTTCGCGTTGTGGGTCGATAGAATTGGAGAAGAACTAGTACAATAGCCATGGAAGACACAATGTCGAAATGGGTATGAGCATCTTGGGTTATTTCTTGCAACCTACTATCTTGCAATGTAATGGTTTTGTTTCAACACTTCATATGTTTCTTTATGATTGCCCTAGGTGATGCATTTTAATCTACTAGTGCAGTTTCATGCGAAAGAGTACTTAACTTTGCTAGTGTAGCATTAGAGAATGAAAATAACTGTTGTACTTGAGGAGCAAATGACTAGGCAATTACTGACAAATATAGATGATGTAATTTTGATAATGGCTGTCTTCCCTTTTTTTATGTACTCTGACTGTTCTTTGAAGGCCTTCTTTTGCATTGATTTTGGTATAGTAAGTTTTTATTATCCTATACTCAACAGATATTATGCTTTCTGCAAATCTTGTGGCATTCTTTGCAGTGATTGTTTGCTCCTATAAACATTTGCTTAAGCTAAAGGAATCAAGACAATTTGAGAATTTTCATTTGGTTTTGGGTAAGTCTGGTATTAATGCAATGTTTGTGAAAATGAAATGTTGTGGTTATGAGGCATGATTTAGTTTTCTGTCTCTACAGTGTCATTGTGTACTATTTTTTGTATCTTTGTTATGGTCATAAATGTTTTCCTGTAGTAAAATGCACTTTAGATGACATTACTGAAAATGGTATACGGGCATAAGTAGATTGAGATTAATTTATATTTAGAGTTTAAGTTGTCTCTCTTTAATCCGAGATCTTACACTCTTGATTTGATATTGTTGTTGTATTACTGCATCTATGGAACTTGGTAATGGTGAGAACAGAAATTGTCTTAGTGGTAAGAACTAAGAAGTCCTTACTGTTAGAGTAGAGTTACTTCAGAGACTAGCCATAGAATAAGGGTTGCATGTCAAATAGTCAACACTACCTTACTGGAGATATAGATCATCAAATCAAGAAACCTGTCCTATAGATTAATCATAAGCTATGATTTATTGAGCACCAATTGTTTTAATCTTGTCAATTTTTTTGCCTAATCTGAATAGTTTGCTATGGATGGACTAGGAGATGGTGAGACGAAGGAAAAGCATGGTGATTGTTGGGGCCACAGAGAGAGAGAGAGATTAGGGAAGGTGGGGTTGTGTTTATATCTTTAGTAAGAGTGCAGGTTTAATAATGATCTTCTCACCTTGAATATAAGTTTTTTTTATGAGCAGCGAAATAATTTTTACATAAAATTGAAAAGAAGTACATGAGGGATGAGAGTACCACCAGTATAGGGAAAAAAAGACCTCGAGTATAATTTCTAAATTCACTGCCAGTAGTGTTATTTGAACCTGTTTAAAGCTTTTCCCTTAAAAATGGTGATGTTGCAATGCACTGACAGTGATTCAGTTTGAGGAGGTATGTTCTTTGCTAAGAGAAAAGCTTGTGGGACGGAATGGTCTTCATTATCTGGTTGAGCTCCAGATTTTATTTATTTGTTTTTATTTTACAATTTGGACTAGGAAAGGGTGTTGGAACCTGCTGTTTCCCAGACCTGTGCTATAGGCTATAGCACAACCAACCTGCTGTGCTATAGCATAAGCATTCATTACTCAAGTTGCCTTAGTTGAAAGCATAAGACAAATAAATGCACATTCTTTTACTTGCAAATAGCCTTCTCTAAAAGGGATAGAATGAAGCAAAAGGTTGTACCTGCAAAAGGTTGTTTGCACCTCTGCAGGAGCTTTGAGGAGTTGAACTAGTGCTCGAAAACACAATAATTTTGTAAGAAAATATGATGTATATAATTTTTTTTTAATTTTTGATTTAATAGCCAAGGGTGTTTGGGTTAAATTACATGCACCTTGACTAATTTCTTTTCTAATTCAGTCAAATGCAAATTATTCACGCTAGAATTAGAATATTTATGAAGAATGGTTTGGTCTCAAAGAGTTGTCAAGATTCGAATTCAGGATGTTTAGGTTTACAACTTATCTATGTTATCACTTGAAGAACCCTTGGAGGTAATATTGAGGAAGGTATGAGTTAGGGAAAATAATAAGTAACTTACTAGCATGGATCAATTTTTGAACAGAAGTGATTATACTGTGTTCTGCGTGAGAAGTATTAGGGAGAGACCCTACTCCTTTCATTTAATTTTGACTTTGTTCAGAATTTGGCTTGGCTGTTCATTACATTTTAGGAGTCTGTATTATCTTTACTCATCAGAACCTATTTGTTGCCACGATGACCAAAGATCTCAAGCAAAATGGGCCGGTTGTAAAATAAAAGACGACACATAATTTTCCACTTTCTAAATTTTCGTTTCACTAGCAGCATAAAATTAAAGTTTAGCCCATATGCGGAGTTCAGAATTTTGCATGGGAGTTCAAATACAAATGGTACATGATTGTGACTATCCTCCATTAGCTCAAAAAAAAAAAAAGATTAGAGATTGCATAAAAAAGGCAAAAAAAAAAAATCCTAATTAAATAATAGCACATAATTGTAAATCTTAAGTAACACTGATAAACAAGGATGATCAAGTGTTAGGAACAAAAAATGCAACTGTACATCGACTTAACAAAATCGAACAGGTCACGTCTAGATACGAGGTCCAGCAAACAAACTGTGACACCTTAGCAGCATATCATTGTTTTTTTTTTTTTTTTTTTCTTTTTCTTCTTCTTGGGCTGGGTACTTTAGAAGCATATAGCAATACAACACACTTGAAGCTCCTCTGTCACAAATTCACTAAAACCAAAATTTCTCTACTCCAACTTGATTCTGCCTTCCTCCTCCTCCTCAGCAGCATGTTTCTTGGGCTCTGCAGGGAAATATTTTATGCCCACTTGATCACCAACTTTGCTTATAACCTAACAAAGAGAAGAAATCATCTTATTGACTAATTTGTTATCTGCAAAATATCGCCGGAGATATAAACAGAGCTCAGAGATGAGGGGTGGAAAGGTGACGCTTTGAAACTTCAAATGCAGGAAAAAAAAAACAATGGTACTACTAGGATTAAGTGTACAAGAAAAGGAAGGCGTAGAATAAAGTTGAAATTAAGAACAAAATAAATTATGATCTACAAATAGATTATCACCTCTAAGGCTTTGACCATATCTTCCCTCGTGTGAGCAGCAGAGATGCAGATCCGTGCTCGGGCCAACAGCAAAGGGGTAGCTGGAAAAGCAACTGTCACAACAGCCACCTAGAACAGCCAGAGGTGGTGTTTATAAGATGTCATAATTCAAAATATGAATCTGTATTGAATAAGTAGAACAAGCGCCTATAGCTACTAGGAAGTTTTCGGTGAGCATCAAGTTGTCCGACTTACCAGAAAATAAACATAAAACAGTGGACAAGCCCATGGTAACTCCAAAAAGAACATTTCAGCGCCTTACCGAATTGATTGGGAACAGGAGATCGTAGTTCGATGAATTTGTAGTTATTCATTGTAAAAATAATAAAATAAAATAAATTTCCATGTGCCAGTATTTACTAGATAAAAGTGGAAGTATGATACCAAAATGACCCTAAAATTGGTGGCCCAGAGAGGAATGCAACGAAGCTTACATTCCGTCGGAGACATTCCCGTGAAAAAGCAGGAATTTTTGCTGGATTGTAGAGCATTATAGGCATCACAGGAGAATCGTTATCCCCAAGAACCTCGAAGCCCATCTTTTGCAGTTCTGATCTGAAAAAGTTGCTGTTCTCACGTATTCGTGCAAGTTTCTGGGCCCCTATATCGACACAAATAGCAGCTTAAGTCATCAGTAAATAAGCCATCCCGGTTTATAGCACTGAAGTGAACACATCATAAAAGTCAAGATAATGGAAACGCGGAGGATTTGTCCAACCTCTACTAGAACCATCCTCTCCAAGAATAACCTTTATGGCAGAAATAATCTGTTGAGCAGCAGGGGGTGATATTGATGTCGCATACAGATGAGCAGGACAACTGTACTTCAAATATTGAATAAGGTCCTGGAAAGCAAAGATTATTAATCACTGAACATGCAAAATGAGAACAAAATAAGGGTACATCACATGCCGTATCTACCACTGTTGCAATGTATTTAACTCGTCTATTACATGCTATAGCACCATAGAAGGCGGGCAAGCCTGAACTACAATTAATTTCGATATTGCAAAAATAATGCCTTTAATATTAGAACAATTTAAATCTGACAGGCGCTAAGAGGGCTCAACCTATGAGCACAAGAAGTATACACAAAACAAAAGAAACAAAACAAGACCTATAATAGATACAAGGGAAGCTGCACCAACAGCGAGGACTACAGAAAATGTCCCCCACATAGCCAAAAAAGGGCACAAAGCAAGAAAGTCAAAGCCTTCCCAAAGAATCAAAGTCACTGGATACTCCTATTCAGACCCTCTGCATTTCTTCCATTCAAATTAGGATTACTGTACCACGTATTTGCAATTATTGAATTTCCAACATTAAGAATGCCCATTGTCTTGTAGGAGTCTCCATGGACTTATAAATTATTCATAGAAACTGGAAATATTTGCTCTCTCTCAGGCGTCTATTTGACATCCACAAATAAATATTAACTAGGTACAAAATGATTGATATGTCCTCCACTGATATCACAACGATACATTTCCTTACATTCACCACATTTGTAGGAAGATTGAAGGAAGGGTGCACAAAAAACTAACCTTAGATCCTGCAATATAGCCACCACATGATCCAAATGATTTAGTGAAGGTTCCCATCATGATATCCACATCAGCGGTATCCACTCCTAAAAGCTCACAGACACCTCTACCTGATTTCCCAACTGCTCCGATGCTGTGAGCTTCATCCAAATAAACGAATGCCTGCGTCAAGTAGACAGCAAAATCAAATGTAACTTATATACGGAGAGAAACAGGAAGACGTATCAGAAGACAAACAAAGCAAAAAACTAAAGTATACGTTAACTACGAAAAAATATATCCAAACCATGACAAAAAATTTCAAATCCCTCAAAACACAAGAAACACATACGCATGGACTAACTAAAGGTAACGGAAAAATAACAATCCTTATTATAGATGTTCTTCATGTGTGCAATTGCCAGATATCACCTTTCTTTTAACCTTTTGTTAAAGGAAAGGGGAGGATATAATAACATGTTTCTCCAAAATTCCAGAGCTAGTGCCTAATCCTAATTAAAATGAGAAAATAGAACAAAACATACTTTCACACAGAATGCCAGGTAAAGGCTTACAGATCACGATTCTAGACTTGTTCGCTAAGGAAGATTTTGAAACTAAAAAAGACTCACCTTGTATATATACAAGAGCATAAAGAGAACCATTTAATAGATGCTTCACCTTGTATTTCTTGCAAATAGCAACGATCTCTGGAAGTTGGCAAAGTTCCCCTTCCATGCTATAAATCCCCTCCACAACTACGATAATCTTCTTCCATGGTCTGTGTGTTCTGGGTTGTCCCTCAGAAATGTGTTCTCTCAAAACTTTCTCTAAGTGGGATGGAGCTAAATAGAAAATGGTTAAGAGAACAACATGCATTCAAATAACTATACAATTCAAATAAAATATTTCTCCAGAAGAACATAAAAGCACCCTACATAGACTTACTATTATGTTGGAAAACTCGAATGGTAGCTCCTGATCCTCTTGCACCATTGACAATAGAGTTGTGGTTCAGAGAATCACTGATTATCAACCCTCCCTGCAGATGACCCCATCAAGAGTAGCAAACTTGAATAAAATGATAAAATCAATGCACAATAGTACACATTGTCCTTATGTAAGTACCTAGATGTACCTTTCCAATCAATACAGGAAGGATAGCCGAGTTCGTTACGTAGCCCATGCCAAAAACTATAGCAGATGGCTTTCCAACAAAATTTGCCACGCACTCCTCCAATTCAGTATGCACAGTTGTGGTACCTGATCGGAAAATTTCATTAGTGCATAATCAAGTACACAAACAAGATTTTCTTGCAAATAAATGTGCCCACCTCCATCAACACGAGCACTGCAGGTGCTTGGAGAAAATCTTTTTAAAGACTCAATCACACGAGGTGTACAGTATTCGTCTGCTGCAGCAAACCCAAGGTAATTGTATGAGCCTAAGTTGAGACACCGACTGATCTTTGTGGTACGCCTGCAAAAGATGCAATTGGATATATTCAACAGTACTCCATTTCAAATACAGTTAAAATTTGAGGCGTCTTACTAAACTTTTTTTTTTAACAGTATCTTATTAAACCTTACTAAGTGCTACAATGGCATCAATAATGCCATCGTAGAGAAAAGGAACTGAACCATCAAAAAGAAGAAAGCACATAGACAAACGATAAGATTAATCAAATATGTGGTCAACCTATAAACTTCAAAGGCATATTGGAATACTCACTTTAGAGTCTTGTTATTGTCATTGGAGACACGCTCCACCACGTCAAACCAAGCATCAGGAGGACTCGATATAGGCCGTCCAAAACAGTCCTACATAGGGGTGGACATAACGGACATCAACTACAAAATTCTGCTTCTTAATCCTTCAACATAAACCAGAGATCAACACAGCAGGAAAAATTCAAAGCCTGATAAAAGGAGCAAAAAGAAATCAGTTTATACTTATTTTGAAGTTGGCATAATTTGCCCTCCAGTCGAAAGAAACATATTGCAGGTGATGGGAAAGTAAATTCCATGCTCATGTTGGCAGTGAAGAAGCACCTTGTTATACTTGCCTTACCTTCCTTAGTTAATCTTCAAAAAATTTATACTTCCTCCAAATCAAAAGGGGAAAACTCCATGATTACTATATATATTCAATTTTCTAGGAAATTGACCTGATTAAAAAAGTAGTCACCTATTTTTATATCTATAAATCTTTTCACGCCTCTGTTTTTCAACATATACCTCGGTGTGTGTGTGTCATCTATGACTATATACTTTTGTGCGCAGGTATTTTTCATTTTTCATATTCTGATTCAACAATATTCACACATCTACGCATCCAGTTAAAATTACAATATACGCGCACATCACAGAAAACATCCAATTAAAGAAGCCATAGGTACATAAAATTATATCAACACAAACGATAGAGATCTAAAATATTTCTATACCTGAATACGCAGATACAACCGCCGAATATAAAAGTCCTCAAGCCCTAAGCAGATCGGTGCATATCCCTAAAAAAACACCAGATTATTAAAAAATCAATTGGCAAAACACAACAGAACTTGAATTTTTAGTACCGGAATGAGATTTTAATATACAAACACGGATACAAATTTACATGTAGAGATACATGATAATTACCTGAAGATTGCCGGCATACCACCAATCGATGATTTTTCTGAAAAAGTCGCGTAATTGGCCAAAAGCGAAGAGCAAACCGTAGCTGAAATATGTGGTCAAGGCTGTCAAATACGGAATTGTTATCATTTTGTTCAATGATTAGATGTATGAGCTTTTGGTCGAATTGAGAGGTCGAATGGTGGATCTAAGTTTGCTAATCAACGGTGGACGTAGCGTCTGGATTCGAAGAAATCAGAGCTCCGGAGATCAGATCTCCGTTGTGTGTGTGTGTGTGTGTGAGAGAGAGAGAGAGAGAGGATTGGATTTGACCAATGGCCTCCTAGCAGTTTGTTTTGGAATGGGGGCAAAAGGCCACACGGATACATGCAAACGGGGCAGGAACCGTTGGATTCGGCACACCACTATACGAGATGTGTCCTATACTCTGTAATTATTTCATGAAGATGACGTCGTGGGTCCCATCATACGTATTGAATCTATTTGAGCAACGGGACCCACTAATATGGGACTTAATGAGAGATCAAATTAATATTACATGTACTAATTTACTTTTAATTCAATAATTATAGTTGATTAAATTCTCACATTAGACCTCCAAATATGCTATATAGTGATAGTTTTAATTATGGGATCCTTTGTTTACCATGATTGATATTTTTTTCTGTGTGAGTTTTTTTATATAAAGATAGAATAATATTATTTTAATTTAATTTATTGATAGAATAATGTATCAATTTAATCACTTATGACTATTAAATGGACA
Source organism: Ilex asprella (assembly GCA_023539305.1). Taxonomy (NCBI): domain Eukaryota; kingdom Viridiplantae; phylum Streptophyta; class Magnoliopsida; order Aquifoliales; family Aquifoliaceae; genus Ilex; species Ilex asprella. Next base: position 4,487,079 of record CM042192.1, read on the forward strand.
TTGAGTATATTAATTTTTTTGATTCAATATAAATTTAATAATTATGATAAATTAAATTAATAAATTATTTTAATAAATAAAGATAATATTAAATTATTTTTTCGTTTTCTTGAAAGAAGTGGAGATAAAGGAGAATGTCTATAAACTATTTTGATAGATTTTTGCTAGTGAAATCATAAAACCCCGTGCACATTACTTATCTCAAGAACGAATGTACGTATATTAAATTATTCAACAAAACGTTCCAAATGAACTCTCTAATAAAAACTACTGCACAAGGAAGTTAGATAAGGTCCAATTTAAGTATAAGAACAAGGACACAAGAAACAAGCTCCCTCAGACGAGGATCCTTCATATTGTAGAGAAGGAAAAAAAAACCCCTGAGCCTCTCAGTTTCTCACCATACTCGGCACATTACAGAAAAAAAGATGCCAGAAAGACTCTGTTGATTTGGTTAAACCATGTGCATTGGTTAAACCTTGGCTTTATGTCTCTCTCTTTATGACTACGTTACGTAGCACAATGTCCCCCCCCCCCAATGCATGGAAGAGAAGGTCTAGCATGAAAGATAAGAGCCAGTCAGGCTAGCCGCGGATGACGCCTAGAAACCATTAAAGGCCTCTCTGTCTATGCAAGATAGCTGAATTTGTCTTCTAAGAACCCTCTAGGGTGGGATCTTAGGCAAGTCATCCTTGGCTACCAAACAAGACTCTTAAGCTTCATACAAGGCCTCTCCTCCTCTCTCTCTCTCTCACTCGCTCCCTGTCATGGCAATGCTCAATATATAACTAAGCATCAATATACATATATATATAGGCCAGCTCAAGGAAGACGAAGGAGAGATTAGATTTGAATCGGGTCGAAATTTCTGGGTTGGTCTGTGTAGCATTTTATTTTTGGACATTTGATCGAGAATATCAACGTGCCCCATGAGAGAATATATTCTTTTGATTGAAATAGGAGATGAGAGAGAGAGAGAGGAGCAAAAAGTACAAGTAGCATAGGTGTCTATCAACTGGCCAACCAGCTGGTGTGAGGAATTGGGTTTGGATAGATCAACCATTACAATATTCAACGATTAGTGACTTCAAAAACTCATTGTAACTCTGTATGTTGAAGAATATGATGCTCTAAACACCCACCCACAACCGATCTCTGCTAACAATTGGAGAGAGAAACAAGTATAGGACATCGGTATGCACGGCAAAACAAAATCCCTGTGGATGGTCCAACCGAATACCGATCAATCTTATTTTGAGGGGAAAAATTCGAATTTTGGAATCTATATTAGAACTCGGAGGTTAACTATTATGTTAACCTAACTAAATTCATTTTTACAGACGTAGTCAAGGGTCTCGTGGTTTCACCAATAAAGACTTATTGGTGTGGTCTTTCGATGCTCTCTCTTTTTACAGAACAAAAAAAAAATTCCGGATGTATATATATTTATTTGTATTATTACCAGGGCGAATACAAGAGAGGGTAATGGGGGCAGTTGCACAATTTCAAAATTTTTTGGGTTTTTTTTTAGTTTTAAAGTTTTTTTAAACGTTTTCCCCACAAAAATTTGTAAAAAAATTGGGTATAGTTTTATATTTTAAAATTCAAAATTGAATTATTTCATAAATTTAAAATTTAGATGACTTAACTTATTATATAAACCTTACTATTTGATAGTTCGAATGAAAGAATTACAAAAAATGAGCTCATTAGATGTTTATAGTTATGAAGATAATACAAATAATTTAAGTACGATATAATATCTAATATAACTATATAATTAGATTTTTTTATGTATTTTACCAAATGTTTAAACAAAAATTTGCATTACTAGTATCCATAAATAGACCAAAATCGGGTGTACTTCAAATTTTTTTTTTCCACGAAACAGTACACTGTACACACAATCTGTTAAACAATTGGTCCGTTTAGAGCTCACTTCTTTAGGTGTGAAACATAGAATTGAAAAGTAAAATAAAAAAAAATAAGAAATAAAAAAAATGGAACAAGAATTCCTTGGATAAAGTATATTTTTTAGTTTTTTCTTGGTGTTGATAAAAACTATTTTTACCTAAAAAAATTGATAAAAAAGTCATCTAATAAGCCCGAGTCTAAACAAATTACACTTTTTTTCCTCTAAAAACTAAAAAAAAAGCTAAAGTTTTCGGCCGATTCCAAACAGACCTAATAATACTCTAAGCATGCCATCACTTGTGATCTCTATTGCGAGTGGAGAGACAAACAACAACAACTATATATATATATATATATATAAAGTAATACTATTGGGATGTAATTTATTAATTGAATTTGTTGATCTAATTCACTATAACATTTAGATTGATTATGAATTCCATCAAATATTAAAATTTGGTGTTGATATAACGGTTTCATTGAAGTCACATCATTAGGTCAGTAAATTAAGTCAAATTTTTAGATTCCAATAACATATATAAAAAAAACCTCCTAAAAATAATAAGTTCTACGCTAAAAAGTTATAAGCTCCACCCAAAAAGGTAAGGTTGTATGTTAATGCAAAAAATGGTATGTGAATTCAGAAATTGAATCCACCTCAAAAGTTAATAAGTTTCGCCCAAAATAATAAGTGACACGATAACCCAAAAAAGGTACCATAATTACATTGATATAAACACAAAGGAAGAATAAATTGTAAAAAAAATATATATATTATACCCTAGACTTGCGAAACTTAATCTCTACCCATCAAGATTTTTAGGTACTTCAAAAGTTCAAATTATTAAGGAATGAATATAAATATGTATACGAGGATGATCTCAACATATTTGCCAAAGCGATTAAAGACAACCTATATCTATTGGTGCTAACTTGAAGAGTTACATTCCAATTCCCTTGCCTTTCTCCCTTCTCGATCATATGGAGAAAATATGTATTCCATTAAGGCGGTGTAAACTAAAGACTTGGTTTCGTTGTCTGTTCTCTCTTGATCGGGTCGGAGACAAAAACTAGCAAAATTCACCATTCTGTAATGGAGTGTTCATAGAAAAAAAAGTGTCACTTGGGTTGACCCTTTCTTAGCAAAAGAATCATCAAAAAGAACCATAAAGTTTTTTGAATAAATTCTACGATGAGGTCAATGAGCTCGAATGTCGAAACCTTAATCACTATCAACTCACTCCACTGTTTTATTCAAAACCTTAAGATAACATTATTCCAATGTTATCACAAACCATACCATGTGTCTGCCCAGAGGTAAATGTCAATGCTCCAAATGACCAACTTTTGGATTTGTTCTATTTGACTTTCAAGAATTCAACACTTGGGCATTGACAAATTTAGCTTTCCAAATTCAAGCACTTTATTCCAAACTTCTTCAATAAAAAAGCTCCCAAACAGCACCCATCCCATCACTTGCCATTCAACTTTATGTCGTTTAGGTTCATTTCATGGAATACCAAGGGATCCAACTCTCCATCAAATTGTGAATGTGCCTTTTAGTCTTTGCCTAGTTGGCAGGACCACAGCACTACACATCTTCCCTCTCTCCTATAAGAATATGATTAGTATTTGGCTTGTCAACGTATTTGGATCAGATTTTTGATCGGTTAGATCTTTATTCGATCTCGAAATTTAGATTTGAGTTTGATATGTCAGTTGATTTGAGGTGGTTTAGCCTAAACCAATCTGGGTCTGCCAGGCTAGCCAAAAGGAAATAACACATGATTGAGCCCAACTTTAGGCATCAGAAAGAGGCCACCCCCGATCAAGGCTAGATCAGCCCCAACGATGAAAGCGGCCCAACAAGCCCAAGAGAGGATAGAAGGGATTCTAGGTAGGATAAGTCTTATCTGGAAAAGAATTATCGTTGCCACGTCACTAATTTGTAGATGGTCACGTCACTCCTAAAGAATATAACATCTAACTTCAAAATATTCTCTTAGGCAATCCTAACAAGCAAGAGACCACCCATCATGACAATGGGCCATTGTAGACCAGGGATATATAAGCAAACCATTGCCCTCCAAGTAAACTAGAGAGCAATTGTATTCACTAAAAGCTAATAAAGGTCCTCTTCTTCTTCAGAGAACAAGAGACTCCATTGAAGTAGAGTAGCCCAACTTTTCGACTAAGTGAACCACTTAATCCTTCGTGTTTTTACTATACTCATTCTATAGATATATACATGTGCTAATTTAGACCTTTCGGAAATCATGAGGAGCTATTCAACCTTTCCCCCACTTTTACTTCAAGTTTTTTGCATCGTCGGAGTTCAATCAAAATATTCGATAAATTCATTTTTATAGTCCATATCCCAATTGGTTGCAAATGAATAAGATCTAATTAAATTCCCATTAGAGTTGAAATTCATAGGACTCTCAACTAATATCATCGTATATGTAATTCAGTTAAGATCACATTTAGAGTCTAAATCAAAGATAGTAAAACATATAAATAATGGATTGAGATTCTGACTCGATTCAAATAGTCAAATATAAATATCTATTCATGTCCAACTAATCGAATAATCTTCATCTCATTGCGTCTCCACCCCCCTTGAAATTATAATTAGAAATCTCTTTCTGTTTCTCTCTCTCTCTCTCTCAAATATAAATACATATTCATGTCCAACTAATCGAATAATCCTCATCTCATTGCGTCTCCACGCAATGCATGAAATTTGCATCTCTTCTCATTCTATCCTATTCCACCCCATTATAAAAGTGTACGTAACAAATGGTTCGATTTTGAGTAGCAAACATTGAAATAAAAAGTATTCTTTGGACAAAAAAATCCTATGAGGGGTTGAAGCAATAAGAGAAAATAAGTATTTATGTGGACATATGCAGTTTTATATTTGTCAAACCTACTTAAATTTCAAAAAAAAAAATTATAAATGGATATTTCAGAATAGTCGTCTTCTCTAATTTTATTGCCTTGTGTGTCTGTGTGACTCTGTGTAACTGTGTTTTTGTATATAAATTGAACTATTGGAAGACTAAGTTAAGTAGCTTATGTGGTATCCAAAGGTGTCAACTTGTGATGTGACACTCAACTATAATTCCAAACCTAAACATGCAATAAAGTCCAAGAGGGCATGAAATTAAACACTATTATTAGTCAATAACATTAAAAGGTTTAATGGTTGAACCATCTTATTCAATTGCAACTTGCAAGTAGTAGGTTCCAACACTTGCTTCTCACACAAGAATTACCAAACCAAGGTGTGAATTTCAATCTTCATTTTAACTTCTCCTCAATTTCCTTAGATTCATAATGGTGAAGACGAAGAAATTAGAGAAAAGAAAGTAGGACTTTGTGGGAGTGATTCTGGCTGCAATAGTGGTGGTGGGTAAGGGTGTTCAAATTTTTGATTATATTAAAATTTGGATCTTATCTTACTCGATTCTATTGATCAACTACTTGGAAGAATTAGATGGGCGAACGGAATTTTTTTTGGTATTTCGTAAAAAATCGGTTGGGAATGTGTTTATCTCTAAAAATTAAAATTCAAAAAACTAGAAATCTTAATATTTTATTGATGTTTATGACTTTATTATATATGATGTATTGATGTTTATGACTTTTTAATTGTGTTTTATTATAATTATTTATGTATTAGCGAATTCATTATGACCTCCCCTTACAGTTTCTATTATTTACACTGCACCCCTTCTTGTTTTTAGAATTATACTGAACCCCCTGCCAATTTTGTGGGCTCACAGAAGATAACAGAAGCTTAAAATTGTTTTTTTATCCTCACTTATTTTGTTAAATTTTTTAACAGAAAAATAAAAACTAGTTTATGGCCTAGTTAAACCTAACCTCACTGGCCAAAAATCCCTAATCAACTTCCGAACAGAGTGAACTGTTACAAAATGTTTTAATATCCCTTGGGATGTCAATGTAATTTAAAAAAAATAGGAGGTGAAGCAAAAATATGAGAAGCCAAAAGGGAGGTTATTGTAATTTACACTAGGAATATATTGGCGTTGACTTTAGTTTGACATGGACCCATTAAGCAAAATGATTAGCGTAGCTTTCTGCCTCAACTTTCCAATGTGTCGTGTCTTTTAAACCCTTTCGTTCTCAATTTCTGTGTCCACTTCTTTTTCCTACTTTAACCCTCCTTTCTACTGCTCCCGCCAAAAGGGACCCACGCTGAAATTTATAATTTTTTTATGTATAAAATTTTAATTGTATTTAATCTGACCCATCAATATAAATAAATTCGATAGATATGATTTTAAAATTGATTTGATTGATAATTATATATAATAAATAGGTTTAAATAATATTTGATATTTATAACATATTAAATAAATTTTATTTAATATAAATATAATTTTATAACATACTAAAAAAGACTGTCATGTTACTGCACAAAATTAAAAGGGTATTTTCGTCCTTATGAAAGAGCGATGCGACTCGTACCCAGCAGGTCGTTAGAAAAAAAACAGATATAATATTATAGTTACTCATACGGACGAGCATTTTACGTCAACAACCAACAAATAGTAGGAAGATAAACCCGCATGGCCGCATAGTTATTAAAATCGAATCGTCAGATTAAGTGCTGTTACGATTACTTGCGTTAGCAGCTGTGAGTCTAGTTACATGACCCCACCAAAAACCTGGAAGCCCAGCTATCATTGTCTATCTGTCACTGTAGAAAATATTCATTTACTTCTGTCACTGTTATGTATTATTCGAAAGTTTGGGTCCTGTGGGACCCTTTTTTAAACACTTCTCCTACCTTCGCCAGGAGCGCGTTGTGTACATTGCCCCCCAACACTGTATTATTTTTTCCAATGTATTTTTCTCAAGTCAGATGCTGAAGTGCGATTATTTGCGGGAAAACCAAACAAACAAAAAAAAAAACATAACCACCTAACTGTAGTTTAGTTAAAATTGAGATGAGTTGTGAACTCAAATATTATAAATTTTAAATTTAACAATTTTTTTGGGGTCAAATTGTGAAAGATTTATAATTTATAAATTTTTTAGTCTTGACGTTAATGGTTTAAACGCCTTTAATCATACCGAGGAGGGGATTAGTTAAAGTGTGCATAAATCGATCTAGACACTCTTGACCGTAATACCAAAAAATAAAAGAGAAAACAAAATACAACACATTAATTTTGATAATAATATTCAGAGAGCAGAGTTTTTTTTTTTTGAACACCAAAGAATAGAGTTTAGTGATTTAAAATCACGAACTAAAAATGGGTAATTTTATGAAAGAAAAAGGGAGGTTATGAATTTAAAACATGCATGTATAACTACTCGCATATTCATTACACAACTAGTAAAACTTTAGTAACAAATACTAAGAATTTTTAGTTTACAAAAAAAATGATAAGTTTGATTTGAATTTCTCACCTCAAATTATCCACATAGATGTTTGATTAGGGTCTCTATGGTGTAGGACTATTCTAAATAAAGTTATGTATTCTCGAATTAATTGGATATCTTAAGTAGATCAAGCACCCTTGTCATAATTTATAGGAAAAATAGTACCTCATTAGATGATTATAACAAATAGAAACATAATCTATGTACAACACAAGATATATGTTATGATTGTCCTTTTAATGGATTTATTTATTGAAAAACAAAATATTTATGTTGTATGAGGAAGATATATGGTCCTTTTATGAAATTTTTTTATTGAAAACAACAAATTGAAAAAATATGAGGCATGAGGAAGATAAAAATTTTAAAAATATTATCAATGAATTACGTTATGATGGTTCTTTTATAAATTTTTTGATTTATTTTTTCTTTTATCAAAATAGATGTAACACGAGAAGAATTTTTATGATAGTCACCTATCCAAATTCTATTTTTTGCCCAAGCACATCTGACAGTAGATTTCTAATGAGAGCTAGTGTCTTAATACTGGTATAATCGCACCCAATTATTGATTTATTTGTTTTTTTAATTAAATTTTAATTTAAAAATTAGATTTTTCAACTTCAAAGAGAGGACAAATCCTTAGTTGGAGCGTGAGCTCACGTTCTTCATTCAGCATATAGGCTTGACGCCGCCCAATTCCATTTTTGTATATTCAAGCTTCGTCATTACCATGCTCATCATCACTGGCCTCCGTTCTTCTCTCTCTAAACCCTAACGACCCTCTTTGAGCGTCTCTCACTCTCTCTCTCACAATCTGTAACAGTCCTTTACCAGAAAAAGCTCGACATGAAAGACCTAGAAAGCCAACAGCAAATCCTCTTCACAAACACCCACCTGTTCCAATCCCTCACAGAGTCAATCCCTCAAACACAGAGTTTCAAAGGCAAATGGGCAATCATCAAAACCAAACTCACCTCTCTCCAAAACCTTCTCTCTGACGTCTCCGACTACCCCACCACCAACCCTCTATCTCTCGACCTGCTCACTTCCCTCTCCACCACTGTATCCGATGCCCTCTCTCTCTCCGAAACCTGCCACGACCCCACTCCCCCGAACGGCAAGCTCAAGACCCAAAACGACATTGACTCCATTTCTGCCAAACTCGACAACCACATTCACGACTTCCAGGTCCTCATCAAAAGCAACATCCTCCAAGAAAACGCTGTTGTTTTGAGTAGTACCTCCACTTCCAAGAAGAGAGAGTCCGTACGAACCGAGTCGAGAAATTTATTAACTCGGCTGCAAATTGGTACCACAGAGTCGAAGAACTCGGTGTTGGACTCATTATTGGGATTAATAAAGGAAGATGATAAGAATGTTTTGATTGCTGTGGCTCAGGGAATTGTTCCGGTGCTAGTACGCTTACTGGATTCGAGTTCTTCCTCAGAGATAAAGGAAAAAACTGTCACAGCCATTGCTAGGGTTTCAACAGTCGATTCGAGCAAACATGTCTTAATCGCCGAGGGATTAACGCTTCTTAACAATCTGCTTCGAGTATTAGAGTCTGGAAGTGTATTTGCTAAAGAAAAATCTTGTATTGCCCTCCAAGTTTTAAGCCATTCGAAGGAAAACGCCAGAGCAATTGGTTCCAGAGGTGGAATTTCATCTCTATTAGATATTTGTCAATCCGGAACACCCAGTTCACAAGCTGTTGCAGCTGGGGTTTTGAGGAATTTGGCGGTATTTGAAGAAATCAAAGAGAATTTCATTGAAGAAAATGCGATTTTTATACTATTAGGGCTTTCGGGTACGGGCACTGTATTGGCGCAAGAGAATTCGATTGGTTGCTTGTGTAATTTGGTTTCAGGGGATGATAATTTGAAGGTTCTGGTGGCCAGGGAAGGTGGGATTGAGATTTTGAAGAATTTTTGGGACTCGGCTTCGATTGACCGTGGTTTGGAGGTGCCGGTTGAAATGTTAAGGAATTTAGCTGAGTGTCAATTAGTTGCTGAAGTTCTTGTTTTGAATGGGGTTTTGAGTAGGATTATTGGGGTTTTGAACTGTGGGGTTTTGGGTGTGAGAATTGCTGCTGCTAAAACGGTTTATAATTTGGGGTTTAGTACCAAAACCAGAAAAGAGTTGGGTGAAATTGGTTGTATAGCTCCTTTGGTTAGAATGTTGGATGGTAAGGCTGTGGAAGAGAAAGAAGCGGCTGCTAAGGCATTGTCAAACCTTATGGTTTATGCAGGGAATAGAAGGATTTTTAGGAAGGAAGACAGGGGGATTGTTAGTGCAGTTCAGTTATTAGACCCTTTGGTACATAATGTGGACAAGAAATACCTTGTTTCTATATTGGCCTCGCTTGCACATTCAAAGAAATGTCGTAAACAAATGGTGGCTTCTGGTGCTTGTGTGTACTTGCAGAAACTTGTTGAGATGGATGTTGGAGGTGCTAAGAAGCTCTTGGATAGTGTCGGTCGTGGCAAGCTATGGAGTGTTTTTGCCAAAGCAGCCAAACCATAGCAGTGAAAGAGTAGTGAAAAATGGGATGTGGAAAGGGATCGAACTGGGGGATGATTCATTGATCTGTATGTACATAGTTGTGTTAGTCGTAATTTTGTTTTCCTGGTTTGTTCATAGTTGTGGTTAGAATTTGTCATAGAAAAGTAAATGCCATTAGTCTAATTGATGGTGAAAGTTGTGTCTACAAATGTAATCCTGGTTTGGTGACCTAACTGGATTTGAATTCTCTATTTTTTCACCAAAACCCAATAAATTAATAATCGAAGTCTTCTCATGAGCTCATATTGAATAGAGTTACATATTTCTTATGGTAGTTTTGTGATATGTGAGGTGCTTGATGCATGAATCATCCAAATTTTACATATCTGAGCAATTTTATCTAGTTTCCGTGCTGATAATTAAGAAATTTTCTTTCATTATGGGGCATTTAACACATTATATGAGTTGTATTTTGTTTGGGTTAACTAGCTCCGACATTTTTTTTCTTGGTGTTGGAATGACCTGACGTTCTTTGCCATATAGAGTAATTAAACAACATTCCAATTCCAATGCATATTTAGTCATGTTTGCTTGATAGGATACATTGATACGTGATTTGATTTATGATGATCAAAATTCTCTTAGGCTGATTGATAGTCAAGTCATGGTCAAGGATGAAATTATAATCGGAATATTTAGTAATGACTGTAAACTACTTCCTCTTTCTGACTGTTATATCAGATAGCTGCAATCAATCAGCACACTTCGATTGGGGCATCTTATCGATATCCCTGTAAAGGCATGTGCAGTTGGCCTATGCATTATTGAACACTCTCCAATCATGCACCCCATATGCCTTTTCCGAAATTTTTAATATGTATATGTTTTGCGTCAATAAAAATTAGTATGCAGTTGGTCAAAGTTCTCAAAGAGGGTATATGTGTAATGGCTGGTAGGTATACACCATGTGCATTTGTCTAGTGCTTGAACTACTACTGCGTTTTTGTGTTGGTAGTTACTCAAACAGATAAAGATCTCTTTGCACCTTTTTGTTTACTTCTCTATCTTATTGCAAGGTCCCTGTCGAAACCACAGTGTCTACCCTGAGGAAAAAGAACAAAGAAGAGTGTTGTATTTTGCTATTTTTCAGGAACAATGTGCATGTTGGAAAAAGATTGTGTATCGTTCTCTAGTGAATTGCTGGATGGAATTGCTATTGTCAAAATGCTTGCGGCCTCTACTATAGCATCTGATGCTATGAACAATTGTTCCATGTGCTTCCTATCTGTTCATAGGAAGCCAGCTGCTTTGCCAGTGGCGTTACTGTTGCTTATTTTCCAAATTGCCATTCTAATCAAGCCTATTGTGTTGGAGGGATGGTTACATCTTTGTCTGGCTTGCGATTACTGGAATTGAGAATCATTAAGACGGTGTGATGTATGAGAAACTCCATGAAATGGTTTATGAATTCTTCTATCCCCGTTACCTTTGAAGCAAAACATCATTGCTTTTGGCTCTTTACAGAATGATCACGGGACACACGTAAAAAATAACAGGGCATAACGGAAATAGTCACTCTGTCACAGAATTTGGTAAAGTGATGATGGGCATCCACCCAGTATAGCTATTCCCATACCAGCCCACGTACCCTATTGCAGTGGCCCCAGCGCATCTGGCAATCAACAACGCTATCATAACCTGTTAAAGTTGGGACTCATATTATTGAAACAAACATTATATGCCAACAAAAATAATTACTACTCCTTGGTATTTAAAAACTCTCTAAATCAAGGATCAAATTTTTTGTTTCAATAAAATCGAAACGAATCAATGATGAAATTGAAATTATAATATTTTAAGGTGTTTTGAGATATTTTGTAATATTTCAATACATTTGTATAATTTTTTTTGAAATATTTTAAAGTATTTCAAAATATTTAGGTATATTTTGACTAATATTATGAAAAAAATAACTCTTTATTATTTTATTTTATTTTAAACACGGGTTGAAACGTTTTCAAAACACATTGAAACATTTAAATTTTCTAGGTGACGGAAATAATACACCGAAATAAAATTTTGATTCTTACTCTAAACTAACTCTTATGTTTTATTTGGTATGATGAAAAAAAGGATATAAAATTGGAAGGATGGAATGTTAAAGAGATAGATAAAATATTATATTTTGTAAGAAAGAAAAATATAAAGAATGAAAAAGTACATATTGAACAGTCTCACTTAAAAGCCGATGAGTGGTTGTATTGCGCTTCAACAATGACGCCAAAACCCACGACAGACTGCTTGCTGGTGAGCATAATCCATGCAGTACCCAATGTCGTCGCAGTGGCCAAAGATCTCAGGCCAATTTGGGGCGCCAAGAAATATTTGCCAGTTTTGATACGTGGGTTTGGCACACCTTTGGCTTCGGTACTAGCCATGACAATATTTTCTGGAGAAAGTAGTAGAAAATCAAAGAAAATAGGTAGTCTAATGCATACAAATTAAGTTATAGAAAAAGTGGGAGATTTTGGTGGCTATTTATAGAAGAGAAGGTCAGGAATGATTTCAAGGGGGAGTGTGGGAATGTGACAGTGAGAGTGAGTAGAATGGTCCGCCTGCATCTCACATGTTGGTTGAATTAGTATTTGGAGGGTGGCGTAGACGGAGTTAGTAAAGCTGTGTTAAACCTCAATCATAACTATGTGTTGCAAGTGACTGCAGAGCCATAGCCGTGGATTTTTATTATTATCTTTATTACCAAATACAATGAACGGACCAAATAGAGATTGTTCGGTATATCGGGATGAATTAACTGAGACTGTTCAAACAAGCATAGTTATAATTTATAGGTGGGATCTATAATCACGAAGAAAATCACCTTTTTGATCGAATGCGCTACTAAGAAATTTCTACATCTTATTATAATGTGTGCTATATAGCATAAAGTCAACAAACCAAATGTTACGTTTGATCTAAATCTTTTTCATTGTACTTTGATCATATATCATTAATACACATGAGTTTCACTATTAAGTGAAATTAGTGAAAAGTGTAATGAAGAATATCTCAATTTCCATAATCAAGGTCGCATCTTTTGTATAAGTCTATAATGTGATTAAGAGTAGAAGATTAAGTTGTATGAAAGGTTAAGCCCTAGAAAATGGTTTGGAAAAGTCTAAAAACATGAAGAAAACCATTTGTTCTACAAAAAAAAATGAATTTGTCATTATTGCACATTTTCTTTAAAAAAGAAAAGAAAAGAGTTTTGCCTCGTAAAGTAGAGAACGGTGAGAACCAACCATCGATATACAACTTTTTTTTTTTTTTTCCTTTTCTCCCTCTCCGTGTGCGTGCGTGTGTGTGTGTGTGTGTGTGTGTGTGTGTGTGTGTTTTGAGCCCTCCAGATGGAGTAAAAGCGGTGGGCTTCCTTGGGCCACGTGATATATTCTCATTTTCTTCCTTTCGGCCATTGGAATCTTCTTTCTCCTGTTATGTCCACTGTAGTTGTCACGAATGGAAGGTAAAGCATCAAAGCGGGAAAAAGTGTGACTGAGGAAGCCTTTTCATTCTCTCTCTCTCTCTCTGGTATTGAATTGCTGCGAAGATGGTGGACTTGGCTCGGGTACAGAAGGAACTCCAAGAGTGTACCAGAGACATAGAAGTCTCAGGCATTAGCGTAAACCCTAAAAGCGACAATCTCACTCAGTTGATTGGAACAATCCCTGGACCTCTCGGCACTCCCTACGAAGGCGGCACTTTCAAGATCGAAATCGTCTTGCCCGGTACATATTTACACACACACAGAGAGAGAAGATAGAGATACATGTATACTTATTTCAATAAGTTTTTTTTTTTTTCAAATTATTCTTCTTCCCGATGTTGTGGTTTAGATGAATTGGGTATTGTTCTTTGTTTTTGTGTTTCTTGTTCTTATTACCTCTGTTCGGTTGCGAATTATGGATTCATTTGTGACTTTAGGGTTTGAATGGATAAAAAAATACCTGAATTGAATAGCACTTTACTTAAGGGGAATGCAGCTTGTGTAAAAGTTATAGCATTACAAACTTGTCGACTCGCTTTTGATTTTTGTAGTGTAAATGTGTGCATGTGTGTTTTGATGAATAGGACATTTGAATTCATCCAACTTAGCTTCTAGTGCGCAAAATGAGCTGGTTGCAAAAGATAGGAGTCTAGAAATAGAGAACTGTATGAACAGTTTGTACTCTGTTTGTTTTATTGGATGTTGATGATTCAGTGTATGCATCGAAATAAGGTAAATGCTTTAGGTTTGTGAAGAGAAGCTGAGGTCATATGATTATCTTAAGTGGAAATCGGGTTGTGGATGGACGCCCTTCAGCTATGTTTTGAAAACATAATTTTCCTAAAACAAAAATGAAAAAATGTAAAAAATTAACTGGGTCAAAAAGAGGCCTAAAATTTGGCGCTATATCAATTATGGATTCATCATATGAGAAGTTGTTTGATGTATAGTCTGGATGAAGGAAACTGGCACATACGAAATACTGATCAAGTTAGACTGTTGTTGCTGGCATTGTTTTTTGCAGATGGGTACCCTTTCGAGCCTCCAAGAATGCAATTTGTCACAAAAGTTTGGTATGGTGAAAATATTTTGCCATTACTATTTCAGATTATGTATTCTTGTTCCTTAAATCGGCTTGCATACTCTTATTATTTGTATTAATCATGCCACACATATTAGTCCCCCTTAACTAATAAGTAACTAAACCCCTTCAATATGTAAAGAATGAGCATATGATGAAAAAGATGCCCCGATCTTTTCTCAATTCGAACACCTGGGAGCTATATTCTCATCTTACCTGGATCATACATGGATTTAGTTACATTTGCATGTCATGTGAACTCAATGACTCGATGCAATTTACTATGTGAAAAAAAAAAGTAATTCAGAAAAGAATGATTCAAATTTAGAAACATGAATCACATTTGATCCCATATTAGACCTGTAAACAATATGTTGTTAAATTCTGATAGAATGGATATGCTCTGGGATGAAACGATTCGAACCTCCGAATAGTGGGAACAAAACCCGTTGCCTTACCACTTGACGACTCCTTATTTCTATTGGACACCTGCACAGAATATTATTGTTATTGGTGATTGGCCCTTATTAACATGTTATGGCGGTTTGAGTTGTTGCTACATATTAACAGTGATAAAACAATCCCAAATTTGTTATGGGAAAATTCCTCTTGTTATCACCTAGATCCTTGTTGTCTTGTTTATAGATTGGTTGCCTTTATATAATCATGATACCTGTGGATATTGATATCGTCACTGTGAAATGGGCACTCTAGTGTATTAACTATTAAACCTCGAGATTGATTCACTTTTTTCATTTTGGCAGCAAGTAGACTAACAATTGTTTTGTTTGTGATATTGGTCTCTATTTCTGTCTTTTTGCCTACATGTTTAAAGAGGCAAAGTAAAGAAAAATGATTGTTGATAAATATGTACGACGTTGAAGACTGATTATGTTACTTTTGAGTAGATCGCCGATGGCTAGTAAAAAATTACTGGATTTCGACTTGTCTGCTGCCTCTAGGCTTTTAAAAGCATCAATTTAGGTTGCAAGTTCATTCATTCTGAATACATGAAAATGGCTGGCTCTTTTGCATGTACCCCCAAAAATTAAAGCTTGAATAATTTTATGTGTACATCACCTGTTGAAGGCACCCTAATATAAGCAGTCAAAGTGGAGCAATATGCCTGGACATCCTGAAGGACCAATGGAGTCCCGCGCTCACTCTCAAAACAGCACTCCTTTCTATACAAGCATTGCTCTCTGCCCCAGAACCTGACGATCCACAAGATGCTGTGGTAGCACAACAGGTGTAGTTTGCTCTGGCCTTGTTTTCTCTTCCTGTATATTTTGAATACTTTAATGTCAAAGGCATCCTCAGATTTTTGTAGTTTTCTGTTAGAGTTGCTCCTTTGCATTTCCTTATTCATAAAAAAAATTGTTCTTAATTAATTAGTTTGTGTTGGAACCTTTCAGTATCTTAGAGACTATAAGACCTTTCTGGGCACAGCTCGTTACTGGACAGAGACTTTTGCTCAGATATCGTCTCTTGGTGCTGAGGAGAAGGTATGTTGAGGTTTTACTTCACATATGGTTTCTTTGATGATTTCATTTGGTTTCATTAAAATTTCCATTACAGGAGGTAATTATTCTATCAACATTTTCATTGTTCATTAAGTCATTGTCAATTGTCGATAAGAGACATTCTTATATCTAATGTTGGATTTTCACAGGTACACACACTGGTGGAAATGGGCTTCCCTGAAGCTTTGGTGAGAAGTACTCTCGAAATGGTCGGCGGTGATGAAAACATGGCTCTTGAAAAACTTTTCTCTGGCTAGCGTTTGCCTTTGATTCTATTCAGTTTTTTTTTCATGGAAGCTTCTGTGTCACATGAGTGGCTGAAAAAATAAAAATACATAGACGCAAATAAGAACAATATGAATACAAGCTTTCCTCTAGAATTTTTGCATTCTGCATTTCTGAATCACTCACTTTGTTGCTGATCTATTTCTTCCCCATTGTGAATATTCGAGGTCACTCACATCAAGGTTGATAAAGCAACTAGGTACAACCCACCTAGAAGGCTGGTGGTCATTGAATCAATGTTGTAGTTACCAAATTATGGTTGATCCTGGATATGAGGATAGATCTTCTATATCTACTTGCCATTGGAAATGCAGCGAGAATATACTTGTTCGGAATCTGTAACTCTTCGATTCTTTGGGATCACCTGTATGTTACCGTTTGTTTTCCCATTTCTACTTTTTACTTTTCAGAGGTCAACCATAGCTCATAGCAGTGGTGATAGCAGCAGCCTAATGTCTGAGTCGTTGGATCTGAAGCTATCTGACCCTGGATATGGATGGTTACTTTTACTTTTGAGTCTGCTTTTGCCACACACCACCTCAGTAAGTTTTTCCCGTCTTTGAGCGGCTGGCTTCATCATTCATACAATGGTTACTATTACTTTGAGTCTGCTCTTGCCACACACCACCTCAGTAAGTTTTTCTCGTCTTTAAGCCACTGGCTTCATCATTCATACGATGGGTTGCAAGGTAAGTATTTATTTGTCCGAAAAAAGCATATTGTTCAGCAGCTTTCAGAGCTCCCATGAGATCTATTATTCCAGTTTGATTTCTGCAACTGAAGAACAAATCCATCATCTAGCACAAAGCTACCCTGTTAGATGATTATCTAAGTCTAAACCAGATCATTTCTTTTGATTTGTTGGTCCTTTTATACTTGCAGACCAGAGTTTTTCTGTTGCTACCCTATACAAATTCCAATATTCCATTCATTGGAAACGTGAAGCAAAATGAGAAATATTCATATCATCATTTGAGTCACAGCACACCTTTGCCATTTTCTTCTCTGTAGATTTCCTCCAAATACATTACTCATTTCTCTGAAAATCTGGTCTTCTCTGGGAGATCTATGATTTGGTAGTAGAGAAGGGTGACCAACTTAGAATTGACATGTAGATTTTCTGAGTGATTCTTTTCACAATCAACTTTTGTGTGTTTTGAATGCTTTTGTTGTGCTTTCAGTCTTTTTGTATGCTAACTACTTCTCTTCTCATTTTAGTTTTCAATTGAAATGTCAAAGAAACAATTGTAAATTTTCTCAGATTGACATGGGTTTCAATCAAGTTCCTCCATCTAGTTCCATCAAACACCAAAAGAGAATCAAGCAAAATTCTTCCACCAACCCCATTTTCTGAACATATCCAAACCCGAGACAAAAACAACCATGTAGCCAAACATATGTCAACATGTTGCCAAATAATAATATCCAATCATTCTTGTACTCCCCTGGAGGCACCCCACCAGTCCCAAAAGCCTTCCCAAAGCCGTGCACAAGTCACATGGTCCGCCGAAACAGTAATGGTTTTGAGTGTTGATATGAACACAAAAGGTTGAAGATTGTAGTTATGAGTGGGTAAATTCCAGACGGTTGCATACACTCTTACAGTCTAATCTAGTAGGTAATTATGCATTCTTGACTTTGCTTTGAGTGAAAGATGTCCTAATTTTGTGCGACTGAAATTTATCTTCTTTCTTCTTCTTTTTTTTTGGGTCAACTGAGATTCGTCTTGATTACGCGTTTTTTTGGACTAAAGATTACCGGGTAAAATCGCAACCTATAGTATCACTTACAACATATACATGTTAGGTTAATTGGAACGATTTATTTACAACATATGCATATCAAGTTAATCAGAATGATTTGTTTACCAAATTTGAAATTATGCTCTCTCGAAGTAACTTTAATGTCCTTTCTGTCCGAATTACTCGAATGGGTCCATTAAAATGTATTCTTATTGCTTGAGCTTCTAGAACTTCTAGTGAATGAAAAAATGGATTAATAAGAATAAGAACCAAAATGCAGGGGAAAGGCAGCCCTTTAAAGATGAAAAAGAGTGACCGTGCTGGAAAATTGCAGATGTTGTTGAACATGCAACATGTGTTTTGAATTTTGACAAAACTGACTGCTGCGTTCTACTCTGGTTTTTTAATATTCAAAGGTCATTTGGTCAAGTGTCTTCTTCAACCTTCATGTTTAGCAATGCCCACTGGCATAGTAGTTCCCTCACAAATCCCAACACGATACACTCGAATAATAATTAATGGTGTTAGGCACTAAGTTCTTTTTATTTCGAACAACGGATTGAGTATACCCTCTATGAGAAGGAAAAACGAAAATACTACGTGTTGTTATAAATCTTGTTAAAATCGACGAAAATATTTCAATCGACAGACAATTTGAAGGTGATTATTTGTTAGGGGTTTAAATGTCTTATTTCATGATTTTCTTGAATTAATATAATGAACAAACACGTAGGGAAATAATAAAGGAGAATTATTTTATTAATTTAACTGAATGGATTTCAGTTACAAAAAAACTGAATAATTAATTTTGCTTACAGTGATATTTTTTAAAATTAATCTAAATCTACTTCTAAAATGACCAAATCGTGGGTCTTGTGAAAGTTTGACTATATCCTATCTTCTCCATTATGTGCTCTTTTATAGCCATGTCTTTGACAATTTTGATTCCATCGACAATTACTAGATGGTAACTTCCATCCAGTTAATTACTTTCTTTATTTTCAAATGTGGTTGTAACTGGTCATCTCTCGTCTTTCTCTAGATTATGTCACGTGACATTTTCTTAATGCACTTGAGACGTCATGTGTCGATATTTTGAATATTTCTAAGATTTTACATTTTATGTCTAAACACTAAGTTGATGGTGAGGCAAGATTTTAGGTTTTGCTTGAACGTGAACAATTTTTTAATCCATTGGACAAGTTTATTCCCAAAAACACTTCTTGTAATTTAAGTGAAAAAATCTATACAAATATGTAATAAAGTTGTGTAGATATGATCCACTTCAACGTCACACTGACGGGGCCTCAGCCCAATGGAATAATTCAAGTGATAAAAGAAATGAGTTGTAAATTCAGATGTTCTGAATTTGAATCTTAATAATTCCTTGGAATCAGATTATGAGAGATTTATTCTTCATGAATATCGAAATTCTGATATCAATGATCTGCATTAACTGAATTGAAGGTGGAGATTAGTCGAAATACGATTAAAAAGTCCCTCATCTTTGAAAGAAAAAAAAATGACAGCGCCTCATAGCATTGACCGTTCACACTATTTTTCTACACGAGTGATTACTGCCTCAATTGCAAAGACATGACCACTGACCAGCCCCAACAGTGGTAGAAGGAAAGGGTCATAGCCGTCTAGATCATTTGCTCAAGAAAGGAATAACACGTACAAATCAAGCAATGAAAAGGCAAGTTTTTTTTTTTCTTTTGCGCTGATTCAACACCAAACTTTTCTCGTGCACCTTTTCTTATCAAAAAATGTGGGACCATGGACTTTGATTTAGAATGTCCACGGTGGGTCATCTTCCCACTAATTTCAAAGTGTAGTCCCACAAGCATTGAGTTTTCAATACACCCAAACAAGCTCTTTGACTCGGTTTTACACGCTTACATTTTATGTAATCGGTCATTTTTGAAAACTAGTTTTTTATACATTTCCAGCTAATTTGATATTTTAGCCCCCACCCCACCCCACCCCACCCCAAACTTTTAGTTTAGCACAAGACATCCAAAGAATTCGATAAATAATTCTTAGGAGTAGTACAATAGTTGAGTTTGATCTTTGATAATTTAGATGTTTCAGGTTTAATCTTTTGTCACACCCTCTAGGAGTTAGTCACCCTTATCCCTTTTAGGACATGCTCTAACTCACCTCAAGCTACAGTGATCATCATTTAACTTTAAGAGGATAATTAGTGTAATTTTAAATACCCCGTAACAAAAAAAAAATAAAAAAAATACAATAAGTTATGTTTTAAACTTTTGAAGAAATTTATAAGCCTAAAAGTTCAAGATATTTACAACTAATGATAAAACAAGAAGAGAAATTTGGGTAATGGCCCTACTTGGGATCCGGTCCCACTACTATTAATTTTTAACTATAAATATGTTGCTGATAACTCTATCAGAATTGTATTCAACATTACAAGTCCCAAATTAGGATCAAAGAGGAGAGTTACGTTCGGTAGTCGATAGTCAGCATAAAATTTAGTTGAATTCACTATGATGAGTCCAAATAATGATATATGCATTAGTGTTAAGTTGTTCCCCATAAGTGACATGTTGCGTTTGCCTCGGGGCGTTTTGAAAAATCAATTAGGGGCGTTGCACCTACCTCGGGGTGTTTCGACAAATAAGTTAGGGGCTTCACATCGGTGCCCGAGTGCTGTGATAAATGGGCAAGGGTCTACGCGTTATGGACAAACATGAGGGGTAAAGAAGCTAGTCCACAATAATAGACTTAGATTAACAACATGAAACATAAGTACACTCACCGGCAAATAATGGAATTAGTAGACACTATGAACAAGAGGAAAATTAGTATAGCATGCTTACAAGAAACTAAGTGGATAGATGATAAGGCAAGGGAGATAGAAAATACATGATTTAAGTTTTACTATATAGGAAAGGATAGACGAAGAAATGGAGTAGGCAAAGTTGTAGATAAAGGCCTAAAAGATAGCGTAGTAACAGTTACATGGAAAGAAGATAGGATTATTTCTATCAAATTTGTAGTCGAAGAAAATATAATTAATGTGATTAGCGCTTATGCACCTCAAGTAGAGTTAGAAAAACATATTAAAAAATAATTTTGGAAGCAAATAGATGAATTAATTCAATATATACCTATAGGAAAAAAGATAATCATAGGTGAAGATTTCAATAGACATGTAGGAAAAGATAAGACACTCGACTTAAGCTTGCAAAACTCGTCTTGTTTATATGTAAAATAGTCGAGCTATTTAGACTTAACTCGAATTTCGACTCGTTTTGGAATCAACTAGAAAACGAACTGAGTTTGAACAAATTTTTAAACTTGTTTAAAAAAATATGATCGACATGTTTGGTTTGAGTTCACAAAATTTAACTCGATTATTAGTCCTAATTAAAATATTCATTGTATAAAAAATTAAATATAATAAAATAAGATCATAAAAAGTATGTTAGAAGTGTTACCTCCCAAAAGTCACTACATTATTGTCCATCATTTGCGCCACAGTTCTCCAAATTAATAAGACGGACCGACGAGTGTGTGCCTCATATGCCACTTGAGGACGGTCCCAAAACGGGACCATGAGAAGAAAGTCGAATGACTCCAATCCAATCCAATGGGCATTCACTTGTTAATGTGAGACTCATTCTAATGAAGGGAGCTTAGTGAGTCATTTTACTAAAAATATGACCAAACAATTGATATCTATCCCTTTATCACCATATGCCTACTTTATCTGTTAAAATATGGGTAATTCATATATGAAAATACGGTACAACATAAATGAAAAGTGATGGATTTTAAGAAGGGAGAAATTTAATGTAAATGATTTTAAGAGGGATATTGATGACTATTGGATAAGTCTATTGAGACCGTTAGACGAGCTTATAGAAACTTGTACTATTTTATATTGAACAATGTTATGTAACTCAAATCTGCTACCCAAATTTACATATCAAATGAAGAAGATCACTGGATAAGGGGTCACATTTAAAAAAATTGATGGAACTCACTTATACAATGGTCCTCTATCATTTGAAATGTAAATTTGGGTTATATTGTATTTTCATTTTATATTATAGAATGGAGGTAACTTATGCCTAAATGTACATTACAACGAAAATCAATGTGAATAGTTTTGAGAATGACATTAGATGAGTTTATTTGATATAGTCGAATGAATTTATTAAAGTTTGCCCTATTTTATATTATAGATGATAAATTATATGGTTTAAACCTTCAAAATAATAATTTTACCAATAAAAAAAGTGAAATATTTGACGAGCCCGAATTTAGCTGGGCCAAGCCCAATCAAGATAAACCGAGAAGGCCCAAAACAAAGTCCAAATCGAGACCGGTTCAAAGTACAATCAAAGCCCACCGATTGGAGAAAGCCCAATTCGAGACCGGGTCGACCCATGGATGAGGAAGACATCAAGGGAAGGCATCAGGAGGAAGACACCAGGACCCCTTGGGCGCCGCCCAGGGCCCCCTTGGGGCACCGCCCAGGGCAGCCCCCTTGGGCGCCGCCTGGCTCGGCCCCCTCAGGCGTTGGCTTGGGCTGGCCCCTTCGGACGTCCCCTCCTCCATCTTCCTTCGGCCTCCTTACTCAAGTCCAAGACGACCGAGTCCACTCCAACTCCGAGCTTAGGCTTGAGCCCACCTCAATATGAGTCTGAATCCAAGACGACGACGGTCAAGTCTAAAAGCCAGCCGAGAGTCCGCCTCCGACTGAATAGGAGCACGAGGGAGAGAAAGACGGGATACGGAGATCTCCTACCTAAATCGTACTTACCAAAATAGCAGAGTTTCCCTCATTCATGGCACTGCCTCACCGCCTTAACCCTTGCCTATATAATGTAAGCCCCTCTCCACACGGAGGAGCAGGACTTGATCCCTACGCACACTAAGCCTCCGAATCACTCACATACTCACCCTGCTCTCTCTCTCTCCCTCTCCCTCTCCCTCTCCCTCTCTGCACCACTGTAAACTCTCCGGAGTACTCCAATACATTAATAAAGATTGCTAGCCATCATCGCCATTCAAGAAAGTGGACGTAGGCTATGGCCGAACCACTATAAACCCCTGAGTCGACCCTTTATCTTTCTATTCTCTATTAATTGCTTGGTGATTGTTCATTGATTGCGACCATACGTATACTTGACTGTTGAACTCGCACAGAGACAATTTTGTGCATCATCAGTTTGGCGTCATCTGTGGGAACGACATAATTTCTACTATCTTTCAATCCTCTTCGCAATCTATGGCGATTACCACCCGGTCGATGAGCCAACAGCCGGGAGACCACAATCCGGCCCACCGGGGGGAGGAGGCTCCGCCTCCATTCGCACCGTCTGAACCATCCACTATTGCGACTCCTACCGGTCAACAACAACAACTCCTCCAGACTATGCAATTGCTGGTAAAACAAAATCAGCAGATCATCCAACTGATGCTCACCCAAGGAGGTGCTACCCCTCATCCAGAAGGAGCAGTCCCCATCCCTCCGACTGGGGAGGAACAGCAACCCGCACCTCACAAGCGTCAAGCAGCCCCTCGCCAGAATGCCCTGCGATCGCAGAGCGCCCCTCGCCTAGCAATCCCTCCTCAACGCGCAGGGAACTCACACATCCCTCCTTCTAATGTGCATGCGCAGGAGGATGAAGGAGAGAGTCAATACGGAGACCATGAGAGCCAGTACCGCCATCCGACCGAGGATGCCCCCAATCAGTGGGACGAGAAGATAAGGGAGGTGCAAAACCAGCTTAGCGACGCCCTCAACGCCATCAAGGCACAGGCGCCTACGACCGTGGAC
>CM042192.1:4515905-4526171 GCA_023539305.1 Ilex asprella
AGCTGGACTCGTACTAATCAGTCCCCATGGCACTCCGTTAAAGTACGCTGTCTCCCTCCACTTCAACACGTCCAATAACCAAGCAGAGTATGAGGCCCTCGTATCGGGTCTAAGGTTAGCCTTAGAGATGGAAGCACTCCGTCTCGTAACTTACAGTGACTCTCAGCTCGTAGTCAATCAGGTAAGGGGAGATTTTGAAGCCAAAGAAGAAAGGATGCAGGAATACCTCTCGGAGGTCCAAGCACTCCTCATAAAGTTTACATACTTTGAGATTCACCATGTACCTCGAGAAGAGAATGTCATGGCTGATGCCCTCGCCAAGTTTGCATCCGCCAACATACTCATGGGACCGGCGTTGACAGGTCACCAGTTCGAGCCTAGCACCACCAAGATAGAGGAAGTCGAGACTCACTGTGTATCATCGGAGTCCAATTGGATGACTACCATCAAAAATTACCTAGAGGAGGGCACTCTTTCAGACAACCCAGTGGAAGCCAGAAAGTTGAGGATGAGGGCATCCAGGTATGTTATATTGCAAAACACCCTTTACAAAAAGAGTCACTCTCTCCCACTACTCCGCTGTCTCACCCCAGAAAAGTCGAACTATGCCATGAGGGAGATCTATGAGGGGATATGTGGAAACTATTCAGGAGGACGTGCATTGGCTCATAAGGCAGTCAGACAGGGGTACTATTGACCCACCATGATCAGAGACACCCGAGACTTCCTCAGAAGATGTGATAAATATCAGCGCTTTGCGACTGTGCCCAGACAGCCGCCCGAGGAACTCACCACAATTCAGAGCCCGTGGCCCTTCTCCATGTGGGGGATTGACATTCTAGGTCCCCTCCCTGTGAGTCGAGGCCAATGCAAGTTCGTAGTCATCGCCATCGACTATTTCACTAAGTGGACAGAAGCTGAAGCCTTAGCCAGAATCACAGACCAGAAGATAAAAGACTTCATATGGAGGAGTCTAGTCTGCCGCTTCGGGATACCTCATGCCATCGTGAGCGACAACGCTAAGCAGTTTGATAACAAGCTCCTCAACGCTTTCTGTGCGGACCTCCAGATTAAGCAACCTCACTCCAGCCCCGCCCATCCACAGACAAACGGACAAGCGGAGGTCACTGTCAGGACCATACTCTGTAACTTAAAAGTCAGATTGGAGACCGCAAAGGGAAGTGGGTAGACGAACTCCCAGGAGTACTATGGGCATATCGGACCACACCAAGAGGTCCTACGGGTGAGATCCCATTCTCTCTAGCCTATGAAACAGAGGTAGTGATACCCGTTGAAATCGGGGTACACTCCCTTAGGGTCCAGAACCATGACCCTACCAGTAATGAAGAAGGCCTCCGCATCAACCTTGACTTGGTGGAGGAGAAGAGAGAGATAGCCATGCTCAGGAATGTAGAGTACAAGCGTCGCATGACCAAGTACTACAATTCGAGGGTGAAGCCTCGTGCCTTCTTACCTGGGGACCTGGTCCTCAAGAAGGTCATCCTATCCACCAAAGACTCCCGGGAAGGGAAATTGGGACCCAACTGGGAAGGACCTTACACGGTTACGGAGATAGTAAGGCCGGGTACCTACAGAATCCAAAACTTCGAAGGGAGGGTCCTAGGCCACCCATGGAATGCAGAACACCTAAAAAAATACTACCAGTAGCTGGGAGCAGTCAATCATGAGTTAGTGATCACTGTTTAGGATATTTTGTTAGTCAATTTCATATGTTAGTCTTTCTCGTTCGAACATTTACTTTGAATTATAAAATTGCTCGGTGTTTTTCTCAAAAGAGTTGTATTCCATCAAAAAAACCTTTACAAAAATGATATGTCATCTGAGCACATGAACTCTTGACAAAAAGATGGACATAGTATACCAACAGAACAAAAGACACAAAGACAACACACTCCTAGTGGCCCTCACTGCTCTCACTCGCATAGTCCTCGTCATCGGACTCAAGAGCCTCAGAAGGCTTAAGGTCAGAGAGATCATAGTAATGGAAAGCTTTAGAGGCCTTCCTCCTGAGCTCCTCGTAGCCGTCAATGAAGGCGCTGGCTCTGGCCCTCTCAGCAGCATACCTCTGAGCCTCTGCTCTGGTAGCCCTCTCAAGCGCTACGCGCAGGTCAGCCTCAAGTTGAGTAGTCTTCCCTTGCGACTGCCTCAACTCCTCAGCGGCATCCTCTCGTGCCTGCCGCTCGAGCCTCTGGTACTTCACGGCATCCTCTTGTGCCTGCCGTGCTAGTCCCGCGGCATCCTCTCGTGCCTGCCGCAACTGCTCCTCAGCAGCCTCCCGGGCCTGCCTCTCCTTCGCCTGGCCACTAACAGCCTCCCTAATCTTCAAGGTGTTATTGAACAAGTCGGGCAAAGCAGCAGCCATCTATAGGCATTCGAAAACAAAATACAAGGAGAGTCAAAAATTAGACCAAGATATGACAAAGAAAGCCAAAAACGAAACAAAAAGGAAAGCGTACCAGAGCAAAGCCCTCAACAGCGGCGTTGACCATGTCTTCTAGACCCCGAGAGGCAATCTCTTGAGCTTCAGCGCCACTCACAAAGTCACAGAGTCTCCATCTTTCCGCACTTAAATTTCGGAGCATAGACGTCGAGCGAACGTCCGGGTGAGGGTAGCTTGGCGGGTCCACAAGTGTGGTAGAAGATGGCGCCGGGACCTCAACCCCCACAGCAGTGCTAGAACAATCCCTCGGAGGAGAGGAGACATAAATCAGAGAAGAGGGTGGAACATCACCAAGCTCAGCCTCCGTGAGATTAGTAGACCCCGGCTGGAAAGAGTTGGGGACATCGGACTTCGCCCTCTTGGAAGGAGGAGGGAGAATAGACGCCACTCTGGAAGTGAGTAACTCGTCCACAATGGACCTGTCAATAGGGGGTACCTACAAAGCCAGTGTAAGTAAGAAAGTCCGTCACACCACATCCTTAAGAAGATTACTAAGGTGTCAAGTACCTTTCTTTTTCTGCTTCGACAGAGCCGGGGAAATACCGGCTGCTTGCATGATCTCGGAGGCATCCGTCATGGGATTGTTGCGAACCATCTCAAGGAACCTAGCCTGATCCCGGAATAGAGTCGGTGGGACTGCAAGATGACAATTACACTATGAGAAACACATACATAAAAATTAAGACAGGAAGTGAAGGAAAGATCCTCACCCAGCTTAGTATTCGAGGCTGTATCCCATCAGGTTGGCACCACGTCACGATCGGAGTCAGAAGCCCACTCACCTCCAACAAAAAAGAATTTTCTCTTCCACTTGTGCAGATTGGAAGTAAGACCAGTGATAAACTTGCCCGCTCTCGGGGCAAAGCGGTACCACCCCTGGCGGGGAGCAGGGTTCTCAAGAAGCATGTACGTAACAACAAATTCTTCAAAAGGAGGGGGAACAGCAGCGTTGTGCACCAACCGCCACAGTGCAAAAAATGCAGAAAGTACCCTCCAGCCATGGGGGGCCAGCCTCCCCGGGACCAGAGACAAGTGTCCGAGAACCCGACATATGGGTCCAGGGATAGGGAACCGAAGTCCCGCCTCCAGCATGCCCTCGTAAACAACTATCTCACTCGAAGAGTCACAGCACGCAGACTCATCAGCCTCAGGATGGCGGCACGTCACAGAAGGCGGAATATGATATCGGGCAACTATTTCAGAGATATCCTCATCACGCGCAAATAGGCTGAATATAGAAGCTACCTTATGACGGTCGTCTCCTCCTCCGCCTGGACCTCTGTCAAGATCACCAACAGTCTCCCTCTTGCCTAAACGAACGACAGCAGAAAATAAACTCAGACCATAGCGAAGAAAAGTAATTATACCAACTAAGATAAGTAAAACACCGAGGCACATACCTTGAGAACTCGAGTCACCCGTCCGTTTCCTGGACTCACTAGGAGAAGTCTGCACTGCACCCAGGGAGCTCGGAGCGTCGCCCATGCTTGTGGTGCCGCCCACTCCACGGCAGGTGCCTCCGACCTCGTTCGGCGACCCACTCCGTCTGCGTGCTTCTGTGGTCCACCGTGACATGCCAAAAGGGGTAGACGAAGGCTCTTTGCCCATGTCTGGTCTTGGGCCAAAAACTCCGAATGGCCTCTCAACTGTCGCCTGGACTGCGCCAGAACCACCACGAAGAGAAGGACCCAAGCGTCCGAAAGCCAAAGAGGCGCCACCTGGAGCCTGGGCGCCGCCCATGGAGGACCTCGCCCTTCCCTCGCCTTGATCAGACACTCCGACTCCATTGCCTACGCCAAGAAGGATTCCGCCCGAACCTTGGGCGTCCGCCTGCATCGCACTCCCAAAGCCACCGTGAGGAGAAGGACTCAGACGTCCGAAAGCCGGAGAGGAGCCGCCTGGGCTGGACCCATGGGCGCCGCCTAGGCAGGCACCTTGGGCGCCGCCCTGGCCAGCCCCTCGGGCGTCGCCTCCCCTCGCCTCATCTCCTCCACTCTTCAAGCCCCTCGTCCTCATATGTTTTTGATCTCAGAAAAAGAAAAGAAGAGAGAAATGGAAGAGAATGAGATGAACAGTAGCTTGAAGACCCTTTTTATAGAGGAGGGATGGCTTCTCAAGGAAGCCTTTTTATAGAGGTGGGATGGCTTCTCAAGGAAGCCTTGCTAAAGCTTCTTGAGGAAGCTTGGTGTGTAGCCTCTTAAGGAAGATCGAACAACTCTTTGGGAAGCTTGGAAGAGGAAGCCTTTGGTCAGGAAAGTGAGAAATGGGAGTGAAGTGAAAAAGGTGGGAATAGTGACCTCTGTTTATAGACGAAGGTATATATAAAAAAAAAAGAGAAAGAAATATTTTTCGATCATTTTGTCGGGTTGTCCTAAAATCTCGATTTCAGAGAGATAGGAGCATTTTTTGGAAAAAATTGTTGGACAAACTGCCTATGGCAGTTTACGAGTCGTAGAGCTCGAAAAAATACCCGAAATCAAAAAAAGTTTGCCTCAAACGGACCCTTGTGCGCAAAGTTATGACTGTCCGAAGTTTTGCCGTAGTTCCGACACTCAAGCAGTCTCTCTCACCCACGGGCGCCGCCCACCACTTGGGCGCCCGCCTCATGGCCGTAGGCGCTTGCCTCAACCACAGGGACGCCTACCCCATTGCCTCGGACTCCAAGAAGACTCTGCCAAGTTCGAAAAGTTCCCGAAGACAGAAGGAACACCGCAAGGGGGCAAGATAACTTTACACATGCCCTCAACCCCTTCCTCTCGCAAGAATTAGAGGCTTGGGGCATGGGGGGCAAATGAAGAGCCCGAATTTAGCTGGGCCAAGCCCAATCAAGATAAACCGAGAAGGCCCAAGACAAAGTCCAAATCGAGACCGGTTCAAAGTCCAATCAAAGCCCACTGATTGGAGAAAGCCCAATTCGAGACCTGGTCGACCCATGGATGAGGAAGACATCAAGGGAAGGCATCAGGAGGAAGACACCAGGACCCCTTGGGCGCCGCCCAGGCTGGCACCCTTGGGTGCCGCCTGGCTCGGTCCTCTCAGGCGTTGGCTTGGGCTGGCCCCTTCAGACGTCCCCTCCTCCATCTTCCTTCTGCCTCCTTACTCAAGTCCAAGACGACCGAGTCCACTCCAACTCCGAGCTTAGGCTTGAGCCCACCTCAATATGAGTCCGAATCCAAGAAGACGACAGTCAAGTCTAAAAGCCAGCCGAGAGTCCGCTTCCGACTGAATAGGAGCACGAGGGAGAGAAAGACGGGATACGGAGATCTCCTACCTAAATCGTACTTACCAAAATAGCAGAGTTCCCCTCATTCACGGCACCGCCTCACCGCCTTAACCCTTGCCTATATAATGTAAGCCCCTCTCCACACGGAGGAGCAGGACTTGATCCCTACGCACACTAAGCCTCCGAATCACTCACATACTCACCCTGCTCTCTCTCTCCCTCTCCCTCTCCCTCTCTGCACCACTGTAAACTCTCCGGAGTACTCCAATACATTAATAAAGATCGCCGGCCATCGTCGCCATTCAAGAAAGTGGACGTAGGCAACGGCCGAACCACTATAAACCCCTGAGCCGACCCTTTATCTTTCTATTCTCTATTAATTGCTTGGTGATTGTTCATTGATTGCGACCGTACGTATACTTGACTGTTGAACTCGCACAGAGACAATTTTGTGCATCATCAATATTTATTTTTTATTCTAAAAATTTTAGAATATAAACAACTCATCAACAAACACATCATAATACGGGTTTTAAATTATTTTAGAGATCAAGGCTTAAGCTAGGGGTGAAGCTCCTCTATTGTTAAAAAAATTAACAGAAGAAGTGTTTGCTGATTAAAGCAACGTCAGTTATATGAGTCTGTCTTTATCATTCATTTTGATCATGCACTATATGCTCATTTAAGTTAAATATTTTTATATATTTTCTTATTATTTTGTTCAATGTTAATTTAAATTTATCCTTACTTTTTGTACAATTAAGAGAAATTATCTTATTTTTTTTAACTGGCGCCTCTATCGGCCTCCGTTGAATATGAGCAAATCATCTTAATTTATTTTCTCTTAACTTATCCGCAATTAGAGCTACTTCTACCATTTCTCTAATACGATAATTTTTATTCTATCATTTCTAATTTTTCACACATCTACCTTAGCATTCTTATTTCTGCTATACTCATTTTATTATTATGTTATTTCCTAGTTACCCAACATTTTGTCACATAAACATTGTTGTCCTTATAGATGTTCGATAAAATTTACTTTTCTATTTTATTGGCATCCTCCTATAGCATAATATGTCAGAGGCTTTCCTCCACTTAAGTTAACCGGCGTTGATTCTATGAGTTATATTATCTCCAATCTCTCCATCATTTTTAATAATCAATCTTAGATATCTAATTGTCTACTCGTTGGTATTTTTTGATTTTTAATCTTAACTTTTTTACTATGTCTATTTCTTTTATTACTAAAATTGCATTACATATATTCAATCATACTCCTACTTATTTTGAACCCTTTCGACTCAAGTGTCTCTCTCTAAATTTTTAACTTATTTTTCATCCCTTTTCGAGTTTCATCTACTAATACAATATTATTATCTGCAAATAGCGTACACCGTGAGACATTATTTTAAATGTGCCTAGTCAGTTCATCCATAATTAGAACGAATACGTATGAACTTAGGGTCGATCCTTGGCGTAATTCCACTGTGGTTAGAAATTCTTTACTTTCTCTCACGGAATACCTAATTGTAGTCATAACCCCGTCATACATGTCTTTTATCACCCTAATATAAAACACCTTCCATATTATATTTCTAGGTACTTTATCATATGCATTTTTTAGGTCTATAAATACGATATGAAGATTTTTCTTCTTCTCTTTATTCTTTTCTATGAGTGTCCTCAATAAATTTATAGTCTCTATAGTTGATCTACCCGGCATAAACCCAAACTAATTTTTTGACACTGTAGTCTCAACTCTTAGACGCTGTTCAATGCCTCTTTCTCATAATTTCATTGTATGCACTCATTAATTTTATCTCTCTATAATTATTACAATTTTAAATATCTCCTTCATTTTTATAGATATGTATTAAAATACTCTTTCTCCATTCATCAAACATTTTTCTAATAGCAATAATTCTATTGAATAATGTCGTTAACCACGAAACCCCCCCCATTCCCTAAACACTTTCAAACCTCAATTGGAATCTCATATGGTTTTAAAGCCTTGCCTAATTTCATTTTCTTCAATGCAAACTCTACCTTCGAATTCTTTATTCTACGAAAGAAAGTTTCATGGATCCTCCCGTTTTTTATCTCTTCTAGTCTTCCTAAGTGATTTTCATTTAATAGTTTCTCAAAATAGTCTATTCACCAATAATTTATTTCTCATCTTTAACTAAAACCTTTGAGTCCTCGTCCTTGATGCACTTACCTTGGTTAAAGTCTCTTGTTTTCCTTTCTCTAATTTTAGCTAGTTTGTAGATGTCTTTTTCTCTCTCTTTACTATCTAATTTTTTGTACAACTCGTTGAAGGCTTTTAACTTAGCGTCTCTAACTATCCTTGTTAGTTAATTTATATCCTTGAAAGTTCTCTCTATTTCTATTGTTTTGTCATCTCTTAAATGATTCTTTATTTGTTTTAACTATCTCTTGTACATTGTCATTCCACCACCAAGTTTCTTTTCCCACAAACCCTCTACCCTTTGACTCCCTAAGAACCTCTCTCAAAATTTTTCTAATGTCTTCCGTCATCCTACTCCCCATAATGTTAGTCTCATCCTGTAGGTTCCATAAGGCTTCTTTAAACATTCTACTCCTAAATAGTACTAGTTTCTCATATCTTAGATTTCATCATCTCGTTCTTGTTTTTCTAATACTTCTCCTTACTCTATGTTGCCCTTTAATATATATATTTAGAATTGTTAGCCTATGTTGAGATGTTAAGCTTTCTCCTAAGATAACTTTACAATTTTTACATGCTAATCAGTCCATTTTTCTACTTAAGAAGAGTCTACTTCACTTTTGTTTGGTCCGATATTAAAGGTTATTAAATGTTCTTCTCATTTTCTAAACTAGGTGTTTGCCACTACAAGGTTATATGTTAGACTCATTTTTTTAAATAAGTTGAGCCTGAATCAAATCCGAGTTGCTCGGCTCAATTATCAACTCTAATCTCAATGCACCAAATTATCGATTTGTTTATGTGTAAATCTATTATTAGTGGAGTTCGAATATTAGTGTTGATAATCGAGTTGAATTTTGTGAGTTCGAGCTAAACCTATTGAACTCATTTTCTAGATGAGCCTAAAAAATTATTCAAACTGTGTTCGTTTTCTCCAAAATGAGTCAAACTTGAGCAGAGTCTGAATAGCTCGACTATTTTATATATAAACGAGTTGAGTTTTGTGAACTCGAGTTGAGCATTTTTAGGCCCGTTTTTCTAAATGAGTTGAGTCCCAACAGAGCCCAAAACGAGCCGAGTTTGAGTAGCTTGGCTTGGTTATTAACTCTAATCCCAATGCACCAAGTTATGGAATTGTTTCTGTATAAATCTATTATTTTATGCGATGTATATATGAGAGAATGTAAGGTAATAGAATCATATTTTATACGCACTTCAACTAATTTTTTCTTTGGTCCGACTATAGGTAAGTCATTCACACCAAAAATAAAAAATTCATGAGCGATTTATTGTTGTTAAATTTCAAATTTAAAACGTCTAAAATTATGATGTAGGTCTCCATTAGATTAGCCCTATGATTACTTTTTAAATATTCAAATGTTAAATAACAAGACAATGATGAAGATGCTGATTCTGTTCATTACTCTTATAATGGAGAAAGTCATTATCATAAGTTTAGTCTTAAGTTTATCTTCTTTCATAATTAATTCATTAAAAGCTTGATTGCATAGGCTTTTCAGTTACGCAACATAAAACGTGTCTCCTATGATTACTTCCCATCTCCCTCACTAAAAAAATATTCAAATCTTGTTCTATATACTTCGGCTTTTTGAAGATGTATTTGGTTACAAGTTTTCGGGGATTTGATAATCATATATATAGTTATCTATTTTTTTAATTTTGTTTTTGGTTGCACCTAGAAAAGAAAAGGTTACAATTTTTTTCAGATAAATCACACTTTGCACTCCGAAAAATTCTAAATTTTTTATTATACCCTCAATGATTAATCTATAATATAAAATAGGGTAAACTTCAATAGGCCTATTCGATGGTTTCAAATATATTCATTCAACGATTACCAATATCCCTCTCAAAACTATTCACATTAAATTTCTTCCCCCTTCTCCCATAAAAAATCCTTCACTTCTCAATCACTGGCACAGGTTACCTCTAATATCTCATTTTGCACCATCAATATCATAAAGTGATTTTAATGTGACCCCCTCACACTAATCTTCGGTTGCAATCTTCGTCAATTCTATTATGTGGCCCCACCCCCAAATACAAAGAGATTTGACAAAAATGATGATATATGTATAATAAAGTATAAAACAATTCAAATCTCAAAAAGATAAACAAAATAATTTTTGCTATTCACAGTTGAAATCTTTTTCAATTTTATTTTAAAGTTAATTCGACGACTAATATTAACACTTTAAGTTTAATAGAAAAAATAGACTCCTAAAAGTGTATTTGAAGTGACTTTTTAATACTTATAATTTCTCATAAATAAATAAATAAATATATATATATTTAAAAATAGTGTTTAGAACCACCCCACCATCACCCCCATCGCCCCACCACCATTACCACCACCACCCACCACCATCA
>CM042192.1:4526571-4554715 GCA_023539305.1 Ilex asprella
CCATCACTACCACCACTCAGCAGCCCACCACCAAACTATCTCCCACCATTATCACCACTACCATTACCACCTCCATTGTTCCCACTACACCACCACCACCACCAACATCACCACTCCACCACCACCACCAACACCAACACCAACATCACCACTACCAACACCCCCCGACTCCTTATCACCACTATCGTTGTCGTCACCATACCACTCCTAACATCACCATCGTCACCACCCTACCACCACCACCATTGTCCTACCATCGTCGTCACCACCCCATCACCACCATTACCCTTACCGCCCGACCACCACCATCCCCACTATCCTATACCATAATCACCACCACAATTGTCACCTCCACCCCACCACCACCCTACCACCACCGTCACTGTCCAACCATCACCCCTTACCACCACTACCCCTATTGTCTCGCCACCACCCCTCACAATCATCATCACTACCACCATTATCGACATTGCCACCGTCGCACTCCACCACCGCCAGTACCACCCACCACCACTACCATCGCTCACTCCTTCTATATTTGTGATTTGATTTTAGATGTAAATATAAATATATTTATTGTTGAACTTTTTTTTATTATTTTATGCTTCTAGATACAAGCAATAACTAGTAGGTTAATATGAGAGTCATGTTGCAATTATTTTAATATTGAATGTTCAATATAAAAAAATTAATCATTAAATGTGCAAATTGAGAATTTTAAAATATTTTAGGATGCAAAGTGCGATTTTTAAACCCAACCCCTCCCTTTTTTTCTATTGCAATAGTCAATGATGATTGTGCTTCAAGCAAGGACCCAATACTAGTTAGTCATAGTAAAAGAGTAGTTTGTTTGGAAAACCAATCCTCTCAATCTGAATAATCCTCAATATTTTTAAAATTCTTAATATTGGTCCTTATTCATGAGTCTCTATTTAGGGATCCCATAATTAATTATGGGTGATAAAAAAATTTTAAAATGGAGATTTTTCAAATTATTAGGATTCTACTATGCAATGTTGGGTCCAATCCCTCTACTATATGACCCGGGAGTATTTCTAGAACGATACTATTTTACACACAAATTAATGTCGTTTTGAGGAATAATACCTCTACTGTAAAAACAGAAGAGGTGTGCCCCTGCTTGTGCGTATTTGAAGTGAACAACGCTATAAAAACCTAATTTGGGAAGTTGATTAGAGACTTAATTCAATGCAATTTTTAGATTAATTGTAAGTTTCAATATTAAATAAAGTGTATTTCTAATTTAATAATTATATTAAATTAAAAATTTAAATTAAATGCAAATAACTTTTTCCGTCTGAATTTGTACAATCTGTAACGTGTATCTTGCCTGTAATAAATGCAGAAGATGGCCTTTTAATAGCTTCGGCGAGGTTGGTACCTTCAGACTAATGTCTGAATGCTATGGCCCCCAATCCATAGAGTTGAATTAGTAGGGCAAGGCCAATGTGTAAGAGTGAGACTTTTAAGGACTACTCACCACTATTCACACTTCACACTACTTGTTCCATTCAATTGTGTGAACTTGGCTCCAATGAATGTAAATTTTAATGATTGGTCTGTGAAACTTGTTTAACAAAGTAGCAATCCGACTATACTTGTGGTCAAACATCAGTCAACAAATTTCAATATAACACGACTTAAACACGACATGATTGAGTATTAGTCATACTTGAAACCGTTTATAGTTCATGACCTATCCTACTTATAATCTAATTTTCAAAATGGTAAATTTCACTTGAAATCATGATATAGTTTAGAAAAATTACTTAATCATTAATGATAGTTAGGTAAATTTCACTTAAAATCATGATTTCATATCTTGTTTGTTAGATATTAAATTTGAAATTAAGAAATCTTCATATAACTCAGGATTATTGTTCAGTAAAGAGTCAATAGTACGTGTTTATCTTATGAGCAATGCTATGTATCCCAAATCTCTAACTCAAATCTCCATCCCAAATCAAGTGAGACCATTGGATCAGTGGGTCCCATTTGAAAAAATTAATAGGACCCACTCATCCAATGGTCTCCCTTCATTTGGAATAGAGATTTGGGTTAGAATTTTAGGATACATAGCATTTTCCTTATCTTATTTAGAATGAATAATTTTATGTGTCCTAAAACTTACATTAAATTGAGTGTAGTGGTTGGAATTCCAACTACTTATACTTTTAGTAAAAAATTTACAACTACTTAAAGTAAAGAATTCCAAGCAAAAACTTAAAAGTAAAGATTAATGTGTTCTAACCAAATAGCATGTGTTGTTGGGAAGCCAATGTTAGACAAGGAAGAAATTCCTTTAGGGTGTTGTGTGGGGCTTAGATGGCTTTGGTTCCACTAATAATATATTAGGTTAATAATATTTTTAGTCTTTAAAATATGTACGTTTTGTCAATTTAGTTCTTAAAAATATTAATTTTATCAATTTGATTCCTAAAGTATTCAATTTGCGTTTAAATGGTTTATATACAGTCTGACCTTTAAGCTTTTTTGACGGAATGATCATGCGATACTGTATGAAAGAGTGACAGATGATTACATCCATGAAAAAAATTTAATGAATTGCTGATTCGGGACCAACGTGATACAAATTAAAATTTTAGGGATCAAAACCGACATATTTTAAGGACCAATAATTTTATTAACCCTCGTATATGAGATAATTTGTCTTTGGTTGAGGTTTTGTTCATTTATGGAATGCTCTTTGAGTTATGTTTATCTTTCTAAACTTATAAACTAATTAACAATTAATGATAGCTAACCAAAATTTATGTGCTCTTACCATAACTTGTTTGTTTGATATTAAATATGGAATTGGGAAATGTTGATATAACCCAAGGTTATTGTTTATTAAAGAGTCAATAGTATGTGTTTATCTTATTTAGAATTCCAACTACTTATACTTATAGTGAAGATTTTACAGCTACTTAAAGTAAAGAATTCCAAGCAAAAACTTGAAAGTAAAGATTAATGTGTTCTTGAAGGGAACTTCCCATAACAATGACATTTTATTAAGAAGTGAAGGGCAATGCTTCCAATTTTAAGTGTAAGGGTAACATCGTGTCACCCTTATTAATGTATTATAATTGTTACATTTAATATTTTCTCTTTCAGATAAAAAGAACTCGAGACACGACAATGTTAAGTTTGATATTAACAAGTAAATATTAGTTGTAACAGTTACGTCATATCAATATTGTTATATTTAATATTTAATGTTAAATTAATAATTAGATAAAGTGATATTTTTTTTATATGAATGATTATTATCTTATATGAAAGGGAAGTTATTTCAACAAGTAGGATTAACCTTTTTTTTTTATTTGGTAAGTTATCATTTGACAATTAATGATACTGAGTGTGATATTTACTTAGGATAAATTATATTTTATACCCTTAAAGGTTTAAGAATTTTCATTTTATACTTTTAAATATTAAATTTTTTATATTATATTTTCAATGCATTAAAAATGTTGTAACATGACATTTTCGTTACTTATTTTGTCAACTTCAAAGGGTGGGTTTTGACAGAATAAATAGTATAATATAAAAAATCTCATGTTTAAAAGTATTAAAGTGAAAATATTTAAAATTTTGGGGGTGTAAGGTGACATTCCACCATTTGCTCGTTATTAACACGAGGAGGAACCATGACTTAATTGCTGACTCAGACGAAAATTCCAAGAGGACTCCAAAACTGTGACGCCTTTTAACTCCCTGAAACTCCAAGCTACCTTTCCCACCTCCGTATCTATCTCTGCCCTTTTCTCAGATCTCTCTCTCTCTCTCTCTCTCTCTCTCTCTCACACACACACACACACACACACACACACTTCTCTCTTCGTAACTCCAGCCAACTACCCACTTATCTCCTCCTCCTTTGTACGCTCACTTCTACAGCTCCCCTGAAACCCACAATCTTTTTCTACATCATCGGTTTTCCAACGCCGATACAGTACGATTTAATGCACAAACAATACCGCTATCTGTTTCCATCAAGCCAAGTTTCCGATCACTCCTCGCCTGAATATCATCTTATATTCTGTCAATCAAATTCACATTGGAAGCTGAGCTTAGCTAACTAAGCAGAGCCAAGCCAAACAAGGCATGGGCTGCGTTCTCGGTACGAGTGGTTCTCGAGACACTCGCCGGAGATCCTCCAGAACTACCCAATCTCACCGGAGCATTCAAGAACCGTCGGTTTCTGTTATTGAAGGCGTTAGGGTCAGGAACGACGGAGCCGTGAGGGACAGAGAGAAGATCCGGCACTCCAGCGACTTCCCGCAGACGGACCGACAAAAATTCAAGCCGGAGTATAGTCTGAAAACAAATCAGCAAGGCTGGCCATCTTGGCTCTCCACCGTCCTCGGCGACGCCATTAAAGATTGGACTCCTCGAAGGGCAAACACCTTCGAGAAACTCGATAAGGCAATCATAAAAACCCTAAATATTTATACCAATTTGTGTGTAAACTACAATATTTTTTTTCCTATAATTGCTGACCTTATATATAGTTTTATCTTTGTGTTGCTTAGATTGGTCAAGGGACATATAGCAATGTATATAAAGCGAGGGACTTGATAACAGGGAAGGTAGTGGCTCTGAAGAAGGTTAGATTTGATAATTTAGAGCCAGAGAGTGTGAAGTTCATGGCGAGAGAGATACTAGTTTTGAGGAAGTTGAATCATCCCAATGTGATAAAGCTTGAAGGTTTAGTCACTTCAAGGATGTCTTGTAGTCTATACCTTGTGTTTGAATACATGGAGCATGATCTTTCTGGCCTTGCCGCTGTTCAAGGGGTTAAATTCTCGGAGCCACAGGTGATCATTAATTATTGTTGCAAAACTTTACCTATTTGGAGGAGTAATTTTGAAGCTGAATTTACTGTTATTTTTGGATTTGATTGATTTAGCTGGCTGTGGATTCTCAATTAATAGGTAAATTTTCACAGATTTGATGTGAATTAGCAGTTTATAAAGTTTCATCTTACTTTTGGAAGCAAAAGCATAGTAATTTTTTTGTCTCTAAAGCAATATCTGGTCTAATAGTGAAATGCTATCCAGATGGTATCCTTTTTCAAGAAAAAATATCTTTTTGTATCTGTAAATAATGTTCTGAGGTTATGTTTGTATATTTGTCTTTTAGTTTTGATTGTTGACCTTTCTGATGCTACTGCTTGACCATTCAACGCCATTGGGCCCATATTTATTGCCTTCTGGTTTGGGTATCCAATGTGTTTTTCACAGTTATATTCAAGGATCTATAGTATTATTCTGATGTTTTATTTGCGCTACTTTCGCATGTAAATTTTCCTAGATTTTGATCTTCACATCACTACACTGAATGTACATGTGGAAGTCCATTTCAGACTTATTCTTGAAAATTTTCTTAGTAATATTCTGCCGAAGTAGGCTTTGCTCGAGATTAGGGAGGGGTAAATTCTGGAAATTAAGTTTGAAATCGGGTATCAATTTTCTTTTCTCCTTTTGTTTCTTTCTTTTGGCTGCTTTTTTTCCTTCTCCAAATTGATGCAAAGTTGGTTTTTTATTGTTAATTTTTTATGCCAATTTCCACGAGTTTTAGCTGGAGAATATGTCGCAAGTATTTTAAAAATACCGGGCTGAAACAATGATCAAGGATTTTTTTCAATCGCATCTGTCCTTGTTCAAGAGATTGCCCTTCTTGTTGTTGTGGTTCAGGCTGTAAATTTTGTCTGCGGTCAGCCTATCCTTGAACTGACACATAGCTACTTGTTTATTTCTACTTTGAAATTTATGAGCCACAACCATTACAATCCCCCCCCCCCAAACAAAACAAAAACACCACACACACACACAACAAGAATTCCCATGTTTGAGAGGGCGATGGTGTGCTTCAAGTATTTTCTTTTGATATATGTAGATTGTGGGAAGTGACTGGAAATTTGTTTCATGTGATAATTTCCCCATTGTACGAAAATTTAATGCAAAAATGAAATGTCATTCAGAAAGGACAGCTCGCGTAGAAGAATAGAATTTTCAACAGGTACCGTTCAGCAAATATATACTTTCCCCTTTTTCAATCTACAAACCTAGGAATGGATTTTTCATCCACAAAGGTGGCTAGTTTTTTTTTTTTGAGAATTGTTTTGTCCAGTTGACCCCCTTTGGTTTACTAAAATTTCTGGCTGCCTATATATTCTCTGATTTGTATGTCTATATATTGTACAAATTTGAGATGCTGATTAGAGTTTGACTATATTTCATGAGGAAGGTGAAATGCTACATGAAGCAGTTACTCTCTGGACTTGAACATTGCCATAACAATGGTGTCCTACACCGTGATATTAAGGGTTCCAATTTGCTTATTGACAATGATGGAATTTTAAAGATAGCCGATTTTGGACTGGCTTCGTTCTACGATCCTGATCACAAGCAACCATTGACTAGTCGAGTTGTGACTCTTTGGTACCGTCCCCCAGAACTTTTACTCGGGGCCACTTATTATGGTGTTGGGGTTGACCTTTGGAGTGCTGGCTGCATTTTGGCTGAGTTACTTGCTGGGAAACCTATTATGCCCGGACGAACGGAGGTAGTTTATTTTATTTGCTCTGTTTGTTTTTGGGCTGCTACGATTGACCTCAGATACAACCAATGGGGCTACTTTTTTGAATTTCAGATGCCAAACTATTGCAATAGAGTTGGTTTGCTGTTTTCTGATTCGATCCTAGAATTAACTTGGGCCAGCAAATAATGTCAAAACCCAAATCTTTTACTTTGTATCAAATCACATTTTTTAACTGAATGTCTCTTTGGGATTGAATCATTGAAATGGTAAGGTTTCTGGTCTACTGAATATTTAAAATGGGTCTCACCCAATATTAGCTTCACCTATTTGGCAGTTCAGATGAATGATACTTACTGAGGGGAAAACATTCTGGATGTTCCTGTCCCCATATTGCTGGTGTATCGACAATCAGTGGGCCACGAGAGTATCTCGATGGATCACTGTGCTCAGAAAAAGTTGATTATATGATATCAATTCTTACAGTGACTTGTATTTTGACTCTTGTTTTTTCATTTACACCTACTTGGGGATGAAATTTGGTTCAATATTGATTTGAGGTAGATAAATGCTCAT
This sequence comes from Ilex asprella, assembly GCA_023539305.1. Lineage (NCBI taxonomy): Eukaryota > Viridiplantae > Streptophyta > Magnoliopsida > Aquifoliales > Aquifoliaceae > Ilex > Ilex asprella. Next base: position 4,533,715 of record CM042192.1, read on the forward strand.
TCTTCTGTTTGTCATTTCTGTTGAAGTTACTGGCGGTCAGGTTCAATTCATTCAATTTTAGATTCTTTGGTTTCTTAGGTCGAGCAACTGCACAAAATATTTAAGTTATGTGGCTCCCCTTCTGAGGAGTATTGGAAGAAATCGAGGCTGCCTAATGCAATCCTTTTCAAACCACAGCAGCCATACAAGCGCTGCATAGCAGAAACCTTCAAAGACTTTCCACCTTCTTCTCTCCCTCTGATTGAAGCTCTTCTTGCAATTGACCCGGTGGAGCGAGGCTCTGCCACTGCAGCATTAAACAGTGAAGTGAGTAGCCTTTGGTAATTGCAAATCAAGTAATATTATCATCTCTCTATGATTACTGTTATCTATAGCTCCATGATTGGATGCTGTTTGTAATTTATAGTTACCTTTTCCTTCACTTATTTCTATAGCTCCACTATCTGATCATTTGTAATTTATTTTTACCATGTTTTTCACTTCTAGTTTTTACAAATATTGGACAGGATTACTGTTAAAGTTTTTCGAGAACTTTACAATGATTTATGAATTGTTCCACAAGCTGATGCTGTTTTTAGGTCATGATAATGTTGTTTTCCAGTTTTAGTCTGAAATGAGCTGAAGGTTATAATATAAGTATGTGAAGAATGGTAAGAAATGAAAATTTGTTGCAGGTTGTTTTATTGTCCAATGTTGGAGATGTATGTGGATATCGCAATTGCTGTTTTTCGTACACTCCAAATGAATGTTGTTTTTAAGCTGAAGCACCCCGGGTAGCAATATTATCAAGTACATGCTTGAATATGTTACCCCTTATAACTGACTAATGTAAATCCTTAACCCATTGAACTCCATTGAACTCCTTCTGTATGTTCCTTTCTACGAATTAAATTTCTTTAGGGAAGTTATGCATTTTTTTTGTGGGTGCCTTGGAGTGGGGGATATGCTTGATAATTATTCAATTCTTGCAAAATCCTTATCTGCTGGGGTGCATGCTCAAATGTAGCTCCAGCAGGGGAAAACTCACCAGCAACCTAAGAGGTGCAGCCAAATTTATTTGTGTCCTATTTTACCTATATATCTATTTACCTCTCTCTCTCTCTCACTAACAAACGTGCATTAGCTATTTAAATTGTTTGCTGGGTTACGTCAGTAGTTTTTATTTGTGTCTAACCTCTAAGTCATTACTTGCTTGTGGTACTCTGTTTCTTGTTTGGCAATAGATAAATACAGCTCTGAGGCTCTTCACTCCTCTCCAATCATAACGTATGTGTTTCAAGGTTTTTTTATTGGAGTGATTCATTGAACCGGTGTATTTTTCGGTATACAGTTCTTTACAATGGAACCTTATGCTTGTGAGCCATCAAGCTTACCGAAATATCCTCCCAGCAAGGAAATGGATGTGAAATTGAGAGATGAAGAAGCCAGAAGGTATTACATCTGGCATTGACAATTTCTTAGAACAGTCTTGTTCTTATGCTCACATATTATTTCCTCTCCGTAATAGGCAAAGAGGTTTGAACAAGAAAGCCAACGCTGCAGATGGTGCCAGAAGAGTGAGAGTTCGCGATAGAGTTAGCCGGGCAATTCCAGCTCCAGAAGCCAATGCAGAGGTCCAAGCAAACTTGGATGTATGTGTGATAAATATTATGTTAACACATAACCTTGAAAATGCCAAGTTCGTTTATCACCTTTTCCGCATGATGTTGCAATTATTTGATTTTATTGGGGGTGGGCAATACCATTAGGCAAGCCACTAGCTTGGGGTTTATAGTTGGTTGGCCATTTATTGCATTTTGTCTTCTTTTTGGGGGATCAACTTAGTACATAATGATCGTTGTTGCCAATTGTCTTTGATATTGTGCCAAAAAGTGTCAGAATTCTTTTGCAATCATCAGAGTAGGGGTAGTGCGATCATTTTATCTAGTTAGATTTTAATGGAAGACTCGATGGGTTGAAGTCACTAGACTCATAAATAGGAGCATTCATGTGATCCCTGGTTACCATAGATGGAAGTTGTGCATTTTGTTGTTTCTTTATAACTTTTCTTATTTTATTTTTCTCATTGGTGTTAGTTTCTCAATGCTTGTATATAGTTTCTTCCTCGTTTTCTGTTATATTGATTGCTTTATTTATTGATTATCTCCAGAGGTGGAGAGTCATGACACAAGCTAATAGTAAGAGCAAGAGTGAGAAATTCCCACCTCCCCATCAGGATGGGACAGTTGGATACCCTTTGGAGACCTCACATAATGGTCCCGTATCATTTGGTGCACCAGAAACTTCTTTTAGCTCATCAATTTTTGACGCAAAATCATCACGATCTGTGAAAGGTACCACAACCACCGGTGGGCCTTCAAGGAGGAGAAACACCAAGAAAGAAGAACCTCAGATGGCACCATCTCGAAGGTTTATCCGTGCGTTTATTCCATCGTCAATTGGGCTGCCACTTGATCTGAGATTCAAGGGTAAAGAATCAGTGTCTGAGATTTTTGCCGGTCGCAGGTAGCGAAAAGTAATGGAACTTTTTTTTTTTGGATAAGGTGTTTCTCTCTCCCCCCTTTGTTCTTCGGATGCATTTTTTGTTCATTACTGTTTCACATTTTTTGAACTTTGTCATTATAAGTGCTTGGTATATAATCCAACACGAGGAATCGCAAAGGCAATTGGTGTACAATTGACAAAATGGAATCCCACTTCTACTGTACAGTTCCAATTCTGGTGCCAGCCATGTCTACATTAAAAGTAATAGCTTGTGCAAATGTTCTCTAGCTAGAAATCTCCTTCTCTGCCGCTCTCATTATTTTTCTTTTGAGGTTAAAGTCTTTGCACCCTGCAAAAATGTAGTTTCTCAGAGGTGTTTTGGATTTGACTCTGTTGACATACAAATACATGCCTTTGTTTGAATCACTGACAGTTCGGGTAGACCAGCAAGGCTAGAATTCTGAAAAAAAAAGGAATGCCTAATTTTTCCTATTCTAGTGTTTGGTTCTTGCTCAATATAAATCGCTTCACTTTGAGTTAGCTTTGTCTATGTCTTGACAAGGCTGTTGCCCCTCCCTCTACTCGTAGAGAGAGCCGGAGTTACACCTTTGTATGAAAAGATTGGTTGATAGTAGGATCAATCTTGTTAGTTCTTACTGCAATTGAAAAGTCCATCCAAATATTGAATTCTAGTGTTTTTTAGAAGCAGTAGTCCTGTAGGAAGTCACGGTAAGGTTGACGTAACGGTTAAGTTGTTCTATTGTAACTTGGAAGACATGCGTTTGAATATTAGAAACAGTGTCTTTGCTTACCTTGGTAAGACTGTGTATATTTAATTCTCCTCAAATCTCGCAATAGTGAAAGTCTCGTGCACCAGGTACACTCGATCATGTTCTCAGTGCCATAGTATCCTATACTGATAGTTTTTGTTCATGATGACAACATGAGAGACTTGTTTTGTCTCTCAAAACTATTTCCTAATACCTATCAGTTAAATTCAGTCAAGGAAATTGGCGTGAGTCTTTCCTTGGGTTGAAAATGGCTATAGAATTTTTTTTCTTTCTCTTCATCTACTGAAAAGTTTGGGAGGATAGAAACTGCTAAAATTAACTTCATCCTGTTACTTAGTTTTTCAGCATTCTATTGTACCTTCTTTGACAACTTGCATATACTGATTCCAGGTTTGTATGTCATAGATAGTTCTCAGTCACCTATCATCCAGTAGAATCATAGAATATACCATTATGAACACACCTGCATACGTGAATAGGACTGTGAATGAGGTTGGTTGTACATCTTTTTTAACCACGTCAGTTTTTCCAACTCATCCACTTACTATAATCGTGTATAATCAAATTTGTGTTATATCGAATTCATGACTTATATCACCCGAAAGCCGTGTTTAGTCAAATTCATGTCAATTCATTTAGATGACATGCTTGGTAGATTTAACCATTTATCACCCGAAACCATTGAGGTTAAACTTCAAGCCACTAAATTCGTGTCAGTTTCGTGTTAGGTTGTTGGTTGGGTGTAAAATTGCGAGGTCTATTAAGGTGAAGGATGCGAGAGTAAGGCACCACACAGTTGAGGAGCAGAGGGGCTGTGATCATTCATCTCAATGAAACAGGTAAGGCCGAAGACCATGCCGGAGGCCAGCTTCAGATCCGCTACCACCATCGCCAATGCAGTGTTGTCATTCTGTGATCATTCAGCAAAGAGGACTTGCCAGCATAGAGATATTCAGAATGACACAGAATTAGAAAACAAACAAATGAACGATGCCTTGTTTCTTTCAGCCTCCCACAATACTTGGTTCAATGTCATTTTCCAAGCTATCACTCTCCAAGATATGACTTAACAAAAAAACAAGGAAATGTTAGAAATTTAGTATTTTTCCTTATTTATTTTGATATTACTAGGGAAGAGTGGATCTGTTAATCCAAGCTGTCAAGAAAAAGGGAAAATAACACCAACACGGGGTAGGTGGGTGAAGAATTACTTTCATACACGCAAGGAAATACCAGAAGAACCAAAATTTTGCCTGATGTTCCCAGTAATTCTAAGCAGTTGCAGCCATTGAACCTGATCTGTAACAAGTCCTCTTTGCTGCACGAACTATGTCCTCAACCTGTGGAATGTAGCCCCAGCACAGAAGAAAATAGAATGGATGAGGAGGATGGTTTCAATCAGCAATCTAAAGAAACTAAAAGATGTGGAAGAGACTGTGATCAGAAAGAAAAATACGTGGAAGAGATCATTCAAGTATAATACACATTCATTAAATCTTTTTCTTTCCGGGTTTTTTTCGTTATATTATAGATATTATAGGACATTATCGTACTCTCTATCTGGAATAAATCTTCTCAAGTTTACTCCAACCAGAAAATGTTGTCTGATACATTCAAAACAAAAGAAAAGAAAATCTGGAAGCACGAACCTGTGGGACAGCCATCCTCTCAAGATTTGCAGCATAAGGCATTGGGACATCAGCCCCAGCGATCCTCTCAACAGGGGCATCAAGACACTCAAAGCTTTCCTCAAGAATAGACGCACTGTTGAAAGAATACATTTCATAATAAACACAAATGCAAATAGGAGAAAAATGTAAGTGGCGATAGAGAGACAGAATCATTGGATTAATAATGAAAAAAAGGCAACCAGATCTCAGCGCCAACACCATGTTGTGGGAACCCTTCTTCAACAGTTACAAGCCTGTTAGTTTTTCTGACAGAAGCATTGATTGTCGATCTATCAAGGGGACGAATTGAGCGCAGATTTATAACCTGATATCAGAAAGGATAGGAACAATTCATTCAGTTGAGGACAGAGGCGTACTTTTAAGCTTTAAAACTGTTATGCAGATCCAGATGGAGAGCACATTTGGAATGTTTCATTTACCTCTGCACTAATTCCTTCCTTTGCAAGAATCTCGGCTGCCTATATAAGATAAAGTTGAGTTAGTTTCAGATGAAAAATTAGGATATTAGAAGACTTTCCAGGACAGTAAGAATAATAACTAGAACAAGCACAATTGTTTTTCGAGATGAATTGATCAATGTTGCACGGCACATGCATGGCAATACCAACAAGTTCATTTATGACCAAATCTAAAGACCATACTCTCCTTTCCCAAGCCTAAGATACAGAAATAGTAAATCTTAAGGGCAAATTCAAGAGTGTCTACAATTCTAACATGCAAGATGCAAGAACAATTTCCTTCAACCAATGGCAAGTGACTGGTGCAGCCACTGGAACATAGTTTATAAGATAGATTTTTGTACAAACTAATGTGGTTGTAGAAGTGTACTTTCAGCACTAGCGTAATATTGCATGTACTAGAGTATTGCTAACCAAATGCCTGATATGGCACCACAGGATTCATAACTCGAAGTTTGGATACTGGGCATTGTGAGTGAAGCTTGTCACTGTGAACAGGGTCATTCTGTGGTTCCTGACATTAGAAGTGCCCATTTCTGCAGCCAAAATTTGGTACACAAAAAAGACGTGATTTCATCGAGCTGACTTTGGTACTAAACTAATTGACAGTGAGCATCCCCACTGAACAAGATTAGAGTTTCGTGCACAAGAAGATGTTCATGTAGGGTATATGGACAAACTACATTGTCTACCATAAGAGCATGCATAACTCACGTTTTACTCGATCGGCACAGTCCAGTCATTAACAGATTGGTTCTGATACTGCTTAAGAAAAGAATGACAAACCTGGAGAGCATAGCCAACCATCTTTGAGAAAGCCGTAATGGTCACATCCTTTCCTTCCCGTTCTATCTGATCAATATTTGGGAAGTGAGGAAGAAGATAATAGTAAATCAAGTAAAGAAACAATAATGGTGAGTTCATGAGAAAATGCCTTGGCTTTCCCTATTGGAAGACTGAAACTAGAATCAAGAGCTTCGGCTGAAACAGGGAAGGACTCACCATATCTGAAGCACATAAGTCACCTCACGAAAGATAAAATGAACACCAGTACTTTAGCTGAGCAAACCAAAGTCACTACAATCATATTTTACTAATGTACTCACAGCAACTCATTTTCTAGGAAAACAACAGGGTCTGGATCCCTTATAGCAGCTTTTAGAAGACCCCGAGCATCGTCTGACGAGTATGGAGTAAGCACCTTTAACCCTGGACATGAACCAAACCATGCTGCATAGCACTGCAAGAGAAAGAGAGAGAGAGGTGAGCTGAGAAGACTGAAGATTGTGCAGAATTGACCTTGTCATATTCTTCAGGAAAGAAAGTCTTAACCATAAGCAAAGAAAAAAAAAAGATTATGAATGTAACTGAGAAACAAACAATACAATGACCCATAAACCATGTTATATAGCAAACTGCTGACAAAACAGTTATATTGTTAACAAGACATTATGATACAAAACAATGTCAAAAAATCAATAATGCCTCATTTTCCTCAATAAAAAATGCTCATTATTAGGTGAATAAGCTGGTCTGCTTACTCATTTATGGGAACACTGCTTTGATATCAGCACACAACGATCACCAACTATGGCCCATGAGAGGGTCATCCCAACTGCAACTTCTATACAGCTCTTCATCAGTACATCATTTTTAAATCTAATGCCTCTTCAAATAAATATCTCACGGAAGCATCTACATATTAGATATCTGTTTATCCTCACAATGTGGCTCTTGCTAGAAACCACCCTTGTCCACAGCCATGTTCCTGATACAGCCTGATTAAAGACCACTAGCTTCCTAGACCCAAACCTACTTCCATAAGATTACAGATTTTCTTCCAACCACCACAACACCCAAAATGAATTCCCTTTGCAGTTCTCCAATTTCTTGGCCACAGAGGCTGAGATATGAAAAAAGACACCAAAGCTAGGCCTCATACTTCCATTTTCCTACTCTGTAACACAGCCCAAGGAACCAGCATGTGGCTACACTTAATTTCTGCATCCCATTATCTCCATTAGAAAGATAAATTTGAAAAGCAATGATTCAAGAATCTAAAATCTGATTTGAAGAATACACATCATGGCTTGTGTAGTATCAACCAAATCTCAGTAGCATGTAGAAGACAGATGTAATCATGTCATGAAGACCATTGAGATAAAATCCACACCTGGGAATGCTGAGCACCAACTCCAGCAGCAGCACCATTTGGTCCTCTGAAAACAATAGGCACAGAGATTTGACCAGCAGACATGTAATTTGATTTTGCTGCAGAATTAATGATATGGTCAATTGCCTGAAACAAAATTCAAAGTTTCATACATTAGCAGCTATGCCTGAATGGACAAAATCTTCAAATTACATTGGCTATAAAGGTGCTTTCAATTGGGACATATATGAGTAATATAAGCAGTTGTGCCTCAATGATTGTTTTCTAGAATTCATCTTTTTGACACCAAAAGCTGATATGTTTACAAATAATGATCAGATTAGGCATCTGATAACAAAGGTTTTTAAAGTGCTAAGCATGCAAACATGTTTGAACATGTCTTGTTCTTGTCCTTTTATCATCGTGTTTATGCTTTTGCATGGAAACTACTCAGACTTCCATCCACGAAAAGAGAAACAAGGAAAAAATTATCTTCCTTCAGTAATGACAATGAACAAGGAACTTTCCGGAGAATAAACAAGGAATCAAAATAGAAAGCTTTTAACAGTAAAAACCTATCCTCGTTCCACTAACAAACTGAAGGCCAAAAGGAACAAAATTCCCCCTTAGTTGTAAGGAATTCAAATTCCCTTTGGCTAAACCATCTGCCTAAGCATTAGTCTTGAGATCTAACTCATATCCAACAGCAAACTCAAAATAAAAATCTCCAATTTCAGCTATCTAGTGATTTGCTGCAACCAACCTAAAGTGATTCATTTACAACTTTGGGAAGAGACATGGCTGAACGAAACTACCAGTGCCACCACCTTCATTTGGTCCAAAGCTAGGCAGCACCTGTTAGCAACCACTGGGAATCACTTGATTTGTTGTGGATCCACGCAAAGTTGGGGGTGCAAACATGAAACAAATTGGCACACACCCAGAAGATGATGAGCAAGGAAAATCAAATTGTTGAGGGGTCATTTTGATATTTGACATAGTAGATTTATGATTTATCACATTGAACCCTCTACCAGTAGTCTGCATTTAGCATAATCAACTGTACACATGCAATCTCAATTTCCAAACAAAATAAATAAGGAATGTTAAACCCTTCTTTTCTCATTATATGCTTTTCATTTATTTTTCCTACAACGTATGACTAGTAAAGCATAGAAGGTGTCATGCTACCCCTCCATAAGCATGCAACAATTTATGCTAGAGTTGTTTTGTAAATTGGGACTTGAGCCCCAAGCACTTTTTTCTACTTCTAAAACGAGGATTGACAGCGTAACAGTAGGAGACAATATGTCAAAATTACTTTTTCCCTTTAAAGATCAAGCTCAATATAAATGCAGTAAATTCTATTTTAATATGCACCTTTGACACAACTAACTCGTTGAATATGTTAGACACTCTGAAGAATTAAGTTTAAACAAAATAAGGCAGTGCAAATGTAACGTATATTCCATAATTTCTTAATGGCGCGTACCCTGCTCATTTTAGAACATTGCAAATACAAAAGCAATTGTTTGCTATAAATAGATGGCACAATAGATCCAGTATGGTTGAAGAGTTCTTGGGGCAAGTTTTATACACCAATATGCGTTTCTAATCCATTAAAAAGCAAGATCTTCAGAAAAAACTCTGACCTGCATTGAAAAGTTAAATGTCATAAATTCTACAACGGGCTTCAGACCATAGTAAGCAGCACCCACTCCAATCCCAGTGAAGCCCGCCTACAACATTTGGAAATAGTTAAGAGGAAAATTTTGCAAGGCTGTAAAAGTCTACCATATTGTAATCAAATATAAACAAAAATAAAATAAAATAATGGGCTGAATAGAATGGTAAAATATGGGTGGCCAGTATACGAGGCTCCCGCCACTGTGAGGACAGAGGGTTAGATGTCCGCAACCTTTGTCCGCAACCTTACCCTCATGTGGAGAAGTTATTCCGCGATTCAAACCCTTGACGCCCAGGTCACAATGGAACAATCTTACTGCTGTGAACTCATCACAATCAAAAAACAAAAGAGCTTGTATATTTCTTCAAGTATAAGGAGCAACCTCTGTAATGGGAGTATCAATAACCCTATCGGGACCATATTTCTCCAAAAGCCCTTTGGAAATCTGATATAAAAAGTCAAACATAAAAACCAACTTTTAGAGAAGACGAAATGGACAAGTATGGGCAGTCTTTAAATTTTGAAGAGATTGAGGTCACATCTCACTGAGCATTTCTTACCTTGTATGCACCCTGATATTCGCCAACCTTCAAATTTCGACCAATGAATATGTCAGAAACACACATAAAATACACACACCATGGGAACAAAGAATTGATAAAATGCTTCCATAATACCTCTTCACCCATTAAAAAGACTTTAGGATCTGCAGACATTTCTTCATCAAGTGCTGAGTTCAAAGCATCACGCACTGTCATCTGCAAGAAATAGCACTGCCATATATTAAATTGCAATAAAGAAACAATATAAAATGCCACAGTACACAACGGATCCATACAAAGAACCAAGAGGGAGATGGGGCATTATTTGATTTCCTGCTTAGGCTAGGAAGGAAGAGAAATAAGATGATAACTAAATCCAACCTAATCAACACTAACTTGGACTAATTCAATGAAACATCATCTTTTCATGTGAAAATGTCAAAAAAAAAAAGGATGAGAAAGAAGTCTCTACCTAAGAACTCGTAACATATAAGTTAAATACATAGGAGAACACTAATTTTTTATATCACACAGTTTCAAGCATTGGAAAACTGTACCCAAACCAAATGACATAATGAAAAATAAGAAGCAACTTAGGAGTATGAACAAGTCGAACAAATGAGATAATTTCTAAAGACGAGTCATGGAAAACGCTATAGCAAAACCTAATCATTTTTGAGTTTGTTCCTTGGAAGCACGGAAAAACTACTAAATATGAATACAATATGACACAGGAATGGCAATACGGAAGAACTTAAGAAACAAGGATATTAATAAGATTAGACTATCTCAAGGTTACCTGGATCGCGGGTCGATTGGGTACGTGGTACGGGTACAGGTACGGGGTACGTTATTTTTTGCGGTACGTGGTGCGGTGGGGATAGGCTTAGTTGGTACGCTATTTTGGGTCGCGGTTCGTTTTGAATTATTATTCGGATCGTTTTCAATAAAAATCAGGAGAATATATATATATATATTGCTAGCTGCCCTAGTTGCGTACAATAAAAGCTGCTGCCTTGGAAGACTTATTAGTAATTTTACTTTTTTATCCAAAGTGTGGTAATATGTATTGTTAAATAAAAGAGCTTTTTTTGTCTTTATACCAAAACAAATTAGTATGTCGGTTCTTCTAGACAGAAAAGAGAGAGAGAGTGAGAGAAAAAAAGAGAACGAGAGAGGAAGTAACCCACGTGAAGCAGAGACAGAGAGAGAGAAGACGAACGAGATCGATCTGCGAAGTCGACGAAGTCTTCATCAATCTTCATCTGCGAAGTGGACGAAGTCTTCATCAGTGAAGTCAACGAAGTCTTCATCTTCATCAGTCTTCATCTGCGATGGAACCACCCACACTAGTCTTCATCCACGAGATGTGAATCCGACGGAGAGAGAGGAAGAGAAGGAGATCGATCGATCGAGGCAAACGAATGCAATCCATAGCACTTCCAGGTAGGTATTTCATCTGTCATTATATGCTGAATTCGTTGTTATTATTAATATTTTTTTTTTAGAATTTTGAAACAAATTTGGGGTAGGATTGAGTTTGGCATATTGATTTGGGGTGGGTAATTCCTAGTTAGGGCAAAAAATTGGGGACGCTGGTTTTGCCGATCCAGGTCGCAAACGACCCACGTTTAGGGTCGGGCGATCCAGATCGGGGATCGTAGGGGGACTAACGTTTTCAGGTAACGCTGGACTATCTATAACAATTTATTTCATATTTTTAATATTACACCAATTTAATAATCATAACTTTCAGTAAATTCTTTAATAATAATTTTTAAAAAAAATTGTCAAAAAAAATATATAGATTATGCCGTAATGGTAAACCCACAAAGTAAATGTGGCTAATCAAAGGAACCAAAATCAACATCCACTTCGTTCACTTGCTTAGCAGCAGTTGTTTCCAAGTTATTAGCATAATCAACCCTTTTCATCCTCTTTTGACATGTCGTAGTAGACAATAATTAAGGAATAAGCACGTGTCTAAAATTAAAACTTATTGATATTGCTCTACCTATCGACTTTTGTATATGAAATTTATTCGTCTTAGATACTCATGTCTGAGACACGTTCAAAAACAAATAAATATTGTGCATCACCAATAATACAATAGAGTATTCAATGTGTTTCGCATCCAATACGAATCAAGTTAGCGATATTTTGATCAACACCGAAGGCCCTTGCCTCATAGATTGACCACAATGAGCTCTTCTGTGCTTCTTAAATGATTAGTTACAAGTCTCCAAATAGGAGGAATTTGGATAAACGTTAACAACACAATAACTACATACGTATAAATCAAAATTAAGCACCTCTTTTGCTGTAGATGAGTAATTCCTCAAGGCATAACCTACTGGCCGAATCGGAATCCTCTGTAAGGAGTGCTCCAAAATCTTATACAGACAAATATGTAACAATGTGTGTTAGAAATTTTAAACAGTTCCGAAAATCCAATTGAGCTCAAAAAAATTCAATTACACTGAAAAACAAACAAAACAAAACACAAAAACAAATAAAATAAAACACGCGACTAAGAACTAATAATTGAAAAGTTCAGCTTCTAACCGACGCAGGAATGCTTCTGCAGGCGACTCTTTGCCTTATAATTCCCCACATATCTCCTTCTTCACGGCTTAATTTAACCCTAACAAAGAATTCAATATTACTAGTAATCAATTCTACATTAGTAATAAGATTTCTAGATCAATGAAGTCGGTGATCACGAATCTCCATATCACAGCCACTGAGCAGAAAATAGACAAATATGCACACAAAAATGCAAGTTAGCGATGTGCCAAAAAACAGAGCAAATTAAACAGCCGTGAATCAAGAAGAGTGAGATTCCGAATTCAAGGCTCGATATGTAAGAGTGTGTCTGTGTGTGACAGAGAGAGACGCTGGACCTGGTTGATATTGACTGTCTAGGTTACGTGAGCTTGAAGACTGGTGGCCAGCCAGAACTCGAATGTCACCTCCTCAGAGAAAAGCGACTGGAAAATCAGAGGCCCCGAATCAGTCCTGCGTTTTGTCAGTTCTTTCATTTTTTTTGGGGGGGGGGGCTGAAATCATTTGTTATTACTTATTATTTTTTGGATTAATTACACCCGTGGCCCCAATATCTGTATTCTGTGTCATTTTGGTCCCTAACCTATCAATTGTATCATATTAGTCCCTAATATTTTCAATGTAATTTTAAATGGTCCCACTTGTGGTCTCCAATATATTCATTTTTATGTCTCATTTTGGTCCCTAACCAATTAATTGTATCATATTAGATATTTTCAATTTAATTTTAAATGGTCCCACCCGTGGTCTCCAATATATTCATTTTGTCCCATTTTAATCTCAACTTATCAATTGCATCATATTAATCCCTGATATTTTCAATTTGATTTTAAATGATCCTCACCCATAACACCATCATGAATTCTGAAGGTTTTTTGTCGGGTACTGATCACGTGTCTTATTGTGGAAGTAATATGATAAATTGGGGATTAAAATGACACAAAATATATACACAGTAGACTATGGGTGTAATTAACCTTTTTTTTTTTTTAGGGAAATGACACCTATCTGATTTAGGTGGCAAACTCTCTAGATGTAATATACTTTATTACTTTGACTTTTTTTTTACGATATGTGTTCAGGTCAACTTACACACATTTCGATTAATTTTCACCTTATTCAGTTAATGGTAGGTATCTATATCGAAATTAAAAAATTTATAAAAAATAAATCTCTCGTGACTTGATCCCAATAAATTACCAAATATTCGAAGTCCCGCAGTCCAATTTTTTTTCTCTTTGTTAGTGTAGAGGTAGAGCTCTTTGATTTGGCATTTATAGCACACATGGTTTAGTAATGTTGGAAATTAATAAGGTTCAGTTCCCCTTCCAATGAACTCAAAATTCACCAAGAAGTTCATATTCTTCTTGAGCATGGAACAAAATCAATTCAACATATTTCTAACATTTGTTTTTATGAATTAACATTATCCCATTCCAATTCCTTTCCCCATATCTCCCAACAAAAATTCAAATAGACTGGTTGGTATAAGGTTATTCATGCAGTACGTGAATGTTTATAAGTGAAACACATAAATTATATAGAATATTAACCACTTTCTTTAAAAAAAATTAAAATGGCCGGATTTGTAGAGATGACAAGTGCCCATCGATACCTAAATAATAGTCTTGAGTACAATTAAACCTTTCTCAACATATTTGTATGTCTGTCGATCTCTCACGTACCTTACATTTTACTATAAACGTCACACAAGTCTTATAGACTAATCTTGGTATGACTTTTTTTTTTCAAACAACAAAAGAAAAAGGGAAGAAAAGAAAAATAAAGTGTACACATTTTGCAAAAAAATGTTTTTTTCATAGCATTTACTCTAGAATTGTTTTTTATTCACCAGCACTGACCAACAAAAAATCAATTTTAATATATTACTTGTCCACTAATTGCTAAATGTTTCTTCATGAACTCATTGGCTGATAGAAAAAGAAAAAAAAACCCGCAATCAGATCCACCAATTTTCCATTTGTGAAAGTCATGCTCTCGATGCAATTATTGACTCAACTCAACTCAACTCAACTCAATTCAATCTTAAATTCAAGCTAATATTGATTCACCATGCATGCACTTCTAAGCCATGCAACTCCTCATGTCATACGGTAAAATTGAACAAATAAAATATTTCTCCCTGACTAACCTTAGCTAGATCTATTTTGTTGACCGAAGATTAACATCCACTCTAGCAAGCACGAATACAGGCATAGGGATACGACAAAGTTAAAAAATATGAGACACGGGTACGACAAAAATACGATTATTAAAATAATATAATATATTTTTTTAATAATAATAGAGTTGTAATATATTAAAAATAAAACATATATTATAACAATATTAATAATAAGATATAACAAATATTATTTTTTTGATTAAAATTAAAATTCATCAAATTAAATATCTACTATTTTCATCGAATATCATTACATCTATTAATATCTACTTTTTAACATTAATAGTTAAATATTATTTTTTAATAAAAAAATTATTGGCCGTGTTCTACCCATATCCTAGACGTATCCTGGCCGTGTGCTAAACGTATCCTTGCCTTATCCTAGACGTATCCTAACTGTGTCCGACTGAATTTACTATTCAGGACACTTCTAACCGTGTCGGACACGTCTCCAGCCATATCCTAACCGTATTCGTGTCAAACACGTGCTCAATACTGTGCCAACCCCGTGAAAAATATTCGTGCTTCCTAGCATCCACTGTATCAATCCAAATATCAATCCAATAGCATCAATAATAAATCACTTCAACAAACTAAATTCAAATAATATTATTAGTTTGTCCTTGGATCAACATTAAAGACAGCCTATCCAAGACATATAAATCTTCCTGTCCTTGTAGCGAAAAAATTGGGGACGAAAACTGCCAAAGAGGTGGAAAGCCCAGAAGAAAAAAGCGAGGGCTATCTTCTTTCTTTCCCGGTAAAATCAAGCAGGTGTTTTCCCCAGAAGAAGACGGGTTCGGTCATGGGCCGAGCTACTTATATTGTATTTTTTTTTTTTCATCGTAGCGTATCTATACTTGCACCGACTAACATGGCCGGACATTTAATAGATTCTTCCCCCTTTTAAAACTTCTCCCCTTTCTTCCTTTCTTCACTTTCTTGGTCTCAGAGACCTGTAAGTAAGACAACATGACAACATATACAGGAGGTAATAATAGATAGTCAAATGTGCATTGTCCAGATCTCAATTACCATGCATGGTTGTGTGATTTCATTATTCATATTGGTTACTTAATAAGAACATGGAGCAAATTCATTTCGTAGATGAGTTTTGTTTGGATTAGGAACTATGACGTTGTGAGTTTGAATATGAACATAAAAAGTTTAATGAGGATTACCATGGATTAGTATATACATGAGAAAGGATTGTTAATGCACGAGTGATCGTACCATGTCAAAATCTATTCAATTCACATTCGACACATTTATAAACATATATATTCGTTGGAATGTTGTATAAATCGTATTTAACTGAATTTATGTCAATACATACATTTGATGAAAAATACTATTTAGACCTAATTTGAGAACATAATTCAATACAATCATTGGATTAAAAGTGAATCTCATCTAATATTGAAAATCACAATTAATCTATTAACTGTTTCGAATTAAGTCCCTATAACGTTACTCTTGCTTGATGGATTCAAAATATCCCCTCATTTAATATCTGAACCAACGAAGATTAAATTTAAACTCGTTAATTCTATACCGATTTGATAAAAGTTACCTCAGGTAATGCAGCATCTTCACTTTGAGAGCTAATGTTTAAACCATTGTCCTTACCTGCATTGCATAATCTCTGTTCAATGAGAAGAACAAAAATGTCTCACTATACCCTATGCAATTATGTATAAACAGTTTTTTTTTTAACCATATGTATGAGCAGTTGAAAGTTCCTCAGTTTTGATGGCGTCTATCAATTTTTTTTATTTAAAGGTGTCCGATCAAAATTACGCGACTCTTTCGTTGCATTAGTTACTTACCATCACCATCATCCCCGTCTTTCAAATTATCGAGGAAATACACTCTGAAACTCGGTGAGCCTGGAAAATTATCTTCACCTTCCCGATGGCTGATCATTCTCTCATCATCGTCCTCAGTATCTCCATCAACCTCTTCCTCAACCTTAACCTCGTCCTTGGCCACATAAACTGTTTTCTTCTCTCTCTCTCCACCCCTTCCCTTCGTCCTCGAAATTCTATCCTTGTCTGAAGACGCTTCCGTTGCTTTGCTCGCCTCTCCTTTAGAACCCTCCGACGTTACGCAGCTCTCAGTGTCGTCCGGAGAAGATAAACTTTTCCGGGCATTCTTGGACACAGTTTGATGATTTGAGACATTTTCATCATCTTCTCCCCCAACATGCACGAGCAATGTTTTCCTAGAAGGGGTGGTGTCTTTCAATTTCCGAGAAGTCCTTCGTCTTCTTATCTCCTCTATCCGACGGACAAAGAAGGGGTGACGTCCGGCGTGTCTAAATGTTACTCCGGTGACGTCGGACTTCGAAAGCCCGCATCCCATCGGATATGTAAAAGAGTGGGAGAGAGGAGCAGGCCAAGATGGAGGGCAAGGAACAGACACAAAAAATGGGTGGCGAAGAACACGAAACAGAATGATTGAGATTTGAGGATTTAAATTGAGGGGTCTAACGTTAATTTTGGTCAGGTAGTATGACTTGCTAAATTTCTGGAAGTGATCAATGGCAGATTGTGAAGCTGGGTTTGACTCAGTTTGAATATCCTGATATTCTTGGAACATATATATCTAATATTACAACAATACAATAATAGTCAGAATTTGATCAAACTTTTATTTGGACTTCTAGATGGTGTCAAGTGCAAAGGATTCATGTCAAAGAATATCTTATTTATACACAATTCGTTTATTAATACACGTCTAACGAATTGTGATATGTCGAATTTTTATTGTATATTAATCATGTATAATCAGTATATAAACAAATCATGTCATATTTTTTTTCAATTGTTTCAACTAAGGTCGAGTTTGTTAATTAATCATGCCAGGTCAAGTCTACCCGTTTATGAAACAGGTGACTTACAAAAATCAAATCCTTTAATTTTGTGTCGTGTTAACGAACTTTGTGATATTTTTGACACCTCTACTTTTATTTATTTCAATCCAATGGTACAATATTCATCTCAATTCCCCCTCCCCCACCCCCCCCCCCAAAAAAAATCTTATTCTTTGCACTATTTCCAATGTTAGACAACTCAATTAACACATTCACAACATCACTAATTAACACCTGTCTCTCTTATTTGCTTTCTATTTATTTCAATTTTACATTACGTAATTAAATAAAAAAATAAAATAAAATATTATTTAAAATATAAATATTGTGTGATCATTATTCAATTTTTTGTTTTGTTTTGTTTTGTTTTGGAGAGTGATTTTAGACATGCATAATTGCTAGTATACATATAAATGCTGTGTTTGGGTACTGTAGATTATTCTTTTAAGTCAAATTTTGCTGTTTATTCTAGTGGAAAACTCGGCTATTCATCAGGGTCAACATTGAAAACTAGAACGTCCAGCTCACCTTTATTAAGGATATCTGATTAGGCTAAGTTTGAGCAGAACTAATCTTGGGGAGGGGATTACTATAAAAAGTGAAACTTTGGGGGGTTGAAATCGAAGCAGTTCTTCTCTCACAAAAATAAACCCACTTTGTCAACGTCTTTCTTGCATGCATGCAAGCAAATCATGCTTAGAAAGTTAACGTAATACTATTTAAACTTAAATTTTTGATTTAATATTTTGACTTAATTGTGTGATTTTATTATAACCGTTAGATTAACACTAAGTTTTTATGTTTGATAAGATCCATAGTCAATTCAAGGATTATAGTAAATTAGGTCAAATAGCATTGCTGTAGAAAATTTTCCGTTATTGCTCAAATTTTTTAATGACAAATGTTATCCTTACTAAAAAATTTATCAAATAAATGTGACCATTTTAGGCATTTTTAGAATAAAATGGTGCCATAATTGATTCCAAAAAAGCTTAGGATGAAATTGAAGTGTTAGGGTAAAAGGATAAATTGGCAGGTAAGAAGCTACGTGGAATAGGATATTGGGTAGAAAGGATTACCGATCGACCAACTTGAGGACTCGATTGACAGACGAATAAAGAATTTTTGACAAAAAACTTAATCGATTGATTGATTTGTGACTCTGATCAACCGATGTTGGCAAACAGAGACATCAAACGACATTATTTTTATAATTTTTTTTTTTGGTATTTTTTATAGTATTAGAGATTTATGTCCGTTTTGGAGAAGTCTAGACTTTTGGGGGTTCCTATTTTCGTTATTTACTACAAATTCTTTTGAATAGAGTAACTTTTCAAAGTATTTCTCTTATTTTCTATGTAGATTCTGAATGATGCTTGTGTTGCTTGTATTGGATATAGAAAAAATGATGCTTTTCTTTATGTACCATTACTGCTGTGTGAACAACTTTTGGTTTAAGTGGATTGATTGATATGTGTATGTTTATCTCTCTTAATAATACTTTTATGATAATAATTTCCATGCAACACAAAAAAATTAATCCGAATAGTGATGATATATCTACATGCAGCTCATGCTTAAAGAGGTTAATTTCCACAAATTCCAAACTTTTTTTTTAATCAAAAGGAAGAACAGCATTCCTCGATCTCCTCGATAACGACATGAAAATACTAGGCTGTCACTCTATTTTGAGCAACTGATTTCTTCATTATCTAATTGACTTGAAGAGACCTCAGTGATGACACTACTGGAATCAGAATTTGAAGAAGAAGATGAGGCAGGATGGTTGGGACCAAGATTATTTGAGTTTCCCATCATGAAATGGTAGAATCTTGGTGCTTGGTCATCGCTGCATGCCCCTATGTTTTCATGATCTTCAGTACTGTTCATGTTTCTTTTCTTCAGAAATATGTGACAAAAAACCCAATTGCCAATTTGAACCAACGAATTCTGCAAAATATAATCACATTTAAAATAACGAAAGAATTCAACACATTTGTAACGTATGAATACAACATTTAAAGCAGAGCTAGTATGGGGTGGTGGCGCAGGCCCACCAGCCCCACCCTATTTTTCATATAAACCAAACTCATTTTTGTGTATATATATATACACTCGTATGTTGTTATTCGAACTTATTTTATTCTATTGTACTCTACATAGCGATCTTATTTAACATGTTTTTTTTTCGAGAATATAAGTAGCAATTGACCTATAGTTTCTCAAAGCATGAACGCTCGTCAGGATATATTGTACCTAAACGACCATAATTAGCCTCTTTTATTGGTAAACAA
The DNA here is from genome assembly GCA_023539305.1 of Ilex asprella. Taxonomy (NCBI): domain Eukaryota; kingdom Viridiplantae; phylum Streptophyta; class Magnoliopsida; order Aquifoliales; family Aquifoliaceae; genus Ilex; species Ilex asprella. The sequence continues at coordinate 4,553,439 of CM042192.1, forward strand.
TGGTAACTACCCTTTTTTATTGTTGTTTCTTTGTATATATTATACATCCGGGTTGTAGTTGTAGACTCTTTCGTGTTAGTGAATCTTTTAAGTGTCAAGTGCGACGTCAATTAAAATAAATAAAACATTTTATTTTTTAAGATTAGAAAAAGAAAATTAAAGTTTAGAGTTTAGATTGCCGCCCGCCGAGAAAAAATTCTTGACTCCGTCCCCTCAATGAAAGGAATAACATGTAGAAAAGGCATGGATATCCTGAGTATTACCCGAGTAGAGGTCTTTGTAGACTGAGAACTGTGATCAGTAGCATTTCCGTGGTGGACAAGGCGAAATTCATGCATGATCCAATCTGTTCTAGCTGCATGAGGAGGTTTCCCTTTATAAAAAACCAATGTCTTCCTCATTCCCATTACTGACTTTATTTTTGAACTTATAACTTGTTTGTCTAAACCTGTTGCCTTCCAATAACCACCACCAGTTGTTCTGTTGGTTTGGTTTCCATGTTGGTACTTGGCTTCCTTGTTGCTGAAGCAGTAGCGGTCCTCGTCCGACTCACCTGCCCATATCATTCATTCATCAACATAAACTATTATTTTTTTCAAACAGTCAAGGATGTCCGGATCAACTTATGCGCACCTTGATTAATTCCCTCCCCTTCTTGATCGGTCTGGTCAAACGCAGGTTATCCATTTCAAGACTAAAATATTCATGCAAAGATATTTGATTTCAAGTGATTACCAAGATTCGAACTCATGACGTCTGAGTTAATAACTCATCTCTATTACGACTTAAACTACTCTTTGAGGTCAACATAAATTACTTCACAAGTCACATTTATATGCGCAACCATGGAAAAGCACCAATGAACTTAAGATCATTTCATTTCACATATGTGATATTGAAGGTCAATGGAAAACAGAAGGCAACCTGGTGCTACAAACGCCCTTCGTTGTGACATCTAGAGAGGATCGAATATAGGTTGTTTTACACCGAATATACAAAGACTATTTTTAAGCAAAACTGTGACACTCGAGTCAAAATGAAATTATTGTATAGGAATGGCAGTAGATCGAAAAATAGTGGGTATTCATTTAAACTTGTCCCACTTGAATTGGGGATGGATCATATGTAGTGGGAATATGAGGATACTCGTATATACCCGTGCGGGGATAGAGGAGGGATGAACTGAAATTCATCCCTGCTCTGTCCCTCCCTACTAAACACGTAATATATATATATATATATATATATATATATATATATATATATAATATCACAAA
>CM042192.1:4555115-4604304 GCA_023539305.1 Ilex asprella
TATATATATATATATATAATATCACAAACTCTACACTTCCACACACACTCTTCTCTTTATAAAAAAAAAAAACACTTTACTTTCTTTTCTTTTTTTTATCCATTTGTTATATAATGGGTTTCATCCTTCTTGCATAATCATTTATGAGGTTTTATGATTTTTTTTTCAATTTTTTTCTTAAAATTATAGAGATTAATTGTTATGGACAGAGACGGTGACGGAGACTGGAACGGGGATGGGGACCAAAATTTACCCACAAGACATAGACGGAGATTAAAATTTTTCCCACTAACGAGGATGGACAAATATTTTTGAAGCGAATATGGGAATGGAAACTACTGCCCTCACCCCCGCCCCGATCCACTACCTTCCTAATTACTGAAGTCGTCCCTTACTATATTCCTTCCAAAGTCAGGAATGGCGGGACATACTACTGTAAGAATCCCTCTAAAGAGGGTATCCTTTGGTATAAGTAAGGGAGAAAACAATGTTTATGCAAGTCTAAATAAAAAATTAAGTCCACAAAACTCTTGCCACGACAGAGTTTAAGGAGGGCTAGGCGTATGCTTATGCGTGCTATGTGAAGACACTTCCATAAGTGGTTGACAAAGCTGAAAAACATAATAGGGTAATTGGTATTGTTTTCGCACAAACCTGCTGGCAAATCCCAAGGATCGTATTTGCAGATATTGACCTCCGGAATGATTGATGCAGGCAAAGGGCATGAAAATATTTTACGTGTGAGGTATTGAAAGACAATCTCTTCATCGGTTGGCTGAAATCGAAATCCAGGAGGCAATTTAATCATCCCTTCTTTAACAAAATTGAATGTGTCCATCTTACAACTTCCCTTCAAATTTAACTAGTCTCACACTCCAAATGACTCCAGCAACCAATGCTAAGCCGTCTGTCTCAGTGAGAAGAGAGAGAGAGAGAGAGAGAGGAGGGTGTCATGATTTGAAGGGAAAACAGATGGCTCTTTATAGAACGAGTACTGGTTTGATGACGGAAAGGTTTGGTGTAAAAAGAATTTTTGTGAGACAACTATGGAAAGGAGACTTCCACAGTGATTTTATGCATGGAAAATGCCGTCCTTGAAAATACTTACTGAATCCCAGGGTACTTCAAAAGGAAATATTCTTTGAACTTAATAATCATAATTATTGAATAGGTAATGAGTCCTAATGAATGTTAGAATCTACAATAAAATTAATAATTATAATTATTAAGTATACATTTTAAATCTTTTTTTTTATGTCTATCTAGAATTGCACGTAGTTCAAATGATAAAAAGCAAGTTGTAAATCTAGATGCATTAAGTTCGAATTCTGTCAATCATTGGAGGCTAGGTTATGAGGAATTTATCCCTCATAAATATCTTATTCTCGGCGTGAATGGTCTGTCTTTGATTGAACTGAAGAAGGGATTGATTAGTCGGGATATGCGTAAACTAACCCGAACACTCCTGACCATTAAACAAAAATGAAAATAAAAAAAAAAATATTTTTTGGGATATTTGTCGTTGCGGAACATTTTGACCTATCTAGTGCTATGAGTAATAATACTATTTAGACTTAAAAATTTAATTTAATTCATCCATTTAATGACGTGATTCCATTGTAATTTACAATCAATTCAATGTTTATAGTAAATTAAGTCAATAAATTAGGTGAATAAATTAAGTAATAGCATTACTCCTGTCTCTACTAATAGGTAGAAGTAGCAACTTTCTTTACTTGTATTCCATGTTTGATGCTTTCACATGAAAATGTATGCTGATTCCAAGCTGAGTCCTTACGCTGTTGGGAACATGTATGGGAGTTGGTCAGTGATGGATTTAGGAATTTAGGTGGTGTTTGGCAACACTTTAAAAAGTATTTTTTTGACTTTAATTAAAAAAAAAAGTTACGTCTAGATTTACTTATTTAAAGTAATTCCTCATATTTCTCGACAGTCTATCGAAGAGGTCTCTCATGGTCACTTTCATATATCTCCTTTTGTTTCTTTGACTACCACCGATGAGTCCAAAGAGAGAGGTAGACAAACACTGCAATTTCAAAACAACTTCCTCTCTCGTTATCATCTAGATTTACAATAGACCTTACAAAATCTGTCACTATAGCCTTTATCTGTCGTCCCTTTTTTTTGTCAATATAAAAAGCATTACTCGACAATGACACTCTAAAATTTTAGCGGAGCAATTGCTCCTGTCTCTCCCCCTAGATCTATCCTTCTAAGGCGTTTTTTGGTCATAATCTAGATTCTCTCTATTATTTTTTCACACAATTTCACTCAATAATATATTATCAAGTGTATATCGGAAAGAGGTTCAAATATAAATAATGGGTTTTAGGTGAATACATGGTAGATGATCTATCATTGAGTGAAATTGTGTGAAAAAAGTAATAGAAAATATCTCAATCCACGAATGAATGATAATGGAGCCGAACAAAAAAGTTGGCTAAATTATGGTCTTTCTCTCAATGTTTTGCTGTTAGAGTGAGTAAAAATCTCCTATGTGAATGCAATTATTTTGTGCAAGTGCTTACTTTATATTGCTTTGAGATTGGGATTTCATTTATACATAGAGCCTTTGAGCCTGGTGAGTCATTCCTCCTAACAAATGGCTGAGCCTGTCACAAGCAAAGCAGACAAAGTACTACAAGAAAAGGTAAACATCGTATCAACGGGTTCTTTCGTTGCAATACTTTTAAGAAATCTCTAACTGCAAATCAAATAACACCCCCAGCAGATATGCATCCAATGGAAAAACTTTCCCCGTTTACCGAGTATATAAGTTTGTTAAACAAACAAAACCACTCGATTTTGGTTCAAGCCCGGCTTGATACTAACTAAAGTAAGTTAATTTGCATTAGAAAATTAACTTAATATGATCAAATCGTTCACCATTCAATTCAAGTCCTAGTGTTGTGCCACTCGGCTCGATATAAAAAATAAATATTTTTCTTACTTAATGGTTAAGACATACATGACTTTAAAAGATTGTTGACTTGAGATCCATTAGGTGTGCCTTTTTAATTTTGGAAGCTGGATTGACCCAAACCTAAAGTAACTTAGAAGGAAATGTCTAGGGTGACATGTGCATTCCGAAATATTTTCTTCATTTGTTCTCGATGGTGCTCTTAAGTTAAAAAAAATACCTAAGATCGAAATTTGGGTAGGAGCTTTGTCAAGTTATTTGGCTACATTCTATTCCTAACTCTGGATTTCCTTCAATCAAACTTGAACAAGAATTTAATTAATCTTGACTATCGAAATGGAGCCAAGATTTAATTAGTAAGAGTCGATTCGAAGGGGGAGCTTGAGCATATCAAAACTTGAAGAGTGGGGCTATCCTCACCCCTCAAATTTTCATTCCCACTCTATTTAATTTCTCATTATAAAATTACTAAACTCACTCCTTCTATACTCACCTCATTAGTAACTAAGTTCATCCCATGTTACATATACCTTCTTTAATAAGTAAACCCACTTTTTTTTTTTTTTTTTATCATAATTATGATTTCATTCTCTATCTCATTTCATGCACTCATAAAAACACTTTTTCAATATGAATTTTTTGAATGAGATACAAATTAATATTAATTCTCAATTTAATTCAATGTTTAATTTCATGTTTTTATATGGATTTTTATTAATGTTGGTATGTTTTGATATCTCTGTCAATGTTAATAATTTTTTATTTAGAATTTATATATATGTGTATGTATGCATGCTTTCAAATTATTTCTTTTATCTAGTTTAGGTTTTGTATCTATGTTACTTTTTTTTGTCTTGTTCGATTTTGTGTTTATGCTTAATTCTTGTTTTTTTTTCGCGTTCACTTTTGTGTCTTGTAATTTTGTTTGTTCATTTAATCTTTCCTTGTATTTTTTTCTTCTTGTTTCGGTTTGTTTCTTTCTTTATGATTTTTTTTATTTCTTTCTTTTTTCTTGTTTCGGTCTACTTCTTTCTTTCTTTTTCTTTTTTCTTTTTTTTTCGTTCTTTTCTTTTTTCTTGTTTTGGCATGTTTTTTTACTTGTTTTGTTTTTGGTTGTTTCAATTTTTCTTGTTTCAGTTTCATTTCTTTCTTTATTTTTCTTGTTTCGCAAATATATTTATACATTCAAACTAATTGTATTTTTTTTTGCGATAACTTATTTCATTAAAAGGGCATGTATATAAAGAGTGAATTTAACTATTAATGAGGTGTATGCGATATGAGGTGTGCTTAATTGCTAATGAGATATGTATAGAATGAGTGAGCATAGTAAAAAATTAAATGAAATGAAATGATTTATGAGGTGAAAATAGTCTCACATGTACTTGAAAGGCTCGCCTTGGCTCGAGAGCCAAGAAAACAACTAACAGCTGCTTTGATTTGCCTTTGTCTAATGGAATTAGGCTTCGTTTTGGAAGTCTGACGCATAAAGGTCATGGATCCAGCTGATTCTGGAGAGACTTTTGAAGGGTAAACTTTAGTGTCCTACTACTTTCTTGGTTGATTGTGAATAATTTGGTTTGAAAGAAAAAGCAACTCATAAAAAGCCAAGTGCTTTAAGGAAAAGCAAAACTTCAAAAAGGCAGGAGTTGAAGAAGAACTGATTTAAGATTGGATAGGTGCTTTCCTTCGTTGAGAAGATGTTGCTTTTGGTTCTCCATGTAATGGTGATGGAGTAATTAAGTCAGCTGATCAATTTACTCCCTTACTTATAATATAAATTAAGTTATTCATGATTAACATTGTGCGTAAGACTTAAGTAAAATTTTATATTAGCACCTTGGTCCGTGGGTCTGTGTCAATCTGACCCATCAACACGAATACGATATGAACTCCACACGACGTAATTTTAAAATTGACACGATTGATAAATACGTAACAATATATTGATTTGATTAATGTTTGACAATATACTATACTTTTAATTTTTAATTACGATAAATATTTTAACCACGGTACACGAAAAATCATGTTTTGCATAGGGTATCCTGGTAAATACATATACCATAATAATTAATGAATAAAAATATTATTATAATTTTGATTTACTATACAATGTTTATTTTTTATGTCTTAAAAAATTAAACATAAGAACTACAATTAAAAATTTTAAGAAATAAATAGAATGGGCCAGGCCTTAACCTAGGCCTTGAGCCCGTCCGGAATTTTAACTTGGGCAATTATGGTCTATTTGTATGTAGTGGGCTTATTTGATAGTATACCCTTGCTAGTTGCTCTTCCTACGCGGCTTTGTTAGGGTTTTAGCAGAGACGTAAAGGGCAGCGCTCAGTGACCGAATCAGGAGTATTCTTCACTTAGCGTCCATGGACCCTTCAGCTCTAAACTCACCCGAATTACAGCACTTCATCAATGTAAGTTTTCTCCTGTTGTGTATAAAGCATATCAACATACACACACACGCACGCAACGTATTGAATTGATGCTGTACTGTTTGGCTTTGAAAGTGTAATGCAACTGTGCCATTCTGTGGGAGACAAATTCATGTTTTATATGTGTGGGATGAAGAAGATTCGTGGTAGAAAGCACTCCACCATACCCGATTTGATTATTAATTCGTGTGGAAGGAGTTGTTATATCGAGGTTGTGTCATGGATGAATAGTATATAATCGATATATAAATTAGAAATGTGGTGGATATATACTTTTTTTTTTTGCTCATGTAAGTAGAGATAAAGGAGATAAAAGATAAGCGGACTTACAAGTGTTTCTATGAGCGAGTAAATCTACTAATTGATTTGTTTATTAATTGTGTAGTGTCGGGTCCATTCTTTTATCAAATGAGTGGGTTAAAGAAGATTTAAATCCTCTAATTTTGTGTCGTGGACTCATATTAACGTGTCGTGTGTATAAACATGAGCAAATTAAACTGTCTATTTTTTTCGATGATGGTATTATTAATCATAAAAGATAAAAAAAAAAGTACAAAGGAGAAGAGTCAAAGGTAAACAAGTTGTCCAAACCAAAGACACATCAAATTAAAATGAAATAGAAATACAACATAGAAAGATTCCAAAACTACATATCACAAGAAGCTGTCCAACTCAAGGTAATGCTGAAAACTGGAAAGAGGTATATTCTCAAACCCTTTAGTGACCAATGCTCAAAAGGACGCCAAGAAATAATCCTTTCACAAAGGCCTTCGACCTTCACACACCTGTCAAAAAATCTTCGCATTCCTTTTCAACCAAATAACCCAAACATTAGCAAAACAAGCTGATTGTCAAAGAGTCTTCCAATGTTTATGTCCCCCTCCTCTAATGTTATCCAAGCATGTCATTGAATACATAGTTCTTGGTGCCACCCAAAGAGTCTCCTACACCTTTGTATTGATTATAAAGTTTTGGATATGTCCATATTTTCAAGTCCACCAGCAGAAGTTTGCAGTATTATACAAATTAAACTGTTGAAAGGTGCATATTGGAAGCACCAGTAATAAATTGTCATGAAATAACTTGGCTTAGCTCTTTCCCTGTGTGTTAGATATACTTTTATTTTTTTAAGCAGTGAATCTTGCTTTTTAATATTTGGTGTTGGGTCTTGGGAAAGTACAATGTTCAGTCTTAATTTGTTCTTTGAAAAATTAGAAAAAAGCTTCTTTTCTTATGTTCAAAAGGAAATTTTAGCTTGATGTTTTAGTCTGCTTTATTATATCCACACAGGAAAATGTCCTGGAAGTTTAAGTGGAGCTTTCATAATCAAGGACAAAGATTTATAAGGATGATATATTCACCTCTCCATAAAATGCTTATAGGTTTGTGAAGTTTTTGAAGGAAGTTGAGGATGATGTAATTTTTTATCAGAAAAAAATAGAAAAGAGTATTGAAGAGAATATTGAGGGAAGAAATGGTAGCTTTCGCGAAGGATCAAGTTTTGGGTAGGATTACAAACAATCCAATTATGTTTATTAGTCCTGTTGGATGTGCCCTGAATTATGTATTTTCTTTTGTGCCTTCACCTTTTTTAGCTGAGACTAAGATATTTCTACATGCACTCAGAAGTTTTTTTGATTTTTCTTTTTATGATAGTGAAATGTGTGCTCTCGATTTTTGGCATTACAATTATCACGAAAAGCAATACTACTGACTTCTGATCGTTCATAGCCAAATGAAAAGGAGGTGGGTGAGGTAGCATATTTGTTCAATCAAGCCTTTCAAGTGAATTATATCAATTGATGCAGTTAGAGGAATATAGTGGTGTAGCTCTCGATCATTCTGGGCTCTTTCATACACCATCCTCATAGAGAGTTGTTGAACATTTACGTTGAAGGAGCAAATAAAAGGGAAATGGGGATGCTGAGATAGATGAACTTCAACAATAGAAAGAGTAGAAATAGTGATTTCCAGACAACTTGAGGTATCACCAATTAGCAACACATTACCTACTGAGATGATTTTGATCATTTGTAGTGAAGAGCACATATTGACAGTAAATATTAAGATGGGCAGGCAAGTAAAATGTGGGTGGGATAGGAAGAGAAGACATGACACTTTATGTTAATATATAAGGATTATTCTGAAAGTAGCATGTCGGAACATGATGTGTAGCCTATCTCGAACAACTAAAATAATGTGGCTAGGTTAATTTTTCTGTACCTTTGAATCTTGTAGTTATATTTAATACATGCAGTTGCAATGCAACAAATGATCTGTAGGATACCAGGATTCCCAGGGTGTATCATAGGCAATAATTGAATCAGTTTGATTACTTAAATTCTGTATGATATGCATGTATGTTTGGACCTTCTAAATAACTTAGTTGGGGAAGTGTGTTGGATGCTGTACTATAGATGTGACTTCAGGTTATTGCAGGAGGTTGAATTTCACTTTAGTTAAAGTATATTTGTCATTAAGAAGGGGGAAGGATTTATTATTTGATGGAGCAATGTCAGCATTTGGAAGCTTCCATATAGGGACCATTACTTATTGATGAACCTCCTCTCAATCTATACCACATACGGTTTTTCCGTTTCCAAAATTGTTTTCTGTTCTTAATGATTGGACATCCCCAGTAGAAAACTAACTAATTAAGATAGGATGATGTGCTATATGATTAACTTAAGGTTGGTCTACCATTTTTTATCTTGTGTTTTTGGGAACCTCACATCATCTTACCACTACGTAATTCTGATTGTTATGAATCATCAATGCAGCAAGAGAAGGAAAAGGCCATGGTCAACGAAATGGTTGCAAAGCTTACAAGCGTGTGTTGGGACAAATGTGTCACTGGTACCCCTGGAAGCAAGTTCAGCTCCGGTGAATCAACTTGCCTCTCCTACTGTGCTCAGCGATATATGGATATGAGTCTCATAATCATGAAACGCTTTCAGTCCATGCACTGAAGATCTTGATGGGGCTTCTATCTCAGCATCAACAATGGCATGGTAGCTGAGCATCATCTTGTCATACACCCTCCAAGCCTCGTTTTTTTATACATTAGGAGTTTTTTCCTCTTATCATTAATGTTTTGGTGTACTTCATTAATTTGTTCTCATAGAATGAAATTGTGTTTCACAGAAGTGAATACGCGACAGCACTTGCGTAGTCAATGCTCTTCACAGACTTGTAATGCAATGTGGATAGCATATTAGGATCAGTTGCGCTACGCAGTTGGTGATTTTTATGATTAGAAAACTTTTCATGGTTCCCAAAAAATGGCAGCTTTGTTATATCTTGGTATCACCGAGTTCATCTTGTTTTGAACGCACGAACAACTCAAGCTGCAACCTTTTCATATGCCTTTTTTTTTTTTTTTTGTTGAACGGTTAGGGGTGTTTGGATTAGTTTTTGTGCATTTTGATTTTTTTTTCCTAGTCCGGTCAATGACAGACCATTCACATTAAGATTTGAGTATTTATAATTGATAAATTTCTCATATCTTGACTTCAAAGAATTGTCAAGGTTCGAATTTAAGATGTCTTGATTTACAATTCATTGTTAATTTGATTGTATGCATTTTTGCCGGTCGGATGGGAGATGGGAAGAATGTCAAACAGCAGATCATCGCATTTGGTCATGCAGATGGAGTCGGAGAGACGGAGAGTTCTCTGAAATCCTCAACAATGCCCAAGACCTGAACACCGTCAAATTCAGGGTTATCATTTTGGATATGAGTAATGTTGTTGAGATTTAATTTATTGATCTAATTTGTTGACCTAATTTACTATGACTTTGGATTGATTGTGGGGGTCATCAAACATCGAAAATTGGTGTAAATCTAATTGTTCTACTGTAGCTAAATCATTATGTTAGCAAATTATGTTTTTATTTTAGGTCCAAATAGTATTACTCTATGGATATTTACGCTAAAAAATAACCAATCTTCGCTCCTATTTAACCTGAAAATTTTCTTCACGAGTTTTCTATTGTCAAGGGCCACGCAAGACATTTTAAGGTCTAATTTTGAAACGATAAATGAGACATTTTTTATTTTTAATATTAATAATAAATTTAATTTTTTATTATTTTTTAAATATAAAATGTTAATTGAAATTTTATATTCAAGTTTTTATTATCATATTTAAACTTGATGGTAAGAGAGAAAAAAATGATTGAAAGGTAAGTTTAAACTTGAATTTTTTGGGAGTTTAAACTAGATTTTTTAGTAATTTTAGTTTTATTTTTAATTTTTTTTTAAAAAAAAATAAATTTTAGGGTCTTTTAATTTTACTGAATTAAAATGTTCAATCTACTCAAGTTGAAATCTTTTATTTAAATATAAATTTAAAATTTTTACTTAGATTATTACAGCACACTTATAAATTATAGACGCTGCACTAACAAGGCAGTTGGGGCGGCCAACAATTACAAAGAATGAGAACTACAACAGCAAAAAACACGGAGCACAAAAGGTCCCACCGGGATTCGAACCCAGGTCGCTGGATTCAAAGTCCAGAGTGCTAACCACTACACCATGGAACCAATGTTTTGACTCAAAACCTCCCTATTTGTTATTTTAAAAAGCTGTCATGTAGGTATGATATAAAAATTGAACAGAAACTAAAAATTATAAATTTCGTTAAAAAATTAGAAAACTTCCTATTTTTTTTGAATAAAACACATCTTCAAGATTGATACAGCAAATATTCGCACCAATAAAAAACGTAAATTATACATTTAAATACCAAATCCAAATTATAAAACATTTAAGAAGAGTTTAACTCAAACCCCATAATGAATACAAATCATACAACTCAAGTATTATCGAATCTTTAGTTTTCTAGTTCGGGTTTAATTTAAAGTAAACAGTTTGAACTTAAATTTTTGTTTCTAATCAAAAAAAGGAGAGATAGAGATTATGTTTATCTCATAAAGATTTTCTTTTTCACTCCTAAATGAAAGCGAAACTATAAAAGAAAAACATAACTCATAGCCCAAAAGCTGTAGCATTTTGTTTGACTTACCTTCCTTTCAAGTTAAGACTCGAGCTAAAATATTGTCTTTATCTGAATTCACTGTACCGGCTGTGGATACTTGGTGTAACTTGGGTTGGCCATCTCTAATTGGAACTTGGAAGCCTAACAAGGAGAACCCTTGAATTGGTGCATTTATGCACAGGTTTCTGTGTCTTATTATGCGAGGCTTGGAGGGAAGGTATAGTCTTAATCCTCAGTCCGGTTGTGCTGTTGAGGTAACGGAAAGCGAAACTCTAGGCTGATTGATGATAGGTTTTCCTCCTATCTTTCAATGCATTCCCTCCAAACACCAGGATACAATTGACCCATTCTGAACATAAAATCTGGCTATGTCGGCAACTTAGAAAAGGATAGGAACCTCTGCCATTTTTTGGAACCAGTCCACACTAACCTATCCATTTCTTTGTACCCACTTAATTGTAACACTTAAGCTAAAAGTAACCGAAAAAAATTATTCACTTGTCTCTTTCCCTCTAGTCTTCCCAGAGAATATATTCTCTTTCTATCTCTCTCATTCTTGTCTCTTTATTTCCACTGTGTATTTGTACAATAACATCTGCAAAATATTTTGATTGCACTCTTAACTTTTTTTTTTTTTTCAACGATCAGGGGTGTCGGGATCACCTCACGCGCACTTCACTCCAAGATTAGGGTATTTGTGAGGGTCAAATTCCTCGTGACCAAACTCTGAGGGGTTACCAAAATTTAGACTCAAGATATATGAGTTTATAACTCGTTTATATTACCACTTAAACCACCTATTGAAATTACACTCTTTAACTTTGTTTACTTAGAGAGTAACTATCTTCTCCCAGAAAATATATGGAGTTTAGGTAGAACTCACAAATCTGCCAGGAAAGAATGTACAAAAGTATATATTCTTTGTTAGCATTTGATTTCAATATTAAAAACAAAACTGATCCATCAACCTATGAATTGAAGTATATAACGCACAAAAGAATATCAACTAATTTAGCTTGTATTGACTATTGCTGCACCTAATCTCCTAAGTAAGAGTATGGGACCCGCGAAAGGGAGAAAATATTCATTACAACAGTGATACCACGTGACAAAATTATGTGATATCTCCGACTAATAATATTAAAACAAATAAGTACATGGACCCCACAAAAATTAATAACTAATCTGTCATGTAAGTATATAATTTCTCACACTCCTGCCATGTAAGTCCAAATGAGGTTCACCTTTTTCATTTAAGATTTTATTATTAGTTGGTAATATCATGTCATCAATGGTAACATGGTATCACTGTTGTATTCAATATTTACTCCACAAAAGGATCATATTGCTGATGGTGACATAGGCAAAATTTGATGGGTCCTTCGAGCATTCTGGACTGGCGTTTGCTCAATATATGGAAATAGAGAAACAAAACATGGAAGCATAAAACCCTTTCACAAACTGGAGTATGAGTTGTAACCCTTAAAACCAACTGGATTGGTGGTCGACACATCAGAAAGTGCCTGGTGGGACCCTTAGGTTTTGGTTATATACCAGCAATGGAACTATAGGGGGTTGAATGGGTGTATGTTTCATTGTGTGCATAGTAAAAACCATCTAAATTGAGTTAAATGGATTACAGTAGTCTTGAACAACTGAAAAGAACGATAAATATCATCATACAGCCCCATGGTAAGTTCATCCTTTCTCTCTCTATCTCCTCCCATGGAACTAGGCCCAGTTCAATGCCCCACCCCTTCTATATAAACGGGTCTATCAACTTCAGACAGCTGTGTGACTCAGAGAGAGAGAGAAATTTGTAGCATTTTCTAAGATGGGTGGAGACTCTGGTCATGACTGGGCTACTGCAGTCGGCATTCTAGGTAGAATTTTTTCTATCCGACTTTAGTTCAATGTCATACCAAATGCAAAACAATATTTTTATACACCATTTAATCTAGTATTTTATCTATTTATACCGCAACCAAAAGAGTCCATGAAGTTAACATGGATGACAATAACTAAGTATACCTAGCTCAGCCCATTAAATTAAATAGTACCCAAATCTCATGCATGGGCCACTCCATGCACACGTTTATAGTTACTCTTTACCCTCTCTCTAAACTATTATTGAAAAATAAATTGCTTGATTTTATAGTTTTTGTGTTTTTTTTTACCTTTACACTCTATGTTTGTTGTAGGTGACATCGTCTCATTCATGGTGTATCTTGCACCACTGTAAGTCTTTAATTTGTTGCTTCTGCATATTGTAGTCAAACGCTTCATCTTTTTCAGCTGATCAGCGAGGTTTTAGATGACTAGTAAGTAGTAACAACTCTAAATTTCTATGACAGGCCAACATTCTGTCAGATTTACAAGAAGAAATCGACCGAGGGGTTTCAATCGGTTCCATATCTGATTGCCTCATTCAGCGCCATGCTTTATATATACTACGCATTGCTGAAGTCCAACGACGCCATTCTCATCACCATAAACTCAATTGGCTGCTTCATTGAGACCATATATATTTGCTTCTACATCTTCTATGCCCCAAAGAAAGCTAGAGTAATCCAAAGAACCCTAATTTTTTATCTCTAGCTTCTTCAATTTTTAAAACCCAATGGCGTCCTAAGTAATAACGTTGGACTAATACAAATGCAGATACAGACAGTGAAGCTACTCCTTTTGCTGAACGTTGTTGGGTTTGGTCTGATCATCCTCCTGACTTATTTTTTTACAAAAGGATCATACCGGGCCCACATTGTTGGATGGATTTGCATGGTATTTTCTCTCTGCGTATTTGTTGCACCTCTCTGCATTGTGGTAAGTCTGTCGGTGAACAAGTTTATTATTTTGACAAAAAAAATAGATGTACAATATATAGGTTAAGACATGTCCGAAGAGTTTTCTAAAGTATACGACATGGAACATTCGAGAGTATTTATCTCATATAATTTCCTCTATTTTTCACCATGTTCTGCAGAAACAAGTTATTCGAACCAAAAATGTCGAGTACATGCCGTTCCTTCTATCTTTCTTCCTTACACTAAGTGCAGTCATGTGGTTCTTTTATGGTCTATTGAAAAAAGACTATTACATTGCTGTAAGTTTGATTTACTCTTCAAACTCTCTTCCCAATTTACATATACTTTCTAAGGCTAATTATCTTTTCTCTTTCTGTGTCGATAGATTCCAAACGTGTTGGGTTTCAACTTCGGTGTTCTTCAAATGGTGCTTTACGTAATATACAAGAATTCAAAGAAAGTTATCGATCAAAAGCTTCCTGAACTTCAATCCAAAGTTATAGCTGTGGAGGGGCACAAGCTTCCCGAATTAACAGAACAAATTATCGATGTGATGAAGCTCAGTGCAGTGGTGTGTTCTGAGATAATTCCAGTGATTCCGCAACTGAATGATAATGGAAATGACGCTGTGGGAGAACAGAATGTGCCTAAGCAAACCATGAACACCTTAAAAAATTGAAGATTAACTGAACTAATATCTGCTTTGTTCCTTTTCTACTATGTCGAAGTCCTTAGTTAAATCAAGTCTCTCTCTCTCTCTCTCTCATGTACTTCTTTTCCTTTTGGGTTGGTTAGTTTTCTCATGTATTTAGCATCTAGCAATGCTGAAGTTTAATAATTGCAAGTGTTAATTTATCCTACTTTGAAATAAATCTTTCTCTAATTCACGGTATTTTTTGAAGAAAAAGTAATGACTTCAATGTAATACATATAAATGTGTTAATTAATGTAGCTAGTGAGCACATTCATAATACATCAAGGTTCGCTCGTTCTCTTCTTTTTCCACTCAATGGATTCTCATTCCTAATATCTCAACATTCTCTGATAAATTCTTCCAATTGAAAAAACCAAAGGGTATGGTCTCATTTGCTACAGTTAGGGGGTGTTAATCGAGCCATTGTCGAGCCTAATTTACACATAAACGAGCTAGCTCATTTAACTATTTATTCATAAATGAGCCTAAAATAGTGTTCAAACTTGGTCTGATTAACAGCCCTAGCAGCAGCCACCTTCCTACTTAATTATAAAAATTTTAATTACTTTGTGACCTATTTGTCTCACTTTACTCTACAGGAACTTAGGCATTATGAGTTTGAGTCATACATATAGACAGTCTACGTATACCTGACTCTTATCAGACTTTGCGATAACGAAAGCCTCACATGTTAGCCTTAAGTTGGATGAGCCACCGACTTGGAACATATTAATCACTGACATATATTCCAATTTCGATGACATCTTAACAAATTAGAATTTCAGAGTTTTCAAGAACATCAATCTCCTGCTGAAAAATTGCTATAGTCGGCTCTTGTTAGGTGTGATAAAGCTAACAAACCAGAGTTTCATATGGATATTCACTTAGTACATATAGTTAGAGCCCAAAGATACATAAAAATGGGCTGTCATTTTCTTGTTGTGATAGCCTGTCCACTTGTGCTTCTTTTAATCTCATATGAGCAGTTGTAGAGAAAAGCTATTCATGTTATTCAAGTGGGTTTTCCCATTTTTGTAAACAATGGAAATCGCAAAAGTCAGAATAGTTGGATTATGATTCTGTCTGTAGTGTTCAGTGACTGGAAAGTAAGCATAATTCAAAGTGAAGCTGACCCACCATACCAATTTCTTGTGGTTGATTCATATTGATGAACTTCTACTAAAGCAATTAAGAACTATATATATGCACATAACCTAGAAGAGTTCACAAGATCAAAGAGGAAAGAGAAAAAAAATTAATGTATGCCAGGACAAGAGCATTTTATCAGTTGCACAAACAATTTGATGTACTCCTAGACCTTTAGCAACCCATAAAAACAGTTAAGGACACCAAGGTATCTTGAGATCCTAAGTTTATCTCTTTCATTTTTTTGGTTATCACGATCATGTGTATGATTTACAAATGATTATATGCATGTAAAGTTTACGTTATAACCATGAGTCCAAGAATAACTTGATATGAACGATTTTTTATTGTATAAAAAACCTAGACCTCGAGCAATAGACTCGAAGTTCTTTAGAATTATCCATTTCCCAAATGGTTGAACGGTTCTTCCCTTTTCAGCAAGAATGATGCTACTTGTGAACATCATCCAGCTAGTCTATAGTCCTTGTGTTTTAATGAATAAAAGCTGTTGTCACCTAATTAAGGATGTGGATTCCACTGGCTTGAGAGTTTGCTATCCAGCCGATCGGGTTATTTCATTGTTGCATTGAAAGAAATATTTACCACCATTCTTACTTAGCCATATATTTGTTGCAATGGTGAACTTTACTTCACTATAAAATATTTACCACCTCTAATAAATTGAATATTATTTTCATCAGCATCATATTTTTAGGGTGTTAATAGTTTATTAAGTTTGAAAATGTTTGGATGATTTATACTAAGTCAATCCTATCCTAATTGATAGGATAGAATTCACTTAGTATAAGCTTCATCGATTAACCCTCTATCGAAACCGATGAAACTTACCATCCCTTAAAATTTGTTTGTTTTAGGCAGGAGTGCAATTGGACTAAATCATTTGCTGATAAATTTAATAGTAACACATGTTAGAACGAATCCTACAACACTACACATATATAATATTAAATGAGTTAATATTGAGTAGAACACCACATATATAGTTTAAACTGATATCATGTGATAGGTGGTACAAAATCTGTTATGATTGGTGTTATAATTTGAAATGACCAGAGCACTGCGGCCTTAGTTTTGGATTAGATTGAATATAAGGATGGAATTTTACATTATGTCAAAAGAGTAATGTTACATATCCCAAATTTGTATCCCAAAAGTGCATCCCAAATCAATGGGAACCGTTGGATGAGTGGGTCCCAATGAAAAAAGTTGGTAGGATCCACTCATCCAACGGTTCCCATTGATTTGGGATGCACTTTTGGGATATAAATTTAGGATATGTAGCATTGCTCTATGTCAAAATGTAAACCAAACACGACATAAATGAGAGATAGCAATGTCGTGGGAGAGTTATTATGGATGTTGTGGACTAAGATAAAATCAATTATCCAATCCACTTCTATATTATAACAAAACCAAACACCCTTTATTGTACTTAGCGGTAGTGGTACAATTTTTTGATATATCGTATGATAGGGCATTGCATAGTTTGGGTTGGGCCTTTAGTTCAAAAATGGGCTGGGTCTACCTGACCTATCAGTCATCTGCCCAAGATGGGCCACAAGCTGTGAAAATGGACCGTTGACTGGCCCGAAGAATGAGCGTGTCATTCCGTCTAGAAATTCCATGGTCTATCCATTAGTCCCAATCTTTTTTTCTTTTTTCTTTTTAATTTTTGTTGATTATTTCAATTTGGTCTATTTTAAAATATTGTTGGACTAATGGGCCCATTTTTGACTGACAGCTCTCCTTTTCCTGATTGGGTCAACAAAAACCCGGACCTTAGGTTCTATCTGCTAAGCTATAGGACTCCTAACAACCTGACGAGAGTAGCTACCGGACTAGCGTCCCAGCCCGATGGCCATGGGCCATTAGCGAAATGCCTTCGGTCCATACGAGGTCCAAACAATACTTTTGTATGTTGTTTATTCTCTTGATCATGAATTGTCCCTCCCTTACGTAGTCTAATTGTTATCATTTCACCGTTTTGGGATTTGAATACGGTATGGTATAAAAAAAAACTAATATTATATCTTCAAAATTTATTATTTTAAAGAGTATTCTTATGTATTTTGCAAGTTATTTTATAACAAAAAATTTATTATTTTTGTGGTTGATTTATCACATTTGTGGTAAATATTTTTACCACCTTTCTTAGGTACAAAATAAAATTATCGCTTTTGTGAGTGATTTATCATATTTGTAGGTATTTTTATCATTGTTGTGATAATTATTTTTACCATTTTTTTAGATACAACGCAGTGATAAAAATACCCACAAATATAATAAATATAAGGAAAAATTATACCTAGGCCCCCTGAAGTTTGTTACTTAATCACTCAGACTCCCTGACATTTGAAATATTACATACAGATCCCTGAGGTATGTATGCACGTAACACCTATACTCCTACTGTAAATATAACCGTTAATAAATTATACTTAGACCCCTTGAAGTTTGTAGATATATTCTATTGTATCATTTATTGAAATAAAATTAAAATTTGAAATTTAATTTTTCTTAAATAATCGTAATTAGTATACAATTATACTATTTATTGAAACAAAACTAAAAAATTAAAGAAGGGATCTAAGTCATTCATAATAGAATATGAATTTTACATCCAATATTCATATTTTATTCTGTCATTTATTGAAATAAAATTTCAAAAATATAGTTAAAAAAATCATAGTTAGTATATAATTATACTATTCATTAGAATAAAACTAAAAAATTAAACAAGGGGTCAAACTAAAATGAACATAATATTTTTTATTTTTAATTGGGTTAGTTTAGTATTTTAATTTGGTTGTTTAAATTACCAAATTAAATTCCAATAGACAATATAATTGTATAATAATTACGATTTTTTTAAAAAAAAGTTGAATTTTTATTTTTAATTTTATTTCAATGAATGATACAATAGAACATGAATTTTAATTGTAAAATTTAAAATATTTAATATTTTATCTTTAATTGAAGTATTTTTGATATAAGTATAACATTTTAAACTTAAGGGTCTAAGTAATATATGTTTACAAATTCACTGAGTTTAGGGTGTAATTTATTAGCAGATATATTTGCAGCAAGAGTCTAAGTGTTACGCGCAAATAAATTTTAAGGGGTTTGTATGTAATATTTCAAATGTCAAAGGATCTAAATGATTAAGTAACAAATCTAAAATTTTAGTGAAATTCTTTCTAAAAGTAACCACAAATACAACAAATTGATGTATGATACTAAAAAATTTTGCAGTACCCTTGTCAAATCTACTCTTTTGACAGGGGTTTGGCTCCTCTACAGTAAGGGATCAATCGCACGATATGCGATTAAATGGAACGACGTCGTTTTACGATATTTTTTCTTTTACGAAAATCTTAAAACAAAACGACGTCGTTTTCGGTACACCAAATCAGACCCAACTTCACTAAAAAAAATCCCAAAATGAACCAAAGCCCTAGACAAAGATTCTACTCTGCAATCCCAACACCCAACTCTGACACCAACATTAGGTATTTTTCATGGGTTCATATGTGTATATATATACACATACATACATATATATATATATATATATATATATATATCATGACCCAGTTCCTTATCCACCAGGGTACCAAATCCCACCATTTTCCATATTTTATGGGGGAGATTGTCCTAAAAAACACTTATCTTATTTCATTACCAATTGTTGGGACACTGCCACAAATGGGTCTTTGCTATTGAGACAGTTTTTCCTTTCCGTGAGAGTGAAATCATGTGAACTTAGAAGCAGCAGTATTTGTTCCGTTTCAGGTTGGGCTATATTACTTTCTCATCGTGATATACTTTTTTTGATCAAACAAATAATAACAAATTTCATTTAAATAGGAAAATTTCGATTACAATCAATCAAAATAAAAGCTTAAAAGCTCAGGGGAGAGCCTAATCAACTCTCAATCTTTGCGTATCCGATGGAAAGCGAATCCAAATTACTTGCACTCTACTTTGTAGTATTGTTCTCTAGTGCATCTTTTCCAGGACCAAATGCTTCCTTAGCTTGGCTTTTCGTCTGTTTTGAACTCCAATATGAGGCAAGGCTATCTTGCTCCATGGCTAGGTTTATTTTTTATTTTATTTTATTTAATTTTTTGATTTTGCTCTCTTACTAGATTCACGATGATTTTTTTCATAGTCACCGAATCTTTTGATTCATAAATTTAAAACAAATTCAATATCTGTATATATATGATGTAGTGTCATTGGTGTGCACGTAGATATTACAACAGTACAACAACTCGACTTTCCTATTGAGATATTTGAGTTGATTTACATCTACGACAACTTGTCTCTTTTAAAGCATTTTTCTTTCAAAGTCCAACACATCTTAGTTTATCTGTTCCACTCAATTACCTACGAGGGAATTGTAAGAGAAGTCATGCTGTGACAAACTTTTTTTTCTATTCTTTTAGGACTTACTTACAATTAATGTGACAGGAGTCCACAAAAGTGACCACAATAGAACTACCCGGAGCCGGTAATCAAACCAAAGGGATGTGTTAACACCATTGCCAATTGTGATTTTTATGTTAAATACCTTCCATTTTTTTGTATGTGCATGATTTTGCGAGTTATTGTATACAATCTAAATTCTCGCGTTACTTGCCAGTATATAATACAAAGGATATGTGGTTAGGATGATTTTCAGTTATCAAAAAATGAGAAAACATTGATTGGGCAGTTAGTGTAATTTTCAATTTTTTGGCTCTAGAATTTCAATTAAAGAGAAATACAGAAGGGAATGAAGTCCACATAAATGGATCAGAAATCTTGTAATATATGCATGTTCTCATTTTTTTGTAGATCATTCATGCTGGGAGAAAGTGTACCAATGATCCAAATCCAAAAAAAAAAAAAAAGGAAAAAGAAGTTTTTTATACCTAACTTGAGGGCTGAATTTGAAAGATCTAATGAATCACAACTGTTAAAGTTAAGAGACGACTTCATCTAATATTGTATAATTAATCCAATAGTTATATTGAATTAAATCATTGATTCGCTTCTCAAATTAAGTTCTTATAACATTACTCATAAAAATAAAATAAAATAAAAATAGACTATCATTGTCATTTATGAGTGCTTTAATATAAAAAATAATATTCTCAAGACAATTGTAAATATATTAGTAGCCAGTCAAGTATCCTATAAAAACAGAGACAAATCCACGCCTTAATTCCATTTAGTGTATAAAGGAGTCCCCATGAGCCTAATCCTCACCAAAAAAATGTCGAAATTACCAATCGTGTAAAGCAAAGAAAGTACAAAGTTCTGCTTTCAGTGCTTTATCAGAGTGATTTTTTTTATTATTTTTTTAGATAAGTATTTATACTGGGTGTTTGTGTTTGTTACAACAAGTAGTATATTACAACCACAACTATTTAACAAGTGAGAGAGGAAACAGAGAGTGGGTAACGGAAGGTGTTAGCGTATTGAAAAGAAATGGTGCGGCCATGGATGAGAGGCTTGCCGTCATTGACAAGGCAATCGTCGAAGCGGAGGCGCTTGAAGATTTGAGGGCTGATGAGGCGGGTGGAGCTGAACCAGCCGCAGTGGAGGTGGATGCCGGAGATGTCACAGCTGGTGGCGCACACGTTCGTGATCTCCACCGTATATGTGGGTATGCCATTGGGAAGGGGCGGTGTGGCGCCCTGGTTTATAACGATATCAGATTTTGAACATTTGTCTCCCATTCGATTTGGTTCCACTTGGCTTCCTGTGGAAAGGCACGTGTAAAAACAGCATAAATATACTTTATTATTGGGATTTAAATTGAGAATTTAATATATCGTGACTATAAATTAATCAAAAACAATTTAATAGTCACAATCATTAATTTTTTAAAATATATATTTAGTCGATCAGAAGTTCGGACTCTTATGAACAGTTTTAATAGAGAACAGGTTTTCCAAGCCAATTCCAAATTCAATCAGAAGCTGGATACTGACGTGCGTCAACATTATCCCAACAGAACCGTGCCCAGTATCTGAGGCTGAGTACAGTACAGAATAGGTCATACAGGATCGATGAACGTGGAGTGGAACGCAGTTTAGTGCAGTGTTGGTCTGCATAAAAAAATTGGAAGCGAAACGACGACAAAAGCAACGAAGTGGAAGCGAACAGTTGATATGTCATTATCATTCACAGTTCCATCAGAGATTCTCTCTCTTTGTCTCAAATCTTCGTATGCATAAAGCCGAGAAGTAATAAAAGAGGAGGCATAGTATGTACGAAAATGAGGGGTTTCTTTACGGGAAATGTCATCCATACCAATATTTTTATTAAATGAGTTGGTAGTCTCAAATTATTCTTAGACCCATCAAATACTGATAAAAATATTTTTATCAGTATTGGAGCAGAAGGTGTCTTGTGTATACTAGTTCCATCAGAGATAACTGGGCTCCATGCCATGGATGGAGGACCATGTTCAGGAACTGAAACAAAAAAATAAGGGTGAGTAACACTTGGCCCCTAAAATTTATATTCACAATATTCATCTACAAAACTCAATCAAATAGAAAAAAATCAGTAACATAATTTAGAGATTTAATGATTATAACTGTTGGATTGTCAGTGAGTCCCGATATTTAGTATTTTACTATCAATTCAATGAACACAATGATTTAGATAAAAAATAAATGAACACAATGTATTAAATTCTTAAATTATGTCCCAATAATATTAGTGAATAGAAAAGTAACAAAATAATCCAAAAGTAAATGTTCATTGTCTTCTTTGATATATTTTTTTAAAAAAATATTATTTAGACATAATTTAAGGACCTAGCTCTAGGGCTATTAATCAAATTGAACTACTCGAGCTTGGTTTGAGTTCGGTTCATTCAAGCTCGATTTATTTTTTAAACGAGTCTGAACTTGAACAAATTTTTAGACTAGTTTAGAAAACAAGCCCTACAAACTCTGTTCAAACTGTTTATGTATAAATACTCGGACTCGATTGATTTTTGGCTTGTTCAGGCACGGCTCGTTTCTTAAACGGACCGAACTTGAACAATATTTTAGACTTGATTAAGAAACAAGGTTTTCAAGTTTGACTCGAGCACATACGACTAACAACCCTACCTAATTAGGAGACCTAATAAATTATAAGTGTTGGATTAAAAGTGGGATTCATCTAACATTAAATTCACAATTAATTCAATGATTGTATTGAATTAGAACTCTAATTAGGTCTCAAATTAGATTCTATAACATTTTTTTATATTTGTCATATTATCTAGTTTTTATACACAATTATTTACACAATCCTCATTTTCAAGTATTTTCCAATAAAAATTTGGTACTAATTTTCTTAAAATGGAGTACATTGCTACGCCTTTGTTTGATGAAGGATATATTAAAGTAGTATTTGTCCAAAAATAATAAAACAATTTTAAAACATAGGAATCGCAACAAGGTGTCAACAGAGTTGTTTACTGGAAAAGGTGGGAGACAACAGAGAGATTTGGAGACCCTCGTTGACGCAAACCACCGAGCCAATAATGGAAATCATATGGACAATGGTCAATACCATTATATTATACAATCGAACGAAAATGCTGAGAGGCTTTAGTAAGATTCATTGAAGACTGACCTGTATGGAACGCAATGATCAGTAGTGAGACCGCGAATATCGCCATGATCAAAGCTATTCGCCGCCTTAATGATGCACTTCTCATCATTGAAATGTAAAAAATTCTCATCGGAATCTCGTGCTCTTCGCCAGAGATTCAGTAACGCCGAAACTCCAAGAGAATAGAAATCTCTAATTCCAGTTGATTTGGAGATAACAAACCAGACCTTGTAACAGAAGCTTCTAGGACGAAGCTGAGTTGAATGGCAGAGGTGGACTCGGTGACAACTGAGAACTTAGCTTGTAGGATCAGAAATTGCACTGATGAATCTTAATGATTAGACGGACGGAGAGAGAGAGTTGTTCTTTGACTGGAAACAACGAAATGACACTCTAAATCTCTGCATCAAAAAAAGGAATTGACACATTTATACATAGATTCTACAAACAGAAAATCTGTATTCATATTCATACACATCAAATCAGTCACCAAAGACCGAGCTACAGCTGAAGAGGAATGACCGAGCTACAGCCGAAAACGAAGAGGTTCTACAACAACAGAAATAAATCGGTGAATTGATTGCCGCTGATGACAATCGACAAGTAGAGTAAGAGTTGCAAAGCAATGGAATCAGAGAGAGAGAGAGAGAGATGGCAGAGAAAATCGTGAGAGCCCCAGAAATGACAAAGCAAATGGTATCACAGAAAAGCTGAATTGATGCAATGCATGTTCGAGGGGAGATCTTCAGTTCCCTTCTTATACATCATCGGTAATTAATGAGTGAGGGATCTAT
This sequence comes from Ilex asprella, assembly GCA_023539305.1. NCBI lineage: Eukaryota > Viridiplantae > Streptophyta > Magnoliopsida > Aquifoliales > Aquifoliaceae > Ilex > Ilex asprella. The sequence goes on from CM042192.1 coordinate 4,578,574, forward strand.
TTATACAAAATGGAGAAAAAAATTAAATAGAAATTGTAAGGAGTGATCCATTTATATACAATGGAAAAAAATTTAAAGAACAATTGTAATCGAGAAAGAAACAATGCTATTAAGACTTAATTCAGTAAGAACTCGTTTGGTCGTCTTATTAAAAATAGATACATTAAATATAACAATTCAGTTTAATACGGTACAGATTGACAAAAAACAAAATAGAGTTTTAAAATAATACATAATTTTATCTAGTGTTTAGTAATATTGCAACATAAACGTTGGATAATAGTTATTCAATTCAATCGGTTGTTTGGTTAAGAAATTATTTTGTCGTATCAATGTTGAATTAACAAAAATATCTTCTATCAGGGTTTTTTACATGCATGACATCTTGATTTTATTACTTGAGATGTTATAATAGTAAATGTGTAGAATAATACGTTTAAGTTCTATTATAATATCACATCTTTTTGTGGTATTAAAATACTTTCTTAATACAAGTTTGTCGTATAAAAAATATACAATAAATATACTATTAGCATACATTTTTGAAATTAATACAAAATTAAATTTGTTTACCAAACAAAATATTATGCCCGATTAAATAAAAAATAATACAATACAATATTTAATCTACTCATAATATGTTAATCTACCAAACGAGTTTTAAAATTATTAGATTGAATTAAAACTTATGTTAATTCAACGATTATAATAAAATCATATTATTAAATCAATAAATTATATCAATTTTTTAAATCTCAACAACATTGCTTAAGAGAGAATCTCCCGATATCATTGACGAGGAAAGGGATTAATCAACTCACAAAATGCACTTGGCCCGGCCTAGGAAATGCTTCTTGGGGCCCATAAAATTTTAACCATCTCAATTAAATTTTTCAGAAAAATGTGAGTAGGTACCTTGTGGAAGACTTTTCTGTGAGAATAGACCTCGAAAAAATTGTGTTGCAGATAAATACTACTAGATTGAAATGTATTATAGAGAAATACACAATGACAATTTTTTTATTCTTCTATTTACTATAATACAATTTCTCTATTTTTATGGTATTTGTATTTTAGCAGTTGCTTTTTATATAGGATTTGGTTTGATTGATAGGCAGTTTCATAGTCTAGAATTTTTTTTTTTTTTAAATGTTGAAAATCTAAATCATTTGTAAACGATGCAATATCTAAACAAATCCAATGTCTGTTTTGAAGCTTAAGTCATCATCATCAGTAATATGACATTACAGTGATACATGATAGTGTAACACCTTTATCAATTTTTTAATCACTGACCAAAAAATGTGAAATTATATTCACTCATTCATACACAATTTAAATAGTATCACATATGTGACATCCATATATATTACTTTTAATGAATGACAGTGTTATATCACAGTGTAACATTGTAAATTAACACGAATTTCAGGTAATTAATACAGAGATTTTAAGCTAGAATTTACTGGTAATAGAAGAAAAGAGAATTCTACTTTTGATCAAATATATGCAAAGTAAGAAGAAATAAATGAGCAACGTTGTTGGAACATAATTTGGGGACTTAATGATTATGGTCATTAGATTGTCAATGGGTTCCAACATTAAATTATCATTGGGTCCCAACACTATCAATCAAATGATTATAATGCATTAAGTCTCCAAGTTATGTTCCTAAATTATGTTCTAATAGTATTAGTGAAAATAAATTATAACGATGTGGGAGAAATTTTAGAAAATGAAAAGAATATGTTGTTTAAAATTCAAATTCATTGTCCCATTAATATAGTAAACTCTTAATTCATTTTTAGAGGACTGTAATTTGTGTAAGATTGAAAACTGAAGGAATTTGAAAAAAATTGTTCAAATTTTGAAAAACCCAGTTTTGGGACCTTGATTAGTGGCAGGATTTTGTGGAGATGGTAAATGGAATCCGGTGATTTCTAAAGACAGACAACTTATCTATTCAATTACCTATGTGAGTTTTTTTAAAACAAAAAAAAAAACTTCTCTACAAAACATTTTAACTGAACGACTTTTATGGAAACAAGTCGTAAAGTACCAACCTAAAAAAAAACCCCTAAATTTTTAACCCTTCCTTAACCCCATATTCTGAGACTCCTGTTAAAAAGCCGAGTTTTAGAGGCTTAATGCTCAAGCATTCTATTAAAAAGAAAAAAACCTCCCAGAAAGAAAGACTTAAAAGTAGTAACTTCTATAGCTCTCTCAAATCACTTTAAATTCAATAAATTATCTAGTCAAAAGACGAGTTTTCAGAAATTATATTTTTCTCCCTAGTTATTTAATCCAAACCAATCCAACGGGAAAATTGAGCCCAAATTTCTAGTTTAGAAATAGACAAAATTCGAATTGAAGTTAGGTTAAAAGCACTATCACTTGAGTTGAGCTCATTAATTTTTATTTTTTTTATTCAACGATCAAAGATGTCTAGACCAACTTACGCACATCTCGACTAACTCCCTCCCTAATCCAGTCAAATGCCCAACTCATGCTGATCTTTCAATATCCAAGTTGCACTAGTGAAGTTCAACCAAACTCGACAGCATAATTCAAATTTTCCCAAATTGGGCAGAGTTGTTTGCTTTGCTTGAACATCAATGAAATTTAACTTCCACCTACGTTCGCTTCGAGATCCACATTTAGCAGGCGACGAATCAATCGTCACCCTAAACTTGATTTGGCACAGCGAATCTGCTCAGAAAATTGGAGTTGGGGGCTAGAAACAGCCACAAAACAGGACGTTGTATCCACAACACATTGTATTTGGGTGCAGGTTATGAAGAATTAGCTATGGCTATGCCAATTTACCAATTGAGAAATAAGTGTGGGACATCATTGAACAAAAGGATACCTATAATTACATCAAAAAACTAAAATGGCCCAAACAAAACTTGGCACCGACACAAAATAGCCTTCAATGTCCCTTGAATTGTCTGTAATCTTACTTTACATCAGCTTTTTAATACAAGGAAACATCCTGGTGAAGGTCGGGTATAAGAGACCTTTGTCAGTAAACCATGCAAAGGACGATACTCTACTAAGAAAACTTCTACAGCTCAGTCAAAGCCCAAGTACTCGTGAAAATCTTGTACTCAAAGACTAGTAAAAAGGGTTTAATTCTAACCATTTACAATCTCAACCCAAGAATGATGTTGCACACCTAACGCTCCATTTTGCAATTAGGCGACCTCATCTTCTCCAACAGCCTCACCTTGTCAAGCAACTCTTGGATGGTTGTTGATGCATCCTATAGGAAAATTGAATTGATAAAGAGCCTTTAACTTCATTGACATCCCATTTAATGTAAAGAGAAAAAAAGGTGAACTATGAAGATGAAAGAAAATTAGCACAACAGAAAGAAGAAACTAACCTTTAACTTCTTCCTCAAATTTTCCTCTTCTATGTCTCGACGCTCCCTTTCCTCTGAAAATATGTCTACTAAACTTTCTTGTTCCTTGTTCAATTCTTCAATCTTCTGTGTCGCCTCCTGGAGCTGATCAAATGGAATTTCAAGACTTAAAAGACTAAAAGGGTTCCATGTCATACTAGTTAACAATACCTTACATTTTAACCTCGCTCCCATAAGATGTATGTTGGAGACCACAATGTCCCATTGTTCACGAAAGTAAAAAATTCAAAAAGTTTCGAAGTATAATCCCCCCCCCCCCCCAAAAAAAAAAAAAAGCTCTTGCACTGAAACCATGTCATCCGTACATTAGATTAAGATCATTCCCCTAGTTGATTGCAAAGGGTTACCAACAAAGACAAAAAACTGCAAAAAATAAAAGACTCCAACGAGATAACCCATGGATGGATACATCCAAGGCACTGAAAACTTATCCCTACTTGTTAATGTCTTACATGTGAATCATAGCTACCTAGGATGTACATAACCATTTAGACTGATTTGTCAACCATTCCAGATTAGCCACTAAAAAATAATGGGACTGGTGCAGCAATAACTACCTGAGTTTCAAGTGATTTGCATCTATCTCTCTCGAGCTGTAAATCCTGCAGCAGATCACCTAAAATCTCTTCCTCTTTCCTTTTTAATCTATGGAAACAAAAGAAAACAGAATGTAAGAACATAAACAAATTAAATAAATAAACAAATGGAACAAGTGCGGGGTACAACACTCATATTTCAAGGAGAAAGACCACCTTTCTCTTAACTCGTGATTCTCTTTTCTTAACTGCTCCAAAGCATGTGTATGGGAATTTGAAGGTGAAGACTCATTTCCGGCAACATCCTCTCCCTGTCAGTTTTAAACAGATGACATATTAACAATGCATCAGAAATCAACTTTGACAATCTGTCATAATAGACAGCTGTCGTTCAATACAAGTAGATAATATGCTTCAGTTAATAGTACAATTAAACTTCAGAGGAAGAGGGGAAACTTTTTACTTTATTTTTTCTTTTTCATTTTTTTTTTTTTTGGCTAATAAGCAGGTATACGAACAAGCATGCTCATCCAAACTGATGCCAAGAGATTGCAAAACTGGGGGACACTTGGAAGTGTACATAGGGTAAGGTCTGTCTCAATGAAAAGGCTACATCAACCCACCAAAACCTTCTACACCCCAACACCAAACAATCCTGTTCTGTTAAGCAAAATAGCACCACAATATCTTTCTGAACATATTAACTCTATAGATATCACAAGCCAAATGTTCAAGAGCATCTGCTTATCATGCAGGAGATGTAAGTCCACATAAACAAGTGCTCCACAGGATAGTGACCTGAATTTCCAAATCAAAAAGGATAAGTTCCATGGTATCACTGCATTCCCCATAAGAAAATCTAGACACCTCCTTCAACTTGTATTCAATCAGTACTGCGTTAAAATGTCTAGCATCGTAAAATATTATCCCACCCCCATGAGAGCATGGAATCCAGCCATGAGACTATAACAGTATAGACATTATCTGCATGCGTATACCTATATGCATCTATATATAATTCATTTACATTTATGCTCATTATATCAATGTTTCTGCACTTAAAATGTGTGCCTACTATATATGCTTATGCAACAATCAGACATGCTCATTCATACCCACTTAATGCTTATGTTATCTTAAATAAAAGTCAGAGCATGCCTCAGTCTTGAAATGATATTCAAATAAACCATCTTATTCTCTATCCGCAAAACTACTAATACAATTCCCTCTTTAACTTAAAACCAGAAAAACCATTAAAAAAAATTAAAACCAAAAATAAAGATAGAAGCTCCTTTTTTATTTATTATAAGGATGTTCAAAGAGAGTTTGACACCCTAAAAATATCACAACTAGGAAAGTAATGACAAGTAAAATATATGATCCGTCAATTTTGGCTGCGTTTTCCTATAAAGAGTAATTAAAATTAAAAAAAAAATCAGAAATGTTCCCAATGAACTTAATTTTTTCAAACTATGATACTGATTAGTACCCCAGTTCTAGCTGGTTTTTCGTTCTCCGGATTTCTCAATGGTAGCAGGAATGAGTTGCATGAAAATTGAAAAGACGCCAATCAACTATGTTGGTAATGTCCATTAGCAAGCTCTTGTAGGAAGAACTTCATGCAATAATGAAAGCTATCGCCAAAGGTAAAAGGCATGTCTTCCCAGCATCCAGACATTATTTTCCCATCTTTCCCTCCTGGACATCTGATAATTCTACTCAACCACAAAAAAACTAATGTAACCAATTACAGGGTAAATTTAATGTCAACCTTTTAAGGAGGAGAAAAATCTCCAGAAGCCATCAAGGTGAAGCCTTAAACTATAATTGTGAAAACCTACATTTCCACTAACCCCACCCTCCAAGAAAACACATTGAACATTAACTCCTTAAAAGTTAGAAATCCTAAGGGCCAAGTGTGTAATATTTTTATATGAAGAAATATATGATGCTAACCTGCAGTACAACTATAAAACACAACATTATGTCCTTTAAAGCTAAAACACAGTTTTATAAGATTGGATGTTGTGGAATGCTCACAATAATTATTTATTCAAGACATAAAGGGCGGGCATCTAGTCTGACCTTTGATTGTGAAAGTCTGTGTCGGGCTCTTCCACCTGATGAATAATCTTGCTCAGCTTCGTCATCTCCCAAACATGAAGGTGACCGAACTGTTTGCAAACCATCATTCGCAAATGGCTTCTTATGGGGTAATGCCTTGTGAGAACTGCCATTTGTTTGTCTCACACTTCTGGGTGTTTGGGCGTTATCATCACTGACATCCTCAACTGCAGGTGATGATGTTTCTGAAGAACTGGCGCCTTTTCCAGATGACTTCCATCTATTGTCCCCCTTACCATACAAATGTCCTTTCCCATGACCCTTGTCCAATGTTTTCGGATGTCTTTCTGGCTCCCTTCTTCCCTGCTGCTTATTTGACTGTGAATAGAATTTGCCTGAGTTTGAAACTGGCGTCTTGCTGCTAGCGGCATTACTCTTCTTTTTAGATGGAGATGAGGTCAGACGGACATAATCAGGAGAACTCTCTACAAGATCAGTACATATCAGTGAGAGACTGTGACAATTTGATCCAGGTTTCCTGTTCAGTGCACAAAATTTGGGGGTTGGGGTGGACGTAGGGAACATTAAAAACCGTTGGATACCTCTATCATCCATAAATTTCTTATTTCGCCGTGGAGCATAGCCAATCTTATGGCAGTTTGATGACCTGAATGAAGCAAGGTGGAGATATTAGAAGAAATAAATCTCAAAAAATCCAAGAGCACAAGACGAGAAGAACAAACCAATATGTCTTCTGCATTTGTACTAATCGAGCCTCAAGCCTTGAAAGAACTGTGGTACGCTCAAACCCTTGCTTATCATGGGCTGGTTCAACAAAATTGGCTTCCAACACACCTGTGACAAAGCATTAAAATTCAAAAACCAACTCATGTCATCCAACTGGTAAACCCTAAATTTTCAGGGCAGAACCAATACCTATCACTCCACGACCATCACTTCCTGGAGCATGCCAAAGTCTCCAAAACGGCTGGCCAGAAAGAAAGAAAGAAAAAAAACGAAACAAAAAAGATATTCACATTGTTTTGAACATGATTCATCACTGAAAACTATGGAAAAAAGCAAAGGACCATGCAGAACAGTTTACACCCGATTCTCAACCATGTTACCAGTAATGAAGAACTTACAACTTAGGCAAATAGATGATTTCAATGATGATATTAATCACAAATCTACTTAACCATATGGGTAAGAAATGTTAATTAAGGAACATACATAATTCTGGCTATAATTTAACCAGAAAACAAACCTTAATGAGTCGGTTTTTGTGATAAACATTGAATCCTTGAACATCAATATGAAATTTAGCATCTTTCACAAACCCAATAGTAACAACAGCAACCATCTGATAACCAAAAGCACACAATCAATACAAGCCTAAACTAGACCAGCAAACAGGTGAACAAAGTATATGATTGAAAGATTACATTTGAATCTTTTGTGACCCCATCCGCTACAGGCTGTGGACGATACGTAACCTCCTGGGTTATCATCATATCATTCACCACATTATGGTGCTGAACATCTTTCCCACGAAGTATAATACGGAAGCCAGGAGGAATTCTGAGATAGAGAATTGATGCATAACTCTGACAATTTGAACAAAAATTAAAGCAAATTGAGATAGTACTAAAAATGAAGATAATACACAATAACAAAAGTAATTTACAGCTCAGCTAGGCTCATGGTTTCAATTTCTACCCGCGGAGGGACTCCAATTCTCCATACTAATGAGACCACAAGATTTAGCTCATCTTTATCAATTCTAACCCTTCTTAATTTTTGCACCTTGTTTCAACATTGTTGCAATACAGTCCAGGTTGCTAGCTTCCATTTGATTGTATGACACAGGAGCAGAACTGTCTATAAAGGTTGGGGAAGTTGCCTAAATAATTAACATATGCAATAATTATTGCTACTTCCTCTGCATTGCAATGCTTCATAATTATTATAGCAAACCTACCTTTAAAAAGCCACTTTTGTTAGTGCCCAAATAAGGCTCTTAAATAATGCTGGAGGCAGATGATTAAGCCCATGTAACACTACCTCCAGTGAATTCACTATCCTTCATCAAGTCACTAAGTGTCAAAAACCAACAATTCACCCATACTCAAGTCACCTTTGTCGTATGGATGAAGCATACTATCAAATATCAATACATAATAACTGAATTTTTTCTTATCCTCCCATGAATCCTTCATGGCCATCATTTAAATTGATCTTCCTTTCCCTGCTTCTAATTAATTTAAGATAGGCCTTTAATACAATTAACCTCGTCATTACCCTATCTTCTATCCTCTAAGAAAGTGATTTCCCAACAAGCCTTGAAGGGTCGTCATTTAAATCGATCTTAATTTCCCAGCTTCTAAATAATTTAAGATAGGCCTTTAATATGATTATCCTCATCATTACACTCTTCTTTCCTCTAAGAAAGTGATTTTCCAACAAGTCTTGACAAAAAAATGTTGGTGAGTTTTCCAAACATTCCATGTCACATGTACAAAATTAGAATTTCACCTTTTTTAATGTAGACTTGAACATGACCAAAAATTGTTGATGGTCTCCGAAATTAGTAAAATACCTTCTACTCATGTGCATGGTCAAAGGGGTGTTTGCCACATTTCACCTAATTCTCGTATACCATTGCACCCTTGGGCTTTCATTCAGGCTGACTCAAGATTTCACGTTACAAAACTATAACTCAATTCGAAAGAACTATACTCAATTTTCAGGGTAGGCAAAAACCAATCATGTCATAATGCATCCATGTTCAAATAATTTGACACTCCCTTTGATCAGCAAAAGAAAGCATTATGCTTGTCATTAAAAAATATGAGACTATTCAACTATTGCTTTTAACACGGAGACCCCTTTCCTTCAAGGCAGATTTAATTGCACTGAAGAGCAGGATTCCCTCAAAAAAAGGACATGCAGTGTAAGAGGTCAGGTTACACAACCAAGTATGTGAACATCACAAATGCTAAAAATTTACGGTTCACAAGGTTACACAAATCATAATTATTAGTATTGTACGATACGTCACGATACACCTGAAAAACAATACGTATCGTGTCTCTATATCATTTTTGTACCATATCATAAGATATACGATACGATACGATACGCAAAGATTCTTTTCTTTTTTTATATTGGTTTTTAAGGGATAAAATAGCATCGTTTCACCCTAGGACTTATTTTTAAATCACTAACAAATGAAACAACGTCGTTTCAGTGGTTATGGTTTAAAAAAAAAAAAAGTTTACTCTTAATGTTGTTTAATTAAATTCAAAATTACGGATTAATATTAAGGTTGTTCAAGCAGTTAATGTTAGAAGTTTGACTTAGAAGTCTTTCCATTTTGATATTACTAAACTATATAAGAAACTTAAATAGTTGGTAGAATATTAATGAAATGCTATGTTATTATGAGTCTGACTTTTTTACAAAAATATATATATATTTTTTTTATTAATAATTATTTAAAATTACGCGATACACTATTTTTAAAAAATGATACACCTTCCGATATGCGATTTGACAACTATGAAACAAACCGATACGCGATTTGACAACTATGACACAAATCATTCATCAACTTTAATTCGATTCCACTATTGTGTTCCCTCTCATATATTCATTGCTCTTTCTCATTGAGAACTCACGTGGAGCATTTTACTTTTGTTGAACATTTATGCTATTAACCAATGGGCCTTTGGTCCAATAGAGGTCAAGGATTTGTGCTATTAATAAAATTAAGCTCTGCCAAAAGCCAAAGTATCTAGATATCAGTTCTAAAAACAGCTATTTATGCAAGGCGGTAAACAGCCATTAGTTACCCTGAGTGAATGTCGATAGGTCAAGAAGTGCATAGAGTTAGGGAACTGTTTTGCCATTTGTATATTCTTCTCATCTCTGTTGACACCTCTAATTTGGATGTCCTGCAGCAAAAATATCATATATATAATAAGTTCCAATTCAGTATTTCACGTTATATTCATGAATTAACAAAAAAAATAAAAATGGACAAAACACAGAGGAATCGAAAGCATACATGTGGATCAGCGTCAAAATCAAGTTCCAACAGTCCTTGGTCATCTTCCCAAAGATTGTAAACGATTACACGGGTACCTTGGTCTTTAATAGGATTGAACTGTATAGTAAACAAAATTAAAAATAAAGTCAACAATTCTAACTATAACTAAGCAACAACTTGGTAACAATGCAGTCAGTCATAAAGCAAAAAGTGAGACATATGAAAGAGCAAGTGAGACACCGCAAAACTTAGAACTGCACGATAAAAGGATCATTACGAAAAGAAGAACCAGGTATGTTAAAAACTTCCACTTATACACATAACGTATATAACAGGCCCAGTTTGAAGTCGATCATTATTATATTCAATACATAAATACAGTGAGGCTTTGGAAGCTTCAGGTTGACAACATTAGTTTATTATGGCTGTAGTATTACTGTACATGCAGATGTGAATTCCCATGGATATAATACACCTTTCTTGTTTTGGTAAGTGATAGGGTGCACAATTTAACTTCAAGAAAGCAGTACAATGTGATTCCATAGTGAACTAAAAGCACATACACTGTTATAACTAGGGTAATGTGCAAACAAGTAATAAAATAACTTTTATTTTTGATGAATTAATTGAAAATATCTAACCCTGACATGAATTCCACATTCCCAACAATTTAAGAAAGACATAGCAGCATATTCCACAATTCAGGAACATATTCCCCTGAATTCAAAATAGAATAAAAATTGCATATATTCAAGACTGCATAAGTATGAACGTCAAGAGATTGTGTAGCTTCAATCAAACATGAAAACACACCCAATGACAGAAAATCATGTCATATTACAGATAAAGGAATAACGACGCCAGCATCAGCATTCATAGGTAAAAGACTCTCAGTAAGCAGTAAATAAACTAGAAACAGCATGGTACATGCTCAAGTGGCTGATAACACAGCTACTCAAGTCCCTCACAAGAAGTAAGAAATTCTCTTACCAAGCCAAAGAATTATGCAACTCTAAATTCCAAACCATGAGAAAAGAAATAAAATTACCTGCCAGAGGAGATCTGCTTCACTTGAAAACGGAGACCATCTCACGATAGTTTCAACATTTACATTCCAATCACCAGTAGATGAACGTATAATCTTGTTCCATTCTTGTCCTCCTCTTTCATAGTCGAGCTGGTCATTTCAGTAAATGTATCAACTATGATTATAAGAAAATAAACAAAAACATACATCCTATGATAATTGACCAGCTATTAGTTAAATACAAACCACATTCCACAATCAAGACACCATTAGTAGACATGAGCAAACTTTTTTGGCACCTTCATGCAACAGGTATTTAATGGTACAGTAATGATCAAAACACAGAGCAATGGTGTAGAAAAAGGTAAAGTTTGGGGTACTCTATTAACAACATTTAAAAAAACCATTTTGGATATTTACAAGCAGCTCACTACTAATATCAGTAAAGTTGAGCAAGTGTTGTAGATGAGGCAAGCAATTGTGAAGCCTTGGGCAATAACACAAACAATCAAATGTTCAATATTCTGCTAACAAAAATCAACACAAGGTACTGAAGACTAAAGAAGTTAGTTAAGAAGACCAATTGTGCAAAAAACTAAATAAGGGGTGAAAATATCCAAGGTGGCTCAGGACCATATGCAAAATCCATGAACACATCTTTAGTACAGACCAACTCCACTTTGAACTAACTTTTTATTCTTTCATCTTTTGAGAAGCACAAATCTTCGAATCCAAGGATTATGCCAATTACAAACAAGACAGTCCTCCCCACGTAGTCCCAAATGTGGTACAAGGTAGTTTTTCCATAAGGCATACAAAAAGCAGCTTCATTTTTGGGAAGGGAGCACATGTTTTGGGGGAGCGGACCTTGTTGAGCCTACTAGCCCAGCAGAGCACTCATGAGCCAATAAAAGAATATCAAACTTTAGAGACAATATATATGCCTGTTTCCCACAATGGCACTTATGGGATGGGAACAGGTGGAACAGAGAAAGTGATCCCTTTCCACCCCGCTGAGAAGGAACCCATGCCATCTCTGCACGATAACCTTCTCCGGCACCATGTTAAATCCCATCCCCACGCTGCCAAACACATTAATGCCCAACCCACCTATTCATTTAGATAGAGCACAGCAAATACTAATTGGAGCACACATCTTGGCCACGATCTCGAAGAAGTAATCACACACTACGAAATAATATCATAACCAAACTCTAAATTAAACTTGTCCATGAATCACAATTTCCTTGGATCGAATCTCAGTTTCTACACGTATAGAGATAGATATTATATAAGAAACAAAGATGATCGATATATAGAAAGTAGGTAGATACATTGATACAGAACAGAAGCATGAAGGCGTCAAACTGTTAGAAGAAGATGATGAGAACGATGGAGTTATTGATGAAAGAGATGGAGAAAAAGAGTGGACAGAGGCAAACAACAAAGTCAAAGAGATACACACAAGTGACGGAACTTGAGTACCCAGTTCAAAACGGTAGTTGAATTGTATTGGGTAAAAGATCACTGCAAGGTGGGATCAACCAACCCCACCCTAACCCCGCATTTGGTCCTTATTTTCTACCAGACCCAATTGGCAAAGGGTGGGGGAGGACAAATTACACTTCCTTTGTTTAGTCAAATTGTCATCCCCATGCACATAAAATAATCAGGACCCAAAAAAAAATAGTTGTAAACATATTGCTGACTAAAGCAAAATGAAACTTATTAATAATATGCTCTTGGAGTTGAGGTTTAGGACTAAAAAAAAAAGTTGAGGTTAAAAACTCCAATTCTGAAAAGCACTGTTTAATCAGCCTATTGAAAGTGACAAGCTCAATTAGTCACACCCAAGGCCCTCCATGATATACTACAAATTTACAAATCCTAACCCTAGAATTACTGTAGGCTCATAAATCAAACAGCAAGAAAAATATGGAAGTTTTTAATTCAACGTCTACTCTTCCGAAATCGTACCCTCGTCAAGTCTTTAGTAAGGCACCCTGGTTACATAACCTAATCAAAATGAATAACTAACCTCCCTCATAGAGAATAAAAGGGTAATCCCATGAATGTCCCCAAAGAGCATAACTATATCCATTTGAATATTTGATAATAACTGAATCTGCTTTTTTCTTTCTTTAGGAATGATAGTTCCATTGACATCTAGTTTCACAGCAAAGAAATGGTAGTGTTGAGAAGGATTTAGGGTTTCAAACTAAATCGTGAAATAATGACGAACAAACGTGTAACGTCCAATCAAAATGCATAACAAAATTAACATTACCATTGGGACTACAATATCTTCCTTCCCTGTGCTCCTCAAAAATGTGTAGGACAACAACCCAATGCTTTGTGTGGGCCTAAAAATTTATCCAAACACTTTAATCAGTACTGGAGTAGAAACTCATCTAGATTCAGCTAATAATTACAAACAAAAAAAAAACAATTCAACCGTTCAAAATCTAAGCCATTTTGACATGCCAATTCAAAATGGTCAACCTATTCTATATTATGAAATAATGAAACACTCACAGCACGATCACAACAATCTAGGGCAACCTACATTGAGGAGCATACATATTGTCTCTACAGTAACCCAATGTATATTTCATGCATGATATTTACTGAATGGCATCTACACTGAATATCTAAGGAACTTAGGCACTACAAACCATAGAAAAGTCAAAAACAATAAAAGGGAAGTGGAGAGGAATTAGAATAAAATTATGGTTGGCTATTCAAGACTGAACATTTGACCAAGGGTGGGAAAGAATCCTTTTAGCAACCCCATGCAGATGGCCAAGAACTTGTTGAGGTATTAACAAGAAACATGTGATCCAAGACCATAGTTACATTCTCGAGTGCACAAAAGTGGACAATGATGCAGGGTAATTTAGTGAACTTCATATAGGACTAGTCATTGCAATGTAAACTAACAACTTCAAATGTTAAATAAACTAAAGGAGGAAAAAATGTCTTATCCACACTGCAAAGCAACATGAGAGTAACAATCAAATATTTAAATAAATACATGCTAACCTTTTCCCATCTTTCCCACAACACCGTGAGAACACTATAACATCGGCTCCTAACCTCATGGTACTCGTCTTAAAACCATTTCCATCTGGTAAAACAACACAACAAAGAGAATAATATACCTAGTTATACGTTAAATAAAAAAGTAGATGAACAGACAACCATCAGTATCAAAGACATATTTATAAGACATTTAGCTTACACTGTCCAATAGTATCTGCTACTTTGCTTTTTACAGAGTACCCAAGCGACATACAATGCCGCATTTTATCCGGATCCATCCCACCACCATTATCTACAAAAGAAACACAATAAAGAATCCATAAGAAACAACAAAGTTAAGAATAATGGCCCACACCTGAGCATTAGGTAAGATAAAAACATAACGACAAAAAACAAAGCCTGTCATAAAAAAAAAAAGATCAGATACCTACTTCGAAGCTCATAATAAGAGATGAGACCACAAAATATTCGAAAGCAAAGATTAATATCTCCATTATACACATAAAATTTGAATTAAAATCCACTAGGGTGCATCATTTTTTAGACCAAATATAAAAAGAACACGAAATCAACCTTTTGAAAATCAAAGACAACTATCATTTAATAGTGATAAACCACATGAAATAAAGGGGGGGGCAGAGATTTCCAAAATCGAATATAAAATACCTTCAATCAACAACATTCTGCTCCCATCTTTCTTATTTTTTACCATATCAACATTGACATACGTAGCTCCATTGCAGACCTGATATTGAAACCAAATTCTCAAATACACTCCTGGAAAAGAAAAATATTCGTGATCCGGTATGTAAATATAAGATACCTCATCCAAAGAATTGTCCAAAAGCTCCGCAAAAGCTGCATAATTATAGTCAGAGAAATAAGAAGCACAGATTGAAGAACTAGGAACACTTGTGAAAAGTTGATTCTCTAATAGGGGGAAAAAAAAAAGATACACAGAAACTCAATGTTATGCTGATAGGTTGGGAAGTTTTACCGCCGAGAACCCATTTATGACTCGTTGCATTGGAATGTAGGAACTTGGGATGAACCCTGACATGATCCATGCCACCTGCACAGAAGGAAGGAAAAAATTGCATTTATTATATAATATAGCACTAGCCGTCCCCCCCCCCCAACCCTTCCTCTTCTCTGTTCAAAAAGAAAAAAACTCGTCGGAGATAACTCATTAGACTCTGTAAATAAGCAACAAATCCTTAATGCAAGGAAAAAAACGATATAAAAAATACACAAGCTTTAGCAAAAACGCGCTGAAATTTCATCAACACCATTCCGGAACTAGAAATAACATTACAAAACAAAAACAACTTCTTAAGGCAGTGCCTCTGTGTATACCGTGGATAAAATCCATGCCATATTGTCAATGTTCTGGCAAACCACAAAACAGAATATGCAGCAACGACCGCATTCTCAGGAAATTTCCTTGTTGCTTGATACACTTACAAAAGAGGTAAGAGTTTACCTATAACATACTACTTATATAGCAGTTTCACTCTTAATCAATCAATCTCCATATGCAGAAACTTAATAGTAATTACTCGAAACAAAATCACGAATGCCCCAACAAATAGCGAGCAATCTTACCCGATGACATATTCCAATCTCCACCAGGAGCTCCCACATAATCACCGGCCTTCCAGAACTGTTTAACATTCTGAGCATCCACAACCGCACTCGCATTCCCATTCGCCGTCGATGGAGGCAACGCCGGCGGTGGCGGTGGCGGCAACGGCAGAGGCGTATCTTTCGGCGGCAAAGGATCAAGAAACCCAACCGGTAAAACCACACCTAGTTCCTCCAATTTCTTCTTCTTCGACACACGTCCTTCACCACCACTCGAAACCCTAGACCTCTTGCCGTTAACATCACCGCCAACGTCGGAATCCGAGTCCGACGAGTCGGAATCGGAGTCGCTACTACTGAGATCAATCACAGAAACTGGATGTGAAACTTTAATCCGATCCGCACATGTGTTGAACTGTTGAATGATTTCTTGTTTAACCTGAATATTTTCCATGTCGATGAACATATGAATCCAAAGGAGAGGAATGTGTATATGACTTGAATATTCAATTTTTTTCGGTTTCCTATAAAGCAGAACTTTATAGGTCGTTGGATTGATCTCGAGATCGTACAAACTGGTTGCATAATTGCATTCCAGAGGGAAGTCGGTGATGACGTGGGCGTGGAGCCGAAGCTCAAACGGCGCGGCGGTTTGTCAATTCCTCAAGCCTATTGGAAGCCGTCAATAGGATTTAGCTTAGTTGTATTGATTAGAAGATACTAATTTGGGAAAATTACCAATAATGTTTTATATTAATGAAGTCCTATTTCTAATATTTTAATTTAATTAAGTCCTAATTCAATTATATTCTAATTTTATTTTTACTTTTTAGTTATCAAAACACTTTCATTTTTTTACATTCTTGGGTCAACTTCTTGACATATTCTTAGAATATTTCAATTACTATGTCATTTTGCATTCTTTCTAGTATGTCAACTTCTGCGACACACCCATGAAACTTGTCAATTGCTATGCGATGTGTTTTCTTTGTATAACAAGTTAATTCTTACTTCGATTAAGATAATCTATATAATAAAATAGCTAGGAATATTTGTCTTAAGTTATTCGCGACTTAGATCAATTCAAGACCTTTAATCTGACGATCTTCATGCCAAATTTTTCTAAGACTCTTATCTCTAATCAAACTCTCTCATCCTATCTTATACTAACTAACAAACTCTTTCACCCTATCTTATACTAACTGATACAAAGATTTTTATAACTCATCTAGCTCTATCTCTTTACCTCCCAACAACTCTAATTCTCTCTTATCTCTTGCTACCTCACCCGGCACGTCTCTCTCTCCCTGCCTTATCTCTCATCTAATTACCAAGACTCCTCTCTCCTCCTACAACTCATTTTTAAAAACATTCACCCCGCACCTCTCTTTCTCTCTCTTTCCCAATCATGTCCCAATTCAGCGATCTCTCTCTCCCAAATTTACTCAACGATCTCTTATTTCCTTATCAGAATGTGATCTCTGTGATTTTCTTTCATACCCAAAAGGAATCTCATGCCTATCCCTGTCTCTCCCCACAAATCTCAACTTTCACGCTTAAAATCTCAAGCTTCACACACACACACACACACACACACACACACTCTCTCTCTCCACCACTTTTTCCAAATTCAAATTCGCCAGTTGTTGCTGCCCATCCATAGTCATAGCCAGTTACCGCTGCCAAGTAAATTCAAACATTCACTTAATTTTGCCTTTCTCTCTCTCTCCGTGTTTCTTTTCTCTTCGTTGTTCATTCTACACACACAACATACACATCGCACACTGTCTATAAGATGTTCGATCAAATGTCACAAAGGTGATGACCAACTCTTTGTGCACACTCAACACATACACACAAAACGCATTCACACACGCCACACAACCCATACACACGCACACACTCAGTGCACACCTACAACATGCTCATTCTTTTGGTTTCTTTATTAATGGTTTAAACATTGCTTTTGAAAACTAACATTATGTTGTGTTATTGGTTGTTTTTTAATGGTTTATAACTAGGCCAAAGCTCAAGGTAAAGACCCGAATCACGTCACTGGGCTTGGTTAGGAACTACATCAGCTATACCATCAGTCTCTTAAAGTTACTCTGTTCTAATCTTTTAATCCTAGGTTTTATTTTTCATTTTTTGTTGATTGATATGATTTTTCATGGGTATAATGGCTTGAATTTTTTGTTTACTGCCTTTACTTTAGGCATGAACATAAGGTGTTTGACAAAATGTTTGTGAAAAAAAACGTGTAGCTTGATATGAAACAATCTTACAATCTCTGTATCTAACAGTATAAGATGTTTTTTGTTTGTTGCCTATGGAGGGTCAAGGTTGTGAGTGCATTTCTGCTTGGAGTAAAGTAGTTTGCATAAGTAAGGAGGTTTGTATCATGGTGTCATCTAAGAGTTGTCATTGATGCTTTTCTACTAGGGTTTTATCTATGTTCTTTTTTTTTTCAAGTTTGGTTTTAGGTAAAATTTGTTTTGTTTTGATAGGCAATTTGGAGTAGGCTTTTAAAGTTCTTACTTTTGTCTACTGTAATTGGAATAGTGCCTCTTGAAGCTTCAAGCATGTCATGCCATCTATGGGGATTGCCAAATGAGCATAGGTGGGTCATGAGGTTTAGATTTAATGGTTGTTATACGTATTTTCTACCAACTTAGCTGTTGGTTGGTATTTTGGTAATTGAGAGGTTCGTTAAAAAAAACTTAAGTAGTTTGGGGTGCTGTCATTTTCATTTGAAACTTGAGTTGGGTACATTTGGCATGTCTACTCTTTTTTGTAATGTGATGCCTATATTTTGCTTACTCATTAGGCTTCGATTTTTTTGAAATGAAGGATTTTTCTGCATTAGCATTGGGTAAAAAAACCGAGTTCCAGTGTTCAATAACACAGTTTTGCATCCATTAACTTTAATCTGAATGTTGGCAAATGAAAGCATTGTGTTGAGGATTACAAACATACTGTAAGAGTAAAGATGGATTCAAATCTTTCTTACATATTGATAAATTATGTTTCCTTTGGCATTGAAGTGCATTAGCAATTCAAGGTGCTCATCCCCCTTCTTCTCTTCTTTTCTCTTATAATTTATAGGGATTTCGACTTTAATTTTTGTGGGTCTGATTGCTTCACTTTAGTTTCTTTTAATTGTGTGTTTACACTATTTTTTATTGCATTGTTCAATGGGTTTTGTTGCAAGTTTTAGTCCAATGGTTGGTGGGTTTTACTGCAACGGTTTAACTAAATGCAATGTCTTGGGGGTTCATTTCAAAGATTTGAGGTGAGTATCTCTCTCACACTCATGATGTGTGGGATTTTTTTTTTTTTTTTTGGTATCTATTTTTTGTGAGTTTTGATGCATTTTAGTTGTTTGAAGTTTGTTTTCATGCTCATTAGCACTACATAATAATTAGAATTCCCATTAGCTTTTGATATAGGTGGAATCCAAGGCATAGGCCTCATGACCCAGCAATCCCGTAAAGCCCAAAAAAGGCTCGAGCTCAGAGAAGTAAAGGTCCAATGTCAAGCAGAAGTTTCATAAGCTTGGCCCAACTCAACTAGTGAGCAGCCCATAGAATAGGGGCTAGATCCAGAAGTAATTCTAGAACCACCTGTGGGGACCACACGTCCTAGTGGTTTAGGGACCACCCCTGACACTCACTGCAATCTCAGAGCAGAGAAGGTGGAGCACACAGCCACCAGAGATCATGGCAACAAGGGGGCATCGGACGTACTATAGCATCGGACAAAAGCAACGATGACAGCGAAAGGGACTGAGGGGCGAAGAAGAACAAAGGTAGGGTCTGCACTAAAAGGAAGGCAAGCCGGAAAACCCTAGGGCGTTTTTGATATATATATAAATACGAACATCTCCATTCACAAGGGAGAGAGGGGGATATAGACAAAAGACCGGGGGGGAAGAAGAGAACCTCCATCTCCCGTAAGGTCATTGCATCCCATGTTATCTTTGTATTGACCAATTATCAAGCTAATATAATTCCCAAGGAGTAGGATACTTTATTTACAGTAGACGTAGTCTTAGCTTAACAACTAAGGCAAACCACTTATTTCGTGTTCTTCCATCTTTCATAGATTAACATACCACGCACGCTTTCATCCTATCATCATCTCTTTGATTGGGCTTGATCCAATATTTTCGAGACTCCATCATCTTTATATTTTCTTTATTCATTGGGGTTTGCTAGGGAATTGCTCGCTTTATTTATTGATTATTTTGATTTGATTTGGTATCAATCAATTGGTTAAAGTGGAGTAGTGTGGGTTTGCTTGGATTTGTTGAAATGATTTAGCAAATTTATACTATCCTTAGAGGGATGTGAATTTACTTGGATTAGTTGTTGCGATTCAAGCATATTGTATGCCCTTTCTGGAAATAGCATAACTATTGTTGGTATGCGGTAAAAATCCTTCTAAGTGGTCACCTGTGGTGAGATAGGATGACTATTCTTATGCATTTCAGTTTGTTGTTTGAGTTCTGAGTTCCAAAACAAATGTCGTAGTTTACAATAATATTCATTATTGTTACTTTTGTGGGCAACTGTGTTTATCTATACTACTTTAAAAAGTGGGGATACTTGAAAAATATTTATATTCCACTTTTACCCTTAACTATTGATATAAAGTCAATCATATCCCCAATGTCTTTTGGTTTTCCTTTAGTATAAAACTAATTATATTTAATTTTATTAATTACCTCTAAAATGTTTATAACTCATTGTCTCCCACAATAAACAAATCTCTCTGCTGATTAAAAAAACACATATACTTTGATCATCTTCACTGTCTTTCATTCTGTCTTTCTTCTGCTTTGTTATATGTTATCTATATTATACTGTACTACTCTAAAATCTATACTACTATAAAATGTCAACAAAAGTGAAAAAAAAAATTGTTTGACTATAATATCCTTAATAAAATAGCTAATGCTGAGGCTACCCTTCTCCATTTATATTTTCAAATTAATGTTGTGTATAGAACCAAACAAAAATTGCCCAGATACATAACTTTCGGAAAGTTTAGGACCATCTCTTTAAGTATTATTTTTTATTTTTTCCCATATAATCAATGATAGAGATATAGATACAATATCTTGTGGTATTTTCAAGTCTTTCCATTTGTTGGTTGAATACGTAAAGACAATACTATTTTCATTATATGAGTTGTTTCACTTGTTTTTGTCGTTTCATATGCTTGAATTATCTATACTATTTCTAAAAATCAACTAAGATGAAAAACTTTTATTTTATTTTTTTCACTCTCTAAAAATTCAATAAAGTCATTTCAATCCTCCTACTAAAGGTGACACTCCAAATTTTGGTATTTAATATAACAATGAATACTGCAACTTATGACACTACAAATTCTAGGATTGGATTCAACCATTATTCCATAGATAGAACCTGAAACATCAATGGCTTTTGCTCTCCCCATCTATTTGCATTCAAATGCAAATAAGATCAAGATTTAAGGTGGGCCTATTGCATTCAAATAACATTGTTCAGTACCTCATGGAATAATGGTAAATACTGATTCACAATATCCATAGCGTTAGACTGCTTGTGCAAATTCTAGGAAGAAAATACTTGATTTTGAATGATGGCTGATATAGAAGAAGGTATCGTGAAGTACATCACGAACGAGGGCTTCATATCAGTCGAAAACCAATTAGGTCTACTACCAATAGTATCCACATTAAATTACTTTTTCAATTTCTTCTACTTTGGAATATTGCTACATTTTTTCAGTGATCAAAGGAGGGAATTTTCTCGTAAGAACAACGTATTTCTACAGAAATTTCGACCGAGGAAAGGAATCTCCGGTGTTCAATCAAATTGTCGACGGCACAAAATGGAGCACCGCCAATACAATTACGGATTACACCGATGGTTTGAGCTCTTACTATGAGATCATTGTTATGGCTCATGCGAAGAGGTTTAGTGTGTGCCTTGCGACAAATGAGCACATGGTCTTGAGTCCGTTTATTTAGGCTCTTGAATTGCTATTTCTAAACGGTTCCCTCTAGCATGCTACTGCTTTTGGGAGATATGCCTACTATTGTTCGTCATAGATTTGGGTCTAGTGAAGATATCCTTAGGTATGAAAATTGAAACCACCTCATCTCTTTTCTAACGTCTTGTTTGTGTAAATGCTATTTAGATATGATCTAATTTATTCATTTAATCAATTGTTCTCATCGAATTGATAATAAACTCAATATTTAATTAGAACACGCTATCAATTTGATGGCACAAATTATTATTTTTGCTTCCTCCGTGAGGGTTACTTTTGGTTATCTTATCCAAAGCAATGATTAAAATGGGTTGAGGTTTTGATCCAAATTGGGTTTTGTCTTTCATGCACGGGATTATATTCATAAACTAAAAATTGTATCAAAATTTGGATAGTAGAAATTCTATATTTTACCATTATTATATGCATTAAACTACTTGAGGACAGACTAAAAAGTAAAAACTAATTTTCTTGAGTGGAATAGAGCATCACATAGTCAGATTGGAGAGAACAAAAACTTAATGTTTTTTTTCGTAAAAATATTGAAAATAACATTATTTAATTTCCACAGGAAATAGGAGAGTAATCTTATCATTTGAGCATTATTTTTGATTGGTTATAGTACTTAAAATGATTGAATTCTAAGAAATAATAATGTATCCAAATTGTAGCAATGACCAACTAATGCCGATAGAAACCCTAATCTCGCTCAGTAGAATTTGAGTTTCAGAGTTTACCAAAATTATTTTGTACGGTTTTCTATGCCATTTTAATTCTATTTGTTTGTGTATGATCAAATGCTTTCATGAGGAGTTGTGTTCGTTGATACACGATGGACGCACGAAAACATAAATTAACCTCAAAGATGATGCCTGATAGCTACCCTTTGGTTGTAAGATATTTGGTCAGCTTATGAGTTTCCTCCATTTTTTATTAGAATAAGATAAGATAACCTCCAAACTGGAAAGTCAGGTTAATTAAACTTGGTTCCACCCATTATTGTTATATGTGTTGCTGGCGATGATTGTTAAACGTAAGTTTACAATTTTCTAAGTAAACTTAACATTGTAAGGAGTTCAATTTTATCACTTTTTTTTGTCTTATAATTTTTTGAAATCTAATTACGCCATTTCTTAAAGTTTCTAAAGCTTGCTAACTTTTAAAAATGATAGAATGATGCATGCATGCACTCTTTAATAGCGTCACCAAAACAAAGAAAATTATGTGTATGATGAATTATTCGGGTAGGGACAACAATAGACAGGTGTTCTTGGTTTTGTTACAAAAGGTGCATCAATTATTCTTAAACATGATGATAAGAAGATAGGAATATGAAAAATAAATAAACCAATTGTATGGTCATATGATCATGCAATGGTGGAACTGTATATTATGCCACCCTATCATTTTTTTGTGGCAGATAATATGGTAGATACATGTTGCCTATAGATTTTGGGTGCCACAAGACCACTACACTGCTGTAGGATTGATTTATCTGACAAAAAAAAAAGAGTCGAGATATATTTTAAATGCTAAATGATTTATCTTAGGTGTTGATGTTTTTCATAATCGTTATAGCAATAATATATTTGATATTGAAAATGATCCACATACAATGCACTTGAATACAATAAAAAAAGTTCACATATATTTAAAAATGAGTAAAATAAAAACTTGTAAATAGTAAGATATTTGAATACTTTTAAATCACTGCTCATCTTAAAAAAATAATACAATACATCATACTAAACATAATCCACATGCAACGCATGTGTGCATCAACTAGTTATCGTAAGTTCATATATTGCTACTCATTTTTCTTTATTGTCTCCGGTTGTTCCATTTGACTCTTTTGAGGTTGGTTTAAATAAATTTAAATGTTATTTTGTGATGTTATAGTGTTTTTTTTTTGTTTTAACTCTATGTATCTATATATACTAATACACATCTTTCCTTTTATATAAGAGTATTTTTAAATAGTATTTACTCTAATTACAATTTTTTTTGTGTTACACAAGTGTCTTCAAGCACGGGCATTAACTAGTATTATTATATTGTATATTCTATTGATACATTTTTTCGTTGATTTTAAATTATTTTATTAATTTATATTATATTTAAAATGATTAAGCTATGAATTTATTTTAGTTATTGTGTTTGAATTAATAATGATATTAAAGTAGAATTAATCGACAAACATTTAACATTTCTTATTTTATTAAATACTCGACAAATATTATCGCATATTTTAGGATTAGGTACCCCAATGAGACAAGAAAATAAGAAAATGTGGATTTTCTTTGGATCTTGCCATGAAATTTATGTTAGCTGGGTTTTTTATGGGTTTTCGATGTTAGTTTTGTAAGTAAGAAATTTTTGTTCTCTTAATTGGTTCTAAAAATGCAAAAAAATAAAAGGATTTTGATAATTAAAGGGTAAGGATAAAATTATAATATAATGAAATTTAGGACTTAATTGAAATAAAAAATCATGAATAAGACTTCATTGATATAAAACAAAAATAACAAGACTTAATGGATTTTTGTGGGGAAAAATAATACTTATTGATAATTTTTCCTATTAATGTTCATTAATTACCATAATAAGTGCATAATCATGAAACTGGGTATTAAGTGTAACTGATGTGTTACATAAATTGCATTGATTGACAATTATAGTGGGATGACAATTTAGGATCCAGATATTCTTAGTGCATTTTCTTTTCAATTTTATTTTTGGTACATCAATCACTGTTAATAAGTGAGGACACTTATATACAATGAGTCTCACATGAATGCATGATGAATGATGTGCTAAAAAGAAAAAAAGCTTATAATAAGTCTTTCGATCTTATGAAAGTCGATGTCACATATCAACGTATCATGAGTCATGACACATTTAAATTTTACCAACCCAACTTTAAATTTCTTACAAACTTTACGAATTTAAATTTTATTTTTAGTGTTTTTTTATTGAATTAGATTTTCTCCAATAGTGCACTTTGTTTTACAAAGTTTTTTTTTTAGCTCCAACACAATTCTCTATGTTAATAAGTACATAATTCATGTTATGGAAAACTTATTATCTATACTATTCAATATAAAATATCCCCATATATTGGTGATTTTTAAGTAATTATTAGTATTTTATTTCTCCCCCTGATTTTACCATGACATCGGAGAATTTGCATGTTATTTCCTTTTGTGTTTTTCATGAAAAACTATTGTTGGTGCTATCGGTGTTACAAGAATGTTTAAGTCATTTGATAAATTCAAATGCACTCATCTAAAAATGAAGTCTTTAGGAGTCGTTTGGTAACGTTTTTGTTTTCGTGTCTTCAAAAAAATAAAAACAAAGATAATTTTTGTCTCTGTTTTGTGGTAAACACTAAAACAGAAAACATGTTTGGCAGTTATTTTTGTCTATCAAATTTTGAGAATAAAAACAAAAAACATGTTTGGTAGTTATTTCAAATTTTATACTAAATATAAGTTGATTCTCATCTTCAAGGCCATTGCTTAACAAAAAAAAAAAACATTTGTGACCCAATCACATATGTGCTTTCGAGCCTCTAACGACTTTCATACATACTTGATGATTTTCAATACAATAAATCATTTATTTTTTATTCAATCTACTCATTAGCTTGTTAAAGGGAATTAGAAAAAGGTAACAAACAAATCTGATATTTAAGAGGTAACAAACAAACCTGATCAAATTTAAAGGTAACAAACAAATTCGACAAGAGAAAAAATGAAAACATGTGTCTGAAGGCGAGGGTCACATCTAATTTGATATTTAAGAGATAATTGTAATTGCAAAAAATAATCTGTTCCTTAACAAGACATACATTTCATGTGCTTATTATTTTTTTTAAAACAAAAGGAAAAGCCAAAGATGGCTTTAAAAATCAAGACAAGACAAGAAATGCCTTACAATATACAAAAATACACTGCCA